>CP092866.1:109465040-109569864 GCA_030710605.1 Cordylochernes scorpioides | reverse complement strand
CGTGTTATTAAATTCTTTCATTTTATATGTATAGATGGCGCGTTATTGCTTTGTGATGATGATATTTTTGTAGGTTATACCTCTGTGATATCAATCAACTATGTATTAAAATGATCAAAGTTTAAAGATTTGAATTGCTTAGTTACATATATAAACCATCTGAAACTAGCCACAAAATAAATTAAACACGTATAAGTGCAGATAGCCTTGGACTTGCTGATTAGGGCTTACACACAGGGAAGCGATTGTTGACTTTGCTTAGAATATTTTTAATGAAACTGATTCCAATAATTATTAATTAAACATTATATTTATTGATTTACAAGAGAGAGAACAAAATATAAAATGGAAACTAATATTAAAACAAAGGAACTTTTTTCTGTTTCAGGTTAGCGCCTATTTACCTGTGAGCTTACACACACTCTGTGGTAACAATTAATTAATATATATACAACACACGCTCCCCTGTGTGTAAGCCCTAATCAGCAAGTCCAAGGCTATCTGCACATTTCCGTAGTTTGTCCTTATAGTCCACACCATATCTTTGATTGCATCCAACAGCAACCGGTCTGGCCTTTCTTTTATATATGCCGTCATTTGATGTTTTCTTCGTACTGTAGACCCATTTACTATTTATGACTTTCATCCCATTTCCCCTTGGTACTAGTGTCCATATTTTATGTTTCTCTATCTCACTGAGCTCTTCTTCCATTGCTTTGTGCCAGTACAACAATAAGGTTGTTCCGAAAGTTCGTAAACACCTGCAAAATAAATCATAATATTGTAGCAAAGCTATCAAGTCTTGGAATATCTGAAGATGTGAAAGTATTTATTGATGACGTCACCACGACTAGTCGACAATTATCAACCCAACTATCTACAGCTAGAGAATATTGAACAAGCAAGCTAAGAAATATTTATGGTGATTTTACAAATACAGAGTAATATGAAAATTCTAAACTATTATAGACGCTTATGATTCTTTTAAAAATAAAACAATATCTATATCCACCATGGTAGATTAAACTGACGAAACCTCTGGGAGGGTTCACCACTGATAAGCCAGGCCCTCCCATTAATTTTTCCATTGCAGTAAGGGCAGTAGAAATTGTTTTATTTTAAAAAGAATCATAAGCGTCTATAATAGTTTCGAATTTTCATAAAAGATGGCGCGCTAATGTATCATAAAACAGAGTAATATATAAACACACAAAAACCTTTATTAGGGATCAACACAGAGTAATATATATATAATCTGTTGAGTATTTTCATAGATAAATTAAATTAAATAATAAAATACAAAATATTTCTTCGCCAGAATGACGAACTTTTGGGACCTTGTATTTCTGTAATTAAGTTAAAATGGTCTTCAAACTTTGTCAAGTACCCGCTGTGCAGTGGAAAAAGAAAAGATTGAGGGTAACCCTGTGACGATGAATCGTTCAAGATAATCTTGTCAGTTATCGACAGCCGGGTATATCTCCACTGATAATGGTTGCTAGAAGTAGGACTTCTTCTTCAAATAGACACTTACGTAATTTTCTTTCTTGTTACCAAAATCTCTTCTTCTTCTATCTTATCTCCACTCAATCATATTAGGGTATCAAGCTTGTAAAGCTGGGTGAAGTAGAATGCCTCTTCCTTTGTCATTAAGACTGGGAGCACTACTCAGTGGCAGGCCAACTTAGCTCCAAAAGAAATGGCCGCCTCTGACATGAGGAACAGATGCCATGTGCAGCCGCTCCTAACAGGAAGTACAAACGCTGCTCATCCAGTATTCCTGGAGCCCTTACAGGGTACTATCAGCATGGCCAGCTGAGCCCTGGTTTTTTAGTGAACTTGTTACTGCTCTCCCTCCTTTTTCATCCTGGCTTGGGACCGGCAAGGGCGGAGTTTCTGATTTCTTACATTTTACCTCACACTACATTTAGCGATATTTAGACATTGTCTTTGTAGCTATCAAGTGATGTAAGGTCTGTAATTCCTCTGTGAGAGGTTTAAAAAAATAAATAAATATTTAATAAAAAAGGCATATTTTGATAAAAATATCATTTATTTCACCAATATTTCAGTTGGCTGAACGCCAACCTTTTTCAAGGTAATATAACACACATTAATATGTTATAATACCTTGAAAAAGGTTGGCGTTCAGCCAACTGGAATATTGGTAAAATAAATGATATTTTGATTAAATATATGCCTTTTTGATTAAGATTTATTTATGGATTGCTCTATTTTCAAAAGATAAATAAATATAATATATAAAATTGATAAATATACATATTGTAGCAAAGTATTTATTATTTTATTAACAGATTAATAATTTTGATGTTTATATATTTTATTACTCTGTGTAAACTTCCCTCATTGATTCTCTTATGTTTTACACATTTTAGTTTGTGTCTTAAATATATTGTTACCTTAGCCTGAAATTTGTCTTCCTTAATATTCTACGCTACAATATAAATAAAATATATACATATAGATGGGAATTTTGCCGGGAGGATATTGATCTTAAGAGACAAGGGTCGCCTCTCCCGTCAAAACCAGACGCCATTTATTTTGTTATATTTTGACGGGAGAGGCGACCCTTGTCTCTTAAGATCAATATCCTCCCGGCAAAACTCCCATCTATATTTTAGCCATAGATTTGACCCAGACACTTTGCCAGCTAAACACCTCTTTGGCGGTTTGTCAAGATTCCATTAGTTCCCCTGTGGATCTCATGGAATAAAGTCCACCCTAGGCTGATGAGGGCCATTAGCCCGAAACCATGGTCTCTAGGTGGACGCTTTTCAGTTTGCCAAAGCTGGTGTTGTGGCTTTGTCACCGACCCGAGGCCGCTAGTGGCGCCCAACGCGGGTTTCTCCGCCACAGTTGGACTACAAGAGTTCTTTCCCACAGAGTGGGCAGGTCGATGTGATGAAGAGAGACTTAATTGTTTACAGTTATTTCTTAATTTGACCTAACCACGAAACTAGAAATTCCCCATCCTTAATCCAGTTTGGTCTTAAACATGCTCTAAACATTTCAAGAGTCATTAAGCATAGAAATGTGACGATGTGATAAAAAACAATCTTTATTCTTACAGAACAAGGAGATCAAACGTCAGAGAGAGATCCCTTTATTACAAAGAAAAAAAAGTCAAGGACTATTCTTTACGGCCTAAACTTATTCTAAACATGTCTAGACAAATGTAGAGGCATACATGTATGACAGCGCAAGTGTCCCTAGGGGGACATAACGTTTTAAATTGAAATAAATAAATAAATATTAATGTGATTCGTAAATGCAATCTCCAGAAAAAGAAGTATAAATCACTAAAATAAAGGCATCTGTAGTTCAATCATTCAAAAAAGAGAGAAATTCCGACAATGGACCCCCACGATCTTATATTTCACTGCACAATCTAACCACTGAGCTAAAAATCATTGCTCACTGATTGGCTTATAAAATCAAAACTGATTGGCTGTTAAAGTCACATGATTGCACTTAACCAATCAGCGAGCCAATAACGAGAGCCATATAAGCATCATGGCGCATATTATGATAGATATATTCAATTACTAAAAATCATTTCGATTCAAAAATTTAGATTTTTTTTCATACAAATATATAGGCGACTTAAAATCAATTATTTTGTCCTCAAGCAAATTTGAAAAATGAATTTCAATTTTGACTTTGTAACCTTGTGTTCTCCCTGTCTTAAATGCGATAGGTTTATTTCCGTTTAGTTGTCATACTAGCATTATATCTGGGACTGGGAAATCTTGGTCTAAAATGATATTTAGACTTTAATCTGATATGTCTTCAATCTAGAATCACATGCATTAGGGGTAAAAAGGAATGATCCGTATACGAGTCCAAGAACCCCGGGTTTGCTATGTCTAACAAAGTGGGTGTACATTATTTCATTCTTTTCGTACCACACCATGTATTTATACATCAAATTTATTAAATATATGTATATACACTTAAACCTGTCTATAGCGCCCCCTCTTGGGACTCACCAAAATAAGATGCTATAGTGAGGTGGTGCTATAAACAGGTCACTTTTAATGTAAAATGTTTACATATTTAATGTTTAAAATCGGGCGCTATAGAGAGGAAGGCGCTATTTAGAGGGGGTGCTATAGACAGGTTTAACTGTATTTATATGTATATATATATATATTATTGGGTATATCAGACTTAACACAGCTACAACCTTCGCCAATAGATGGCGCTTTAGCCTATTTCTGTTCTGGGACTGGTGTGAGAGTCGCCTACTGCTGTGGTCTTGTTTCCTGGGGCTAATAATTGTAAATACCTGGCTCTGGGATGTAAATAACTGTATATTCCCTTTAATAGATATTTGAGTTCTTATGTAATATGTATTAAAGATGAAAATAAAGGAGGATTGTTAGAAGTTTTGTTGCTGTTTTCTGTTGTGACTATCTCTCCAACATCGCAGTAACAACTCTTCTGGTAAGTCTCTCGTGTCCCCCCACCAGTGGTAAGGCCGAGAGATACTGCCAGAGAGAAAGGAGATCCACGCGACTAGTGGTTCTCAGAGGGTCTTTGGGCTGTCTGCAGGGTAGAGCTGCAGAGGTGATTCACAGTACTGGAAGCGGCGTCGTCGCGAAGAGAGGGGATACGTTTGATATGTTTTTCATTTTGTACATAATATTGAAAAGAGCATATATATATACAGATTTTGATACTATTATTTTTTTAAAATATATTTTTGAGTGTATATGAATGTATGTATTCCAGAAAATAAACACACATAAAATTATATTAATGATCAAACTTTGAGCCACATAACGCGCGCTATTGATACATCTCGTAAAGATTGGCAACGCCTGAACATAACAAGTGTAGGTTATTCTAAAAATGTCGCAGTAGCAATCTATCAATGGCAATGGGCGACTGTCGGCAAGTGATCACCAACCAAACACGACAGGACATTTGCTCGCTACCTCAGTGAAATGAATGTCACGCGGATGATTGAATGCCGTCCGATTAGGGAACTCCGGGAAGAGAGCGGTGTACGAGGGGTGTCCCATAAGTCCGTGGCCCGACCATGAAAACGAAATATTAGAAACTAATAAATTTTACCATATATACCTTAAGGCTTTGTATAAAAATATGTAAATTTTTAAGTTTCTACAACTAACCGTTTTTTGTTATAGGTTCTGAAAGCGGACAAGAAACAGGAATCATCTAAAATGGAGACAAACGAGATTCGTGCTGTAATAAAATATCTTTGTAAGAAAGGAATGTCGCCGAAGAAAATCTATTAGGATATGGTGGATACATTAAGGGAAGATGCTCCTTCCTATAGCACAGTAAAAAAATGGGTAGCTGCGTTTAAATTAGGGAAGATCAGCACCGAAGACGAACATCGACCAGGAAGACCTGTTGATTCAGTTATTCAAGAAAACATCGACAAGATACATGATTTGGTTATGTTGGACAGAAGAATGACAGTTCGTCAGATAGAAGAGACCTTGGGTATTCCAAAAACAACAGTGGATCGGATCATGAGAGAACACTTGGGCCTCAGGAAGCTTTCTGCTTGTTGGGTTCCCAAACTGTTGACACCCGATCAAAAGGCTGTAAGGAGAAAGTTATCTTCGGACAATCTTGCGTTATTTGAAGCCAATCCAGAGGAATTTGTTAATAGATTTGTTATCATGGATGAGACTTGGGCCCATCACTTTACACCAGAGTCCAAGCAACAATACATGCAATGGAGACACTCCGGTTCCCCTCACCCCCAAGAAAACCAAAACAGTTCCATCAGCAGGGAAGGTTATGGTGTCTGTCTTTTGAGATTCCGAGGGTGTACTTCTTCTAGACTTTCTGAATAAGGGTCAAACCATCACTGGCAATTATTATGCAAATCTTGTGAAGCAACTACGAGAAGCTATTAAAGGAAATAGAAGAATAAAGTTGTCCAGGAAGATTGTTTACCATCAAGACAATGCTCCGAGTCATCGGTCGCTGCAAGCCATGGCTGATATTTATGATTCTGGCTTTGAACTTTTACCACATGCACCCTATTCACCAGATCTAGCTCCGTCTGACTTACACCTATTTCCTCATTTGAAAAAAATCACTTTCTGGCATTCATTTTAGGCCAGATGAAGAGGTCATTGATGTTGTAACCTCACTTTTTGAGTCACTTGAAACATCGTTCTTTTTGAAGGGCATAAAAGCATTAGAACATCGCTGGAAAAAGTGTATAGACCTTAAAGTTGAAATTTTTATGTTGAAAAATAAATTATAATCATTTTATTAGTCATTTTCTTTATATGTCGGGCCACCGACTTATGGGACACCCCTCGTATTAGATCTACAAGTGAGTGCAGAAAACCTGTTGTATCTGGCTAGCACCAGCTTTTATCTCTTTATCATTTGAACTCCTGTGATAAGAGTCAATCTGTACTATCTGGCCATTTCACCTCGATACTCTGAGTGGTATGGGGGTCGGTGGAAGGATGGTCTAAACCGTTGATTTTCGACCGCTACGACCCGTGTTCGATTCCCGCATTGGGCACTTTTTTTCTGATTTAAAAAAGAAAATGCTCCAATGGCCCCCGATTCTTGCAAAAGCCCAACCCCACCAGCGAGTGCAAGTAACCAAACGGGGCTCTGGCATATTTGTAAGTGCAAAGTCAAACTGCTTTTCACATGTGTAGACATGTGGTGCACTTACAGTAAAAGCATTCGCCAACTTCTACCCACCATGATTATAATGGCCTGTACCACGTGTACTAGGGATAAGCAAAAAAAACTCTGAGTGGTTGTTTAAGACAGGTTGTCTTATTGTCTTTTTTTTAATATCATGTGATAATAAGTGTTTAAAAACTTTAAATATTTTCTCTCACAATGAGTTACTTTATAATAATAAAAATTTTATAATGAAAATAAACTCATTGTGAGAAAAAAAATTGTAGTTTTTAAACGCTTTTCACAATTTTATCTTGAGTGATAAGTGTACACATACATTCCTGGGTCTTATAACGCTGGCAGTTTTCCAGGCTTCTTCTCCCGCCTTATTCTCCAGTTCTATTAATTATTTTATGGGTTCTCACAGTGGTTGTAAACTTTGTATAGTATTAAACATATTGGCCAGTTATGGGATCCTTGAAGCTCTTAGTTATTTTTATTTATTTTATTTCAATTTAAAGCGCTGTGTCCCCCTAGGGACACTTACGCTGTCATACATGTATGCCTTTACATTTGTCTATATATATATATATATATATATATATAATAATAAATAGTTATTTAATTTTATAGTCCAGTTTTGTATTAAGATTATCTTCACTATTATGATCATTTAAATTCAAATTATAAAATTTGTAAAATGTTATTAATTTGTAGATAGAGAGAGAGAAAAAAAATCCTTTACTTCTAATACATCCTCAAGTTAATTATATATTTATAATTAATAACAATAAAAATTAACAACGTAACGTCTATTACATCGGCTTTTACACGTCATTTAGACATACTCTAATCCTATATATAGAATAATCGAAGAGAGAATATATATAATAGTTAGAAAAAAGAGAGAAAGACAGAACCATGCACTTTTAATCAAACTAATAATAAGGAAAAAAAAAATGTAAAGAAGGTAGATAAGATTGTTAGTATATATATATATATATTTTTATAATTTTATATTTTATCCTTTTTTTTTAAAGATTTTTAAAGGTTTTTTTATTTTATAATATAATTATAAATAGTTGTATTTAGTAATATATCTATAGTATGAATTAACATTTGTTATAAGTTTGGATATTATGTTTTGAAACCCTAATGGTAGACCAGACATACACAAAAAACTTTAAATTGAAATAAATTGGAAAAAGAGATCTGCTGGACCGGGGATCTTCAGATAAAAGTCCAACGACATTTCAAGGGGTGAAATGTCGTTGGACTTTTATCTGAAGATCCCCGGTCCAGCAGATCTCTTTTTCCAATTTATTTCAATTTAAAGTTTTTTGTGTATGTCTGGTCTACCATTAGGGTTTCAAAACATAATATCCAAACTTATAACAAATGTTAATTCATACTATAGATATATTACTAAATACAACTATTTATAATCATATTATAAAATAAAAAAACCTTTAAAAATCTTTAAAAAAAAAAAAAAGGATAAAATATAAAATTATAAAAATATATATATATATACTAACAATCTTATCTACCTTCTTTACAAAATTTTTTTTTTCCTTATTATTAGTTTGATTAAAAGTGCATGGTTCTGTCTTTCTCTCTTTTTTCTAACTATTATATATATTCTCTCTTCGATTATTCTATATATAGGATTAGAGTATGTCTAAATGACGTGTAAAAGCCGATGTAATAGACGTTACGTTGTTAATTTTTATTGTTATTAATTATAAATATATAATTAACTTGAGGATGTATTAGAAGTAAAGGATTTTTTTTTCTCTCTCTATCTACAAATTAATAACATTTTACAAATTTTATAATTTGAATTTAAATGATCATAATAGTGAAGATAATCTTAATACAAAACTGGACTATAAAATTAAATAACTATTTATTATTATAATTAATTTAGATTTAGCTTGCTAATCTAATCAAATCTAATTGATATAAGTTATCATTATTATCAGTTTGCTCCTTAAGTTTTAAAATTAGAATCACTGTTATAATTTTGTTATATAGTTTCTACACTATATATATATATATATATAATAATAAATAGTTATTTAATTTTATAGTCCAGTTTTGTATTAAAATTATCTTCACTATTATGATCATTTAAATACAAATTATAAAATTTGTAAAATGTTATTAATTTGTAGATAGAGAGAGAAAAAAAAAAAAAAAAAAATCCATTACTTCTTTTACATCCTCAAGTTAATTATATATTTATAATTAATAACAATAAAAAAAAATTAACAAAGTAACGTCTATTACATCGGCTTTTACACGTCATTCAGACATACTCTAATCCTATATATAGAATAATCGAAGAGATAATATATATAATAGTTAGAAAAAAGAGAGAAAGACAGAACCATGCACTTTTAATCAAACTAATAATAAGGGAAAAAAAAAAGAGTTTTATAAAGAAGGTAGATAAAATTGTTAGTATATATATATATATTTTTTTATGATTTTATGTTTTATCCTTTTTTTTTTTTTTTTTTTAAAGATTTTTAAAGGTTTTTTTATTTTATAATATGATTATAAATAGTTGTATTTAGTAATATATCTATAGTATGAATTAACATTTGTTATAAGTTTGGATATTATGTTTTGAAACCCTAATGGTAGACCAGACATACACAAAAAACTTTAAATTGAAATAAATTGGAAAAAGAGATCTGCTGAAACGGGGATCATCAGATAAAATTTCAGCGACATTTCAACCCCTCCTTTATTATGTCATAGATCTCTTTTAAACCGTATTTTATGTGTTAATATTAAGTTGTTTCAGTGAAATATTTAAATGAACATATAACAGATACCAGTGTTAACAAATTCAAACTGTAAACCTACCTTGACCGCTGCGTCTTCCATTGTGTATATCTATTTCTGGCTTGCACATGTCGCGGGAGGGGAATGTCCCCCCACATTTCAAATTTAGACCATTTCTTCAGAATTTTTTTGAACAACAAGAAAATTAAAGAAGATAGGAAAAATAGTTAAAGGAAGAAAGCTAAGTTTTATAATCTTTACAGATAGTTATATCAAAATAACTGATTTAACATTTAATCATCTTTTAATATTCCTTTAAAAAGGCAAATTATAAGAGTTTAATAAAGCTATTAATTGTGCAAATTCATCTTTATTTAACTTCCATTTTCCTCCCCAGAAATTGGAGATTAAACAAAAATGAAATATATACTTTAAAACTTTAAAAATCTTGTGAAAAAATCTTTTAATCAGTTATTTAATAAAAGTTTAATTAACTGTTAAAGATTATAAATTTGTTTTAGTTAATATTAAGAGAAATTATAGAAAGTTGATTTCATAAATGGATATTTCCATTTATTTTTTTTTAAATATTTTATAATTGATATACTGTTGAAATATTTTACTTGTTTGATACTAAATTTGTTTTTAATAAATTCCATGTTTAAATTTTTAACATCTTCTATGAAATTATCTAATATATTATTTATTCTATAAAATCTTAGAAACTGACCATAATATATACCTTTACAGCAATTTAATGATATATTAGAATTCATATTACAGTATTTTATAATATTGAAATTATAATTACTCTTTTTATTATAAACTCTAACAGCACTATTTGTAAGGTCTATATTCAAGTCTAAAAAGTTAACTTTTTTGTTTCTATAAATTTTTTCATTGTTCTTAAGTTTCAAGTATTTAGGATATATTTCAGGTATTAATTTTTTAAACAGTGGATTATTAAATATTATTATGTCATCTACATATCGGAATATTTGCCAATTAATATTATTTTGTAGAAAGTATTCTCTTTCGTACCAGAACAATATTAAATTTGCTAGTAACGGACTAGAAGAAGTACCCATGGGAACGCCTTCTGATTGAATATATATTTTATTTTTAAATTCTATATAGTTAAAATTTAAAAATGTTTCCAGTAGAGTTTTTGCTGTTTTAAGATCTAATTTAAATGTTTTATATTTGTTATGAATAATTTTAATGTAGAAAGTTTTGTCATTAATTAATTCATTAAATAAATTGGTTATTTTATTATTTAGATCTCTTAAATTTATTTTAGAATATAGGTCCTCAAAGTCAAATGTGTGTACTGTTTCAATATTTGTCCAATTGTTCATTAAATAATTAATGATTTTTTTATTTGAGTCGATAAATTTATAATTATATTTATTAGTTAATTTATTTATAATAAATTGTAGTGTTGAGGCTAATTGTATATCAATATTTTTTATGACTGAATTTATACCAGATGTGATTGTTCTGAAAGAAATAGGTTTTTTGTGTAGTTTAGGAATTATATAGAACTTTGGTATGTTTGGATTTTTGTGGTTATTATAAATTTTTAGTGAATTTTCAACATTTTTGATGTCTTTTTTGATTTTTGTGCCTGTAGTTCTAGCAAAAGTGTATTTATGATTATTATCAATTTCCTTTTTTAGTATATCGTGGTATAGATTTTTACAAATTAAAGATAAATTATTGGGACATTTATCTATAGGAGTGATAATATAGTCCTTCTGTAAATTAATTATATTTTCTTTGAAAGAAGGAATGTCTGAATTGGGTTTTGTGTATTTAAGTGTATTATTATAATAATTTAAAATTTCCTTTTTAATATTATGTTTCCATTCCAGAAAAGTAAATTCTGGAATACTGTATTTTATACTAGTTTTATTTATGAAAATATCTATATCTTTTAATATAGATTTAATTGTATTATTATAATTGTGTTTAATTTGAGGTATATATTTATACCCTTTATTTAAAATTTCTTGATATTCTGGATTTAAAAAAGAAAAGTTGCTAGTTAATATATGACCTGAGTACTTATATTTATCAATATAGTTGTTGCAATTACATTTAATTTTTTTAAAATTTGCCAAATTATTAATAAATTGGTTATAATTGCAAACTAAATTACCTATATTTTTATTGTATCTCCAGATTGTTTTAAAATTTAAATTTTTTATAGGGAAAAGATTATTGATGATTTGGTTATTAAAAATATCATTAAATTTAATATGATTAAATAAATTGTTATTAAATTTAATGATAATATTAATGTTATTAGTATTTTGTTTAATTTTTCTGTATTTAAAGATGTCGTGTGTGATATCTATTAATCTGTTAGTCAGATTATGAATTTTAATATATTCTATGAGTTTGATAAATTTATTATTATTTAGTTTAAATAATGTTTTAATAAATTTATCGACGAAGTTGTTAGTGTACATTTGTTTTGGGTCCAGTAATTCTTCAAATTCAATGTAACCTAATTTATTTGTAGTTTTACCTCTAGTTTTATTAGGTTTAGTTTTAAATTCATTTTTATATTTGCAACTGATTTCATAAGTTGAAATTTCTTCTGTTTGTGGTTTGTATGTGTAGTTTAATTCGTCGTTAAGTCCATAAGGGAATAATGTGTTGTGTTTATAAATGTAGTTGTTTTCTAATAATAGTCGTTGTTTTTTGTTTTGACATATGTCTAGTATTTCTATCTTAAAGTTGTTAAAAGTATGTAATTGATTGTGTTCTTTCATATATATATTACCAATTGATTTTTTAGCGTGGTTTCTATGTAGGTTTATTCGTATATTTAATGGGTTACAAGTTTGTCCTATATATGATAGTTGACAAATTTGGCATGTTAATTTATAAATAGTATTCACTAATTTACAACTAGTTGTTTGAAAAGTGTCATGGTTCTTAAGAGAGGGACAAGTTTGACAATTTTTTCTTAGGCAATTCTTAGCGAGTTTAAATTAACATAAAAGAGGTGCTAACACTAATATGTTTGTAGTTTTTTTTAGTTTTTTTAGTTTGTTATTCTTATGAATTTTTTAAATATATTTTACTTAATTGTTTTTGTGGTGATAAAATTTGTAATAAATTGAATAATTAATCTATAAATATATAGATATTACTGTTTGTTATCTGTTATATTTTTAAGAATAACTAATAAAAAAAACCTCTTTAAACTAACAAAAACACTGAAAAAAACAAAAGTTCTGAAATTATTTTTTTTTTTCTAGAATTACTTTTATAATTTAATTTTTAATAATCAAACAATGAAAGATAATTAAAATTTGTATGAAGATTTATTTATATTAGAATATCTAATATAATTTAATTTGTATATTATGTTATATATAAAAATAATATATCATAGAGCAAGCTCATATGAATTAATATAGTGTAGAAACTATATAACAAAATTATAACAGTGATTCTAATTTTAAAAAATTTAAGGAGCAAACTGATAATAATGATAACTTATATCAGTTAGATTTGATTAGATTAGCAAGCTAAATCTAAATTAATTATAATAATAAATAGTTATTTAATTTTATAGTCCAGTTTTGTATTAAAATTATCTTCACTATTATGATCATTTAAATACAAATTATAAAATTTGTAAAATGTTATTAATTTGTAGATAGAGAGAGAAAAAAAAAAAAAAAAATCCATTACTTCTTTTACATCCTCAAGTTAATTATATATTTATAATTAATAACAATAAAAAAAAATTAACAAAGTAACGTCTATTACATCGGCTTTTACACGTCATTCAGACATACTCTAATCCTATATATAGAATAATCGAAGAGATAATATATATAATAGTTAGAAAAAAGAGAGAAAGACAGAACCATGCACTTTTAATCAAACTAATAATAAGGGAAAAAAAAAAGAGTTTTATAAAGAAGGTAGATAAAATTGTTAGTATATATATATATATTTTTTTATGATTTTATGTTTTATCCTTTTTTATTATTATTATTATATATTATTTTTATATATAACATAATATACAAATTAAATTATATTAGATATTCTAATATAAATAAATCTTCATACAAATTTTAATTATCTTTCATTGTTTGATTATTAAAAATTAAATTATAAAAGTAATTCTAGAAAAAAAAAATAATTTCAGAACTTTTGTTTTTTTCAGTGTTTTTGTTAGTTTAAAGAGGTTTTTTTTATTAGTTATTCTTAAAAATATAACAGATAACAAACAGTAATATCTATATATTTATAGATTAATTATTCAATTTATTACAAATTTTATCACCACAAAAACAATTAAGTAAAATATATTTAAAAAATTCATAAGAATAACAAACTAAAAAAACTAAAAAAAACTACAAACATATTAGTGTTAGCACCTCTTTTATGTTAATTTAAACTCGCTAAGAATTGCCTAAGAAAAAATTGTCAAACTTGTCCCTCTCTTAAGAACCATGACACTTTTCAAACAACTAGTTGTAAATTAGTGAATACTATTTATAAATTAACATGCCAAATTTGTCAACTATCATATATAGGACAAACTTGTAACCCATTAAATATACGAATAAACCTACATAGAAACCACGCTAAAAAATCAATTGGTAATATATATATGAAAGAACACAATCAATTACATACTTTTAACAACTTTAAGATAGAAATACTAGACATATGTCAAAACAAAAAACAACGACTATTATTAGAAAACAACTACATTTATAAACACAACACATTATTCCCTTATGGACTTAACGACGAATTAAACTACACATACAAACCACAAACAGAAGAAATTTCAACTTATGAAATCAGTTGCAAATATAAAAATGAATTTAAAACTAAACCTAATAAAACTAGAGGTAAAACTACAAATAAATTAGGTTACATTGAATTTGAAGAATTACTGGACCCAAAACAAATGTACACTAACAACTTCGTCGATAAATTTATTAAAACATTATTTAAACTAAATAATAATAAATTTATCAAACTCATAGAATATATTAAAATTCATAATCTGACTAACAGATTAATAGATATCACACACGACATCTTTAAATACAGAAAAATTAAACAAAATACTAATAACATTAATATTATCATTAAATTTAATAACAATTTATTTAATCATATTAAATTTAATGATATTTTTAATAACCAAATCATCAATAATCTTTTCCCTATAAAAAATTTAAATTTTAAAACAATCTGGAGATACAATAAAAATATAGGTAATTTAGTTTGCAATTATAACCAATTTATTAATAATTTGGCAAATTTTAAAAAAATTAAATGTAATTGCAACAACTATATTGATAAATATAAGTACTCAGGTCATATATTAACTAGCAACTTTTCTTTTTTAAATCCAGAATATCAAGAAATTTTAAATAAAGGGTATAAATATATACCTCAAATTAAACACAATTATAATAATACAATTAAATCTATATTAAAAGATATAGATATTTTCATAAATAAAACTAGTATAAAATACAGTATTCCAGAATTTACTTTTCTGGAATGGAAACATAATATTAAAAAGGAAATTTTAAATTATTATAATAATACACTTAAATACACAAAACCCAATTCAGACATTCCTTCTTTCAAAGAAAATATAATTAATTTACAGAAGGACTATATTATCACTCCTATAGATAAATGTCCCAATAATTTATCTTTAATTTGTAAAAATCTATACCACGATATACTAAAAAAGGAAATTGATAATAATCATAAATACACTTTTGCTAGAACTACAGGCACAAAAATCAAAAAAGACATCAAAAATGTTGAAAATTCACTAAAAATTTATAATAACCACAAAAATCCAAACATACCAAAGTTCTATATAATTCCTAAACTACACAAAAAACCTATTTCTTTCAGAACAATCACATCTGGTATAAATTCAGTCATAAAAAATATTGATATACAATTAGCCTCAACACTACAATTTATTATAAATAAATTAACTAATAAATATAATTATAAATTTATCGACTCAAATAAAAAAATCATTAATTATTTAATGAACAATTGGACAAATATTGAAACAGTACACACATTTGACTTTGAGGACCTATATTCTAAAATAAATTTAAGAGATCTAAATAATAAAATAACCAATTTATTTAATGAATTAATTAATGACAAAACTTTCTACATTAAAATTATTCATAACAAATATAAAACATTTAAATTAGATCTTAAAACAGCAAAAACTCTACTGGAAACATTTTTAAATTTTAACTATATAGAATTTAAAAATAAAATATATATTCAATCAGAAGGCGTTCCCATGGGTACTTCTTCTAGTCCGTTACTAGCAAATTTAATATTGTTCTGGTACGAAAGAGAATACTTTCTACAAAATAATATTAATTGGCAAATATTCCGATATGTAGATGACATAATAATATTTAATAATCCACTGTTTAAAAAATTAATACCTGAAATAAATCCTAAATACTTGAAACTTAAGAACAATGAAAAAATTTATAGAAACAAAAAAGTTAACTTTTTAGACTTGAATATAGACCTTACAAATAGTGCTGTTAGAGTTTATAATAAAAAGAGTAATTATAATTTCAATATTATAAAATACTGTAATATGAATTCTAATATATCATTAAATTGCTGTAAAGGTATATATTATGGTCAGTTTCTAAGATTTTATAGAATAAATAATATATTAGATAATTTCATAGAAGATGTTAAAAATTTAAACATGGAATTTATTAAAAACAAATTTAGTATCAAACAAGTAAAATATTTCAACAGTATATCAATTATAAAATATTTAAAAAAAAATAAATGGAAATATCCATTTATGAAATCAACTTTCTATAATTTCTCTTAATATTAACTAAAACAAATTTATAATCTTTAACAGTTAATTAAACTTTTATTAAATAACTGATTAAAAGATTTTTTCACAAGATTTTTAAAGTTTTAAAGTATATATTTCATTTTTGTTTAATCTCCAATTTCTGGGGAGGAAAATGGAAGTTAAATAAAGATGAATTTGCACAATTAATAGCTTTATTAAACTCTTATAATTTGCCTTTTTAAAGGAATATTAAAAGATGATTAAATGTTAAATCAGTTATTTTGATATAACTATCTGTAAAGATTATAAAACTTAGCTTTCTTCCTTTAACTATTTTTCCTATCTTCTTTAATTTTCTTGTTGTTCAAAAAAATTCTGAAGAAATGGTCTAAATTTGAAATGTGGGGGGACATTCCCCTCCCGCGACATGTGCAAGCCAGAAATAGATATACACAATGGAAGACGCAGCGGTCAAGGTAGGTTTACAGTTTGAATTTGTTAACACTGGTATCTGTTATATGTTCATTTAAATATTTCACTGAAACAACTTAATATTAACACATAAAATACGGTTTAAAAGAGATCTATGACATAATAAAGGAGGGGTTGAAATGTCGCTGAAATTTTATCTGATGATCCCCGTTTCAGCAGATCTCTTTTTCCAATTTATTTCAATTTAAAGTTTTTTGTGTATGTCTGGTCTACCATTAGGGTTTCAAAACATAATATCCAAACTTATAACAAATGTTAATTCATACTATAGATATATTACTAAATACAACTATTTATAATCATATTATAAAATAAAAAAACCTTTAAAAATCTTTAAAAAAAAAAAAAAAAAGGATAAAACATAAAATCATAAAAAAAAATATATATATATACTAACAATTTTATCTACCTTCTTTATAAAACTCTTTTTTTTTCCCCTTATTATTAGTTTGATTAAAAGTGCATGGTTCTGTCTTTCTCTCTTTTTTCTAACTATTATATATATTATCTCTTCGATTATTCTATATATAGGATTAGAGTATGTCTGAATGACGTGTAAAAGCCGATGTAATAGACGTTACTTTGTTAATTTTTTTTTTATTGTTATTAATTATAAATATATAATTAACTTGAGGATGTAAAAGAAGTAATGGATTTTTTTTTTTTTTTTCTCTCTCTATCTACAAATTAATAACATTTTACAAATTTTATAATTTGTATTTAAATGATCATAATAGTGAAGATAATTTTAATACAAAACTGGACTATAAAATTAAATAACTATTTATTATTATAATTAATTTAGATTTAGCTTGCTAAACTAATCAAATCTAACTGATATAAGTTATCATTATTATCAGTTTGCTCCTTAAATTTTTTAAAATTAGAATCACTGTTATAATTTTGTTATATAGTTTCTACACTATATATATATATATATATATATATATATATATATCAAAAATAAAAATGGCATATCCTGACCAGGAGCACATGTGCTTTACAGAAGGCAGAGCGCCATCTGGTCGAACAGAAATCAACTAAACATTGATTTAGCCTGTTCCCTGATTATTGGCCAACCCAATTTATTGATAAATCAAGAAAAGCCATCCATGAACGCGTTTCGCGCTTTTGGCGCTCGTCAGCGTGGAGTAGGCTGTACCACTGCGACCAAAAAGATTTTTTGGTCCCAAAGGCTTCTTGAAAAACCAAGTGAATCGAACTGGCTTTGGCCTCCTGGCACTAAGGAGGAATCACCGCCAAGTTCTTATTTTAACGCTGGTTTTAATTATATGCTTCTTGACTCAGCGAGCTAACTATAACTCATTTAAACTTGAATAACTGCTTTTGTCTCGTCTCACTAACTCTCATGACTCAACCTCGTCTCACTAACTCTAATGACTCAACCTCGTCTCACCAACACTAATGACTCAACCACGTATACTTTAATAACTCAATAACTGTCTTTATTTTCTAAAATCAAGATTATATACATTTCTAAAATTTACATAATTTAACAATAATTAACAAAAGTAAATTCTAACAATTTGCATATTTAAGGCTGGAACATACTCCCCCCGGCCGCTGAACCCTGGTTCAGATTTGAAGGGAAGCGGAGCCAACTTCGTAATAGGTCGTAGGTAGACCCCGGTAGCAGCCCGAACTTGGGCAACTCGCACCTTCTGGTCTTGAAGAACGACAAATACTTCTCTGCAGTCTCGTGTTCTTTATCAGCTGGTCCCAATATGAACACCAGGTCCAAAGCTACAGCAGTGTATTGACTATCTCTGTATTTGACATAGGTTGGTAGTTCAGTCCATTGTTTAGACTTCAGGTTCAACTTCCATAAATATTTCGACTCCTTCCCGGCGTGAACAAATACAGCTCTTACCCAATCCTGCACAATAGTAAAGTGATTGATATTTTTTGGATAGCCCTCTTTCTCACCAAGAATCGGAATAATTGTATAACACCCCCAGGAATCTGTTTGAAGTCGGTAGTTATACAGATTACAGAAGTGTTGTTCCCACTGCATTCGAGGGAATAGTAAAAGTTTCTTGTTGGTATAGCAAATCTGAAGAGAGAGAAATTTCTCTTTCCAAAATATTTTGTCTGATCCAATCAGATGCCAATCTTTGTTTAGGAGATGATAGGAGAAAACCTTGTAAGTAGAGTGGTCGCGGGTCTCTGCAAGCATAAACAAGAACGCCGATGGTGCAAATGTCATTGCCAGGACCAAGAGGTCAGTTAGGGGCGACTTCCTGCTTTTCACTAGAACAGAAGCCCGACCCTCTTTAAGTTTCACTCGGACAATATTGTCGGTGCAAGTTACCTTATTCCCTCTAGAGTGTATTCTCCCTCCTACAAAGTACACCCTTTTATCGTGAGAGGCATAAACGATAGACTTGGAAATAACTATTGGAGCGAAACCATTCACTTTTCTCCAGATCCATTTTTTGTGAGGGATGTGGTATTGGTACAATACCGAGCGGACATTCGGGCCATCTAGAGATTCCACATCTTCTATGAGGAGGTAAAGATGAGTTCCGTCGCCGACAAAGACCTTCGGGTAGCTACATTGGATGGCTTTGGTAACTTCTGGCCACTCTCCATTTTCCTTCAATATGGCGCGGTGGTAGACTGGTAGCCCTTCTAAATCCTCGACTTCTTTGACCGCGGTCTGCCTCTGGAGATTCGCCATTGCCACTGTAGTAGGTGAGAGGAAACCAATTGGATCGAAAATCCTCGTAATATTGGAGAGAAGATCTCTTTTGGTAACAACTTCCTCAGGAAGAGTTATATTAACTCTAAACGTATCTTGTACATAATCCCATACAATTCCTAAAATCTTGGATATGGCTCCTTTCTCCAAGTTAATTTTCCTCTCTTCGTTTATTTCCTCGACATGAGACACTATCTCGTGGCAATTTGAATTCCACTTTCTTAAGTGAAACCCTCCCTTTTTCATTAAGTCTTTTAATTGGTCTATTAGTTCTTTGGTTTCAGCAATCGTTTGAGCTCCTGTTAGCAGATCATCGACATAGAAATCATTCAAGGTCACCCTAGAAGCTTCAGGATAATTTTGGCCTTCATCTTCTGCTAACTGTTGTAATGTTCTCATTGCCAAAAATGGAGCCGAAGTTGTACCATAGGTAACAGTCAGTAGTCGATAGTCCACCACAGGCTCTTCTGGCGATGGTCTCCACAATATCCTCTGATAGTCCGAATCTTCTGGATGATGAGGCATGTAATAGCATCTGCACAATTCTCGCTTCACTTCTGCAATTGGGACCCTTTCCATGTGGTTTAAGTGTTCATATTCCTTCATGAATCCCCGGTATTGGTCATATAATTTCACATTCTTACACAATTTTCTTTCCAACAAAAGGAACCTTCTTAACGCTTTTTCTCTTGATTCACCCAGAAGCGGTCGATGTTGTCTGAATGGCAATTTTACCCAATACCTTCCATGGCTATCTCTGCCATGGTTATTCGAAAATAACCTTTCACAATCTTCGTCCTGTGTACAAAGATCCGGTGACGGCACAGATTCAATTTCCCAGAATCTTTTCATTACGAATTCTAGTTCTGGTTCAGATTGTAAACTCAGGTTACAGACTTCTGTATTACTCTCTGATGTTCCCATGAGTTTTCCTAGAAGTACCCAACCTAGTCTTGTATTAATAGCCATTGGCAATCCTTCTCCGAGAGATATAGAGCCATTCAACATAAGTTCAGTGTATATATCTGCTCCCAATATCATATCTATTGGGGCTTGTATGTAGAACTCTGGGTCTGCCAATTTGAGGTTCTTCAAAGTTGGCCAATTAGGGTCTTTCAACCTGAAGTTCGGAATTTCTGAAGTGAGCACTCCCGTGACTACTGCCTCCACCGAGAATTCCTCAGAATTATTCAGTGGACAAAATGTCACACTTACTGTCGATGAAGAATGCTGCACTGGTGTGTTTCCAACCCCTATAATCATCCGATCTGATTTCCTTTGGACAAGTCCCAATCTTTCGCAGCATCCTTTTGTTATCATGGTGACTTGGGAACCGCTGTCCAGTAGGGCTCTGCAGGTGCATAACTTTCCGAGTCCATTTTTTATCTTGATTCTAGCCGTTGCGAGTAGTACGTGGCTATCATTGCAGTTTGCCTGTTGAGTATTCGTTAAATTGATAGCACTTTCATGTTCCTTCGGAGTTGTGTTCTCAACTTGGGCCGAAGCGCCTTCCGTGCTCGGTTTATCATAATGAATCATTGTGTGGTGCTTCCCCTTGCATACTTTGCATCGTTGGTTCAGCCTACAATTCCATGAGAAATGGCCTTTCCTCAAGCAATTGAAGCACAATTTATGACCTTTTACTACATTTAATTTTTCTTTTAAAGGCATTTTGCAAAATAAGTTGCACATGTATAGTGGATGATGCTTAGATTTGCATAATATGCAAGTGTCCGATTTCTCAATTAGCATCCCGTAGCTTTGGCATTTGGGAAATCTCGATCCGGTGGTTTCTTCCCTTTTTGAACATTCCCTGACAGCACAAGACATGCTTCTTGCATGTCTGGAAATGAACGCTATGAACTTGTCATAAGAAGGAAGAGTGTTGTCCACTGACAGTTCCCAATCCAACCTTAGATTTTCACTCAACTTCTGCTGGAGGAAGTGCACCAGGATCACATCCACTAATTGATTTCTCTTCAATTCCAGCGTTTCTAAGTTTCTTATGGCTTCATTACAAACATCCATGAATTCATGGAGACACTTAGCCGATGGATTCTTAATTGCCCGGAGAGAAAAGATTTTTGACACCTGGGCATAAGCTAGCTCTCTCGGGTTATCATATCTTGATAACAGTGTACTCCATGCTTGGCCATAATTTTCACTTAGTAAAGGGAAACCCCTTATTAATCTGGCCGCTTCGCCTTTTACTGCTGAATTCAAATATTGTAACTTCTGTATATTAGTTAACCCTGGATGTGCATCGATGGTGGTGAGGAATAGCTCTTTGAAGTTGATCCAATTGCCTATATCTCCATCATATATCGGTAAGTCAAATTGAGGCAATTTTATATTTGCCTGAGAGCCATTTGGCTTTATGTCCGCCAGTTTCTCTTTGAGTTTTCTCTCATTTTCTATTTTTACCCTCAAGCTTCCAATCTTGTTCATTGAACCATCATATGCCTCACTTTCTTTATCTATATCAACTTCATCCAAAGAAAACAGCTCGTCGTAGAGTTTCTCAATTTTCTCTTTGATCTCCTTTAATTCTTCACCCATTATTTCTAAGCGTATTGTTTCATCTGCCTCAATAATTGAATCCACACTTTCAATAAATCCATCAATTCTCCTTATCTGACAACTTAACTTTCTTTGGAGGATCCTTTCGTCTCGAGACATTTGCATTGTATTCTCGCTGAGTTTTTGCTAAATTTCTTCTGTTTCAAATCCTAATCAGGCTCTCGAGGGACCATGAATCGAACTGGCTTTGGCCTCCTGGCACTAAGGAGGAATCACCGCCAAGTTCTTATTTTAACGCTGGTTTTAATTATATGCTTCTTGACTCAGCGAGCTAACTATAACTCATTTAAACTTGAATAACTGCTTTTGTCTCGTCTCACTAACTCTCATGACTCAACCTCGTCTCACTAACTCTAATGACTCAACCTCGTCTCACCAACACTAATGACTCAACCACGTATACTTTAATAACTCAATAACTGTCTTTATTTTCTAAAATCAAGATTATATACATTTCTAAAATTTACATAATTTAACAATAATTAACAAAAGTAAATTCTAACAATTTGCATATTTAAGGCTGGAACACCAAGAAATGGGTATTTAAGGCCAAACTTGCGTAAATACGCTTAGCACATGGAAAAAAAAATGAAAGAAAAAAAAAAGAGATATATATATACAATAATTTTAGGCCGTGAATAGAATAGTAATATGATATATGTTAACAATGAGAAAGAGAAAAAAAAAACGAGAAAAAAGAACTGTATACAAAGGAAGAAGTGTCTGTCAATATGTACAATAAGGATAATAGAAATTATCAGTTTCCCAAAAGATATTTGTTGCTATATAATTTAAAATATATCTACAAAAGGTATTGAATTTAATATACATTTCTTTACTGAAAATAAAAATACTTGGATCTGTTACTATTATTATTTTTTTAATTCTGAAGTCTTGAAACACAGGACATTCTAGTAAAAGATGCATTGAGGTTTTATTAAAAACTTTTAGTTGCTGTATAGCTTCAATTATTGTTTCTTATCCCCTTGTGTAAAGATTACACGAATCCCATGAGTTCATGCTCCTCGAACTGTTTTATAATAAGCAGCGGCCTCTCCCTGAGGTCCTGTTCAAAGGTCGAACTTGCCAGCCTCCCAGACTCAACCTCAGCATGGAAATTTCTGGTCAACTGGTTCAACTCAGCAATCAAAACATGACGCGAGTAAAAGCGCTTAATACTAGTCCATACTAGTGAGCTGGACTCCCCGGGTAGTTGGCGTTCTGAGCTCCAGGAACCTTGGTTATAAATATATATCTCTCTCTCCTGTTTAGTTCATCTAATACAGGGGTCGGTGGAATGATGGTTTAAACCGTTGGTTTTGGACCGCTACGACCCGGGTTCGATTCCCGCATTGGGCACTTTTTTTCTGATTAAAAAAATGCTCCAATGACCCCCGATTCTTGCAAAAGTCCAACCCTATCAGCGAGTACAAGTAACAAAACAGGGCTCTGGCACATTTGTAAGTGCAAAGTCGAACTGCTTTTCACATGTGGTGCACTTACAGTAAAAGCAGTCGCCTACTTCTACCCATCATGATTATCATGGCCTGTACCACGTGTACTTGTGATAGGAAAAAAAAAACATCTAATGCAAGCCAAAATGTGTTCTGAAGCTAAAGGTTCCAAGCTACATTTTGAGCAAGTGGGGTAGATTTTTGTATATCTTCTAAATATTATATGTAAAAATTGTGTTATATTTTGAAATATCCTTGCGAAGTCCTGATATTTCTTAATGGCCAAAAAGAGTGAAATAACTAGAAAAGTGAGAGATATTTTATATAATGAGCTCATAACTCTGAGAATAGCCAAAATTATACAAGTGTTACAGAACTTTCTCCTAAGAAAACCTGACGATTATCTAATCAATATTTTACATCATCCATGGTTTTTACGTCACAACCTTTTTTAGTATTAGAATAAACACAGTAATAAAAATGCAAACGGTATTACATAAGCATTTTTGCATAAATAACCCTGTTCAAAAACAATTTTACCCAAGGGAACCTGATGATGTTTCTAGTGTATCTTTTCATGCTGAACTCAAAATTCTAATCAGAAATTTTCCATCACCCATGTTTTTTTTTGCGCGATATTATTTTTTTAGTATTGGGATAAATACAGTAATAAATGCAAAAAATGTTACGTAAGCAATTTGTGCACAAACCATTTCTCATAACTAAGTCACGGCCTTAACATTCTTCAAAGAGTTCTTACAAACTTTTCTAAAATAATTCCATGCTGTTGCTCCAAATGCATTTAAATAATCCGGTGTGGATCTCATGGAATAAAGTCCGCCCTAGACTGACGAGGGCCATTAGCCCGAAACCATGGTCTCTAGGTGGACGATTTTCAGTTTGCCAAAGTTTGTGTTGTGGCTTTGTCACCGACCCGACCCGCTAGTTTGCGGCGACGGTCAATAGATGGCGTCTAGTTTTGACGTCCATTTTGACGGGAGAGGCGACCTTTGTCTCTTTAGTTCAAAATTCCCATCCTGCAGCAATTCTTGAATCTGAGGTACAACGAAAATTCCTTCCTTAGTTTTCGTATCACTTAGGGAATATTTGCTTCAAATAGGCAAATCCAGCAGCATTTGGATTTATTGCCTTTATATACAAAGTTATTCATTAATCAAAATTTGTCCATTAAGTAATGAGAAATATTTTCAAATGTCATGCAAACGACCAACTGCCATTTCTTATAAATTGGGATGAATTCTTTCTGGAAGGGCTTTCTCATGTTTAGCTAGAAACTATATGTATTGTGTTATTCAGTAACATCAAGCATGTGTGGAACCCCAGAACATTGTCGAATATATTTAGAATTTGAATTCTATTCCTAATGTAATTCCTATGTCCACACATACACAACACAAACAAAAGGATGAAGATGAAAGTGAAATACATACTATGAAGACACATAGAAGAGATTCCCCAGTCAGATGTATCGTATAATTCCGGCATAATGAACATTTAGGAGAATCGAGATTGAATGCTGTCCCCGATATGGCTGAACCACGAGAAAACTTGCCATGTAATGCTTCAAGAAGTTGAAGACTCCAGAAATAACTTTGGACAAGTTTTAAAAACCTTGTAAAAAGAGATATGTTTATTGTAACAGCCAGTAGCGCGCTCTCCTCTAGCCACGAGCTCTTCTGCCGGCACAGGCAGCATCTCCTTTTATAAAGGGAAAAATACAAACAAAAGAAAATATACAAAATATCTATTCACATATATAGAAGAAGGCAAAGTATATTTTTACATTTGAGGAAATATTTTTCAACAAATGCGATCAAGGGATTGGTTTCTTTGGAAAATTCATTAAGTTCTCGACCTGAAGTTTATGATCAATATTGTCACAGAATAATCTGTGGTAGCCTACTCGGTTTATCATCATCAGTTACGTGTCGTCAGCGTTTTATTTGTAAATATTTTGTTTAGATATCTCTCAGTTTTTTTAAGATTAAAAATAATTGAGTAAAATCGATCATTCTCCCAGGGAAAAGTGTCTTTTCAAAAGCCTTTTTATTCTCTAGCTTTCAGACACGGACGCCCTTCTACAGGAGAAAACACTCAATATTTATGCAAGGGATTATTTTATAGAATTGTGAGAACAATAAAAATGCTTTTGAAAAGACACTTTTCCCTGGAGGAATGATCGATTTTACTCAATATTTATGCAAGGGATTATTTTATAGAATTGTGAGAACAATAAAAATGCTTTTGAAAAGACACTTTTCCCTGGAGGAATGATCGATTTTACTCAATATTTATGCAAGGGATTATTTTATAGAATTGTGAGAACAATAAAAATGCTTTTGAAAAGAAACTTTTCCCTGGAGGAATGATCGATTTTACTCAATATTTATGCAAGGGATTATTTAATAGAATTGGAAATAATTGTAAAAACCTTCCTTGTTAGAATAAATTATTTTATTTATGTATTTTATTTCAATTTAAAGTGCTATGTCCCCCTAGGGACACTTTCACTGTGATACATGTATGCCTTTACATTTGTCTAGACATATATATATATATATGTATACAATACTTTTAGGCCGTAAATAGGATAGTCATATGATGTTAACAATGATAAATTGTTTTATGATTACTTGTTATGTTCTGACTTATAATCTTGATATGGAACCATTGAATATTGACATGAAGCCCCAGGACGGTGCAACAATATAGAAATTACATGAAGGAATACTATGAGTTGGGTCATATGAGTTTAGTTCCGAAGGAAGAAACCAATAAAGTACTATCTGCCTCATCATCCAGTGATGAAGGAGAGAAGTTGCACAACCAAATTAAGAGTAGATTTTAACGCATTAGCAAGGACTGATTCTGGTTTGATCTTAAATAACATCTTACTTCCAGGACCCAAGATCCAGCAAAATTTATTTTTCATCCTTTTGAGATTCAGAATTCACTCTGTTGCTTCTTTTTACTTATCCTTTTATTAGTCTAAATTAGACAAGATCTTGGAGGTCGTTCTCATAAAGAAATTCAAGAACTCTTCTCATTTCTCTGTACAGGGATCCTTTGTCCTTTCCAATACAATTTAGTACATCGTTTTGAAAATAGAGCAATCCATAGATAAATCTTTAATTAAAAAGGCACATATTGGATCAAAAAAATAATTTATTTTACCAATATTTCAGCTGACTGAACGCCAACCTTTATCAAGGTGTTATAACATTTTAAAGTGTGTCACACACACTCTTTAAAATGTTATAACACCTTGATAAAGGTTGGCGTTCAGCCAGCTGAAATATTGGTAAAATAAATTATTTTTTTTTGATCCAATATATGCCTTTTTAATTAAAAAAAATAGTATATGTTGAGGAGTGGCCTCTTCGGTTTTGCACCTAGTGTACATGGGGAAGCTTTTGGCTCCCTCTTTATAGATTAGAGGGCGCAGGTGACCAGATTTCCATCTGGCCAACTGTGTCGAATTCCTTCTGTTTAGTTGGTACTGTTGCTTTAATGGCAGATATCTCCAAGACAGTTCAGAATAACTAAAGAGGACTCGGAATCTCAGAGAATTGTATGGCGAAATAACTCGCACGACGACTCTCTACAAAATACAGTTCTAATCACCAAAATTACCATTTTAAAAGCTTTTATTTAACTTGTTTCCCTGTCTGTACGTCTGTCTGTCCACAAATCTTGTAATCAATTTTCAATATACTTCTAGAGCACATAGAAATCTGAAATTGTGTACACTTCTCAGAACCCGATGACAATGCAAGTTGACAAATTTTCAGATTTCTGGGATATCAGGGTGGTCGATAATTAACAAATTTCTTAATTGTCTTTCAATTTTTGTAAATAATTTTAATATACTTCCAGATCACATAGAAGTATAAAACTTTTAACATTCACTCAATCCAATGATTAGTGCATTTAAATAAAAGCTTTTTAAAATGTATTTTTATTTATTAATTATTTATAACTCCGGTAATAAGACAGTTCTCTCTGAACGACATTCTGTCTCTCCAACTAGATGTTGTCCTTTACAGAGATGTAGTTCTACTGGGTCTTGCATGATCCACTTGGCAATTCAGAACATCACTCTCATGGCTTCTCTCTTCTTTTATGTAAATAGGGTAGGTTGTTTGGATTTAAAAAATGGTCGTTCTGACATTTATAATTCTTTATTGTTCTTTTATTCATGACCGCTATTGCATATCTCTCTTTAAAAACAAATTAGGCATATTCTGGCCACTAGCATGAGCGTTTTATAGATTCCAGAGCACCGTCTAGTGGAACAGAAATCAAATGGAACGCAATTTTTTTTCACATATCTCTCTTTAATATGATGCACTAGCGCGCCATCTGTTATCAAAATTCGAAACTATTTTAAACGCGTGAGATTCTTTTTAAAATTAAACAATTTCTACTGCCCTTACTGCAATGGAAAAATTAATGGGAGGGCCTGGCTCATAAGTGGGAGGGTTCACCACTGATGATCCAGACCCTCCCATTAATTTTTCCATTGCAGTAAGGGCAGTAGAAATTGTTTATTTTCAAAAAGAATCTTACGCGTTTAAAATAGTTTCGATATCTCTCTTTAAGTTTGTAAATATCTGGTATATGTTTAAATAAAATTTATAATCTTTTATTTTTATTTATATATTGCTATGTGTGATATTTAATAGATTCATATTTGATAGATTTTTCATAATGACCGGTCAATATAATTATCCTTTTTTTATCATAATTTTTTCTGCATCTTGTTTTTCTGGCTTCTGTAAATAACGACCATCCGCGTCTTTAGTTAGACTTAATATCTAATCTAAATTACTCTATTTCTATTTTAAATATATTGTATTATCCTATTGTATAAATAAATACATATAGAAAAGGATTAGTACGAGTTAAAATAATTTGTTTACAACTACGAGGTAACCCTAAATACACAACACTATTATAAATATTTTTTAAAATTTGACTATATTGAAATTTTAGCCTTTAACCTTACTCGTAATTGCTTAAAAATGCTTCATTTTTAATATATTATAATAATATGATACATTAGCGTGCCATCTGTTATGAGAATTGTTTAATTTTTAAAAATAATCGGTGAATCTGATGGGTTCCCGGTTTGGATAGATGAAAAGGGAGGATACACGATATGACTTATTAAAGTTTCCTTACTTAAGTATATATATATATAGCAATTTAGGCCAACAACCCCATGTATATAACCCGCAGCAAGACCTTAATGTTGTATAATAGCAGCACAGCTGTCAGTGATGCACTATCGGCATATGTCTTTACATCATCACATGTAATGTAATTTGTGCAAACAGGATAAATAAAATAAATAAAAAAGAAAAGGGAAAAAAAAAACTCTGTAATTGATTAAGAGTTGAGCTAAAGCAAGGATTGAGCATATAATATTGTCAGAACAATGGTCTAAAGATGGAAACAGCCGCGACACTATTATACAATTTCATCAGACAACCCATGAAATCGTTATTAAATTGGGCAATCTATAAAACACTGAAACACAGACACTCGCGGCAATGTATGTGGCCGGTAATTTATGGGAGACTTGGTTATTAGTAACATTCCCTTCTAATAGGTAATAAACACACAACATTTCATTTAAACAGTGGGAATAGCACCATAAGGCAAATTATGTATGAAATAGGTAACAGAGGAAACAAGAAAATTTCTCTAGATATTTATTTAAATATCTTAAAATTTGGGAACATGTCTATACTGACGAGATATGCTATTTACATAGTAAAATTTAGATAGAGGTGACCTGAAGTTACTTTATAGCCCTTTAGGGCCCATGCGAAATCTAGGTTGGCTACTACACAAAAGGGGGGGGAAACCTAGATCTCCATCTATTCTAGCGGGACAAAATATACGAACCCTAACACTCCTTTTTAAGTCACTTAAAGCCCTTTAGGGCCCATTCAGAATCTAAATAGATTAGCTTCTGTTCGAAAAATAAAAAAAGGGGGGGGGGGGGGCTAAACCATAATGGCGAGGGGCTTACCTTCTCTCGAAAGCGGCGGTGTTCGTGTTCGTTTAAAAAAAATATATAAAAGGTGATCGACTGAAAGGAAAACAATGGGGGAAATAAATGCACAGAAACACAGTATAATAAAAAAGGATTTATTTTTAAAAATTAAAAACAAAAGGGATAAAAACTATTATACTATTATTATGGGTAAAAACAAGAAAAATGGTTAAGCTAAATTATACTTATATCTAAGGGATTATGTATAAAAAACAATAAACAAGGTTAAGCAAAAAGAAAGTAAAAAAATTAACTAATCTCAGGGAAGGGAGATAAAAATAAATGGCGGGGGGGTGTCGAGCGTTTGTTTACACAGTACCTCTGGAGTGGCAGCACCGTCGCAGGCTTTTCTTGTCTTGTGCGATGTCCAATTGTCGCGCGTTGGTTGTCTAATTGTCACGACTCGTTGGTTGTCTAAGACGTCCTTTTCCGTCCTCAAGTTGCTGCTTGAGGGATACTCCAATGCGTCCTTTCCCGTCCACGAAACTCTGCTCGTGGGATTTTCTTCGACGTCTCTCCGTCCACGAAACTCTGCTCGTGGGATTTTCTTCGACGTCGTTCCGTCCACAAGACGCTGCTTGTAGGATTTTCTTGGCGTGTCTGCTCCGCCTGGCAAGGGAACTCAATTTTCCCCTCCGCTTCTAACAATGGAATCCTGCCAACTGACCAAAAAAAGAATGTAACATGACGCTCCGTCGTCTCCGCCCACGCCGACCTTTGCCCTCGGTCGGTCCAAGCTGGGGCTATCTATAGATATAGATGTCTTGCTCGTTGTCTCCCTTCACCTAAGACCTTCCTTCTATGTACAAAAAGTAAAGGATCTATAAAATAGTTTTAACATTCTCCCACATAATTTTGCTCCGAAAGAAGCCAAAATTAAGTATAAGACAAAAGAGCATATATATACACAATACACACAAGAGTAGATATGCCTATTACATTACATAAAATACACATAAAAGAATACACATGTTACACTTTTTTTTTTTTTCATACAGGTACTTTCACTAGTCCTTCGAGTCATACCTTGCAGGCTTTCTGATTACCCTACCATATCTATTTCTAGAGTCCCTGGATTCAGTATTGGGCCTATTTCCTAAAAATGCTTCAGATTGGGGTTCGGTATTTGAATTGTCCTTTTGAATTGTCTCAACATTCGAGGATATTTCAAGAGGGTGTAAGCGTTGTAGAGCCCTGATCAAGGTTCCTGTGGAAGTTTTAACATGGGCCACTCTCACTATTCCATCTTTTCCTGGTATGAGATTTACTATTCGCCCTTTAGGCCAAAACATTCTTTTAAGATTTTCTTGCCCGATCAGTACAACGTCTCCTACTTTCAACTGTCTTCTATCAATATTTTCGGATTTCTGAATCAGCGCGCCTAAATATTCCTTTAAGAATCTCTGCTTCAATTCTCTCTTCAGTTGACCTAACTCTCTGTATCTAGTGTGCAACATTTCTGGCTTTAAATTTTCAAATTCAGGAAAGCTAGACTCTGGACCATTTTGTAAAAACTCATTAGGAGTTAACGGTTTTAGATCATTGTCGTCTTCAGAGACATAAGTGAGGGGTCGATTATTAATGATAGATTCGATTTCACAAAGGGCAGTCTGCAGTTGTACATATTTCAGCTTCCTGTGACCTAGCATCTTTATCAACATTTCCTTTATTTCTTTTGGATTTATCGAGAACTCTGAATTGGGCCAGAATTCTTTAGGTTTTTTCAACCATTCGGGGCCCTCCCACCATCTGCTTTGCACAAACTGGCTTGGAGAGCAACCTCGAGACAGAAGATCGGCCGGGTTCAACTGACTAGGAACGAACCTCCAATCGTTCAAATTGGTAGTGGCCTGTATTTCTCTGACTCGGTTTCTCACGAAAACTCTCCACTCAATTTCTTTCTTTATCCAACTTAGCGCGGTAGTAGAGTCAGACCAAAGAGTTGTTTCACATTTTCTCTTCAAGGCAGCTTGGATTGCATTGGCTAGTCTAGCTCCTAGTACCATGGCCATTAATTCCAAGCGAGGGATCGTAATACTCTTCATAGGAGCTAATCTGACTTTGCTCCAAATCAAAGTTAGAGTATTTTCTCGTCCCGTTTCGCTCCGTAAATAGGCTACAGCTCCATAGCCTATTTGACTAGCGTCACAAAAGATATGAACTTCTGTAGGGAAAATGAGATCATTCCACATATATCTCGGTATCTTTATTAACTCTATTAATTTTATTTGATCCAACCAGGTTCGAAATTCCTGGGCCATACTTTCGGGTAAAGGTGTATCCCAACCTAGTTTCAGTCCCCATGATCGCTGCAGTAACAACTTTGGTGTCAAGAATACTGGAGCGCAAAATCCAAGTGGATCAAATATCCGCTGAACCATGGACAGTACCAACCTTTTCGTTAATTTGGTTTGAAGACTCAAATTGTCAGAGAGTTCGCATTTTAATGAATCTTCCATTTTATTCCAAACAACACCCAATATTTTTGTACAAGTCCCCTTTTCAGGGTTTTCCTCCAGAGAATATTCCCACTCTCGTAAGTCCATTTTAGCCCTGTCCATAATTTCAATTGCGGCCTTTTGAAATTCCTGCACTTCCTGCTTTGTTTCCAGCGAGGTAATACAATTGTCCATGTAGAAGGATTGAGCTAAAATCTTTGCCCATTGAACAAGTGGGCCTCTTATTGATTGAAGATGGTATTCTATTACGGCGTTCAGCACAAAAGGACTGCAGTTTAAGCCAAATACAAGTCTCTTATGCCTGTAAGCTATTAGTTCTCTATCGCTCTCCTTTTCCCACCAAAGGAATCTAAGATAGTTCCGTTCAGATTCTTCAATCGCCACCATCTGGAATGCTTTTCTTATATCTGCCGTGACTCCAAATTTATTTTCCCGAAATCTTATCATCATTTCAGGGATTCTTTCCAATAAATTCGGTCCCTTTTCTAAACATTGATTCAAAGATAGTCCATTATGACCTAGACAAGAAGCATCGAAAACCGGACGTATGGGCGTCGTTTTAGATTCCATCTTGTACACAGGGCGGTGAGGTAAATAGTAGCCTCTTCTCTCGAGAGGATTTTCCTCGACTCTTTCAATGAGTCCTTCAGTCAGCCAGTCTCTAAAGATCTGACTATATTCGGTCAACTTATTCTGTGAGGTCATTTTCTTAGTGCTTATATCTAACCTTTTTATCGCCATGTCAAGATTGCTGGGGATTGACTCCTTTTCTACCTTCCAAGGTAGACCTACAGAATATCTCTGATCACTTTGTCTTTGAATTTTTGTTATAAACTTTTCTTTTATTTCCTGGTATCTGGTCTCTTTGGAGCAAGTTTCAACAGGATCCCTAATGCCTAGTACTTCTAGATCCCACAAATCCTTTAAATCGCATCGCGCTGTTAGCAGATTCAAAGTCTGCTGCACATTGTCATTGCTATCAATAATTGGCGAATTGCCCATTAGTGTCCAACCTAATTTCGTTTCCACCGCAGTTAAATCTGCTTCAACTTGAACTATTTTTCCTGTCAAAATCATACCTAGATAGTTAGCGCCAATCAATATGTCAATCTCTTGTCCTTTAAAATTGTCCTGAGACAATATTATGCCCTTAATCTTCAATTTTTCTAACCAGTCCCCTTTTGGCAAAGGTGGTATGGCGTCGCAAATTTTACGTTGATCCAGCGCCTCAATATGGATCACATCTCTTTTATTACCTAAATTCTCTAATTCTAACATAAATTTACCGTGCTTTTCTTCACCAATCTTATTACCTCCAAAAAGACTTTTAGCTATGGTTATTTCGCCTTTTCTTTCTATTCCTATACTCCAGACTAACGACTGTTTGATATACGAAAACTGACTTCCACTGTCGAGGAGAATTCTAACCCTTCTAGAGGCATTTGGGCCTCTTAACAGTGCTACCGTGGTCATCAGCAAGACCTGACCTGTGCAGGCTTGACTAGAAAGCGATGCAATGGGTTCAGGTGCATTTTCCTTTAGATTTTCTTTTCCTGGTTTCATTAACCGGTTAGAAGAATTTCCTTCACATAAAACGTCCAAGTGGTTTCTCCCACAGTTTTTGCACTCCAATTGTTCTCGGCACTGACTCTGTATGTGTCCCTTTCTTAAGCATTTGAAACATAGATGGGCACTACGTATTTTATCATTTCTCACTCCCGGAGACATTTTCATTATGGAACGGCATTGATGACTCGCATGATTTGTTCTTTCACAAAAGAAGCATTTTATATTAGTTCGCCCTCCGAACAGACTAGACACAGTGGCGGGTCTGAAATTGCTCCTAGTTCTGGTCCCATCATTGTAAGACCTTTTATAGGGTTCCTCTTGCTTAAAGCTTTTTTCCACAAATTTCAGCCGTTGAGCACTCCTTACTTCGGCTTTTAGAAAGTCCAATAATAACCTTAGCCTTTCTTGAGCTCCTTCAACCCCTTTATCTGACTCTTCCCGTTTTGCTAACTCTAGACCATAACCCGAAGAAGGATGCCTGTGCCATATTTTCAAAATATCCGAAGGTAATGAAGACTCGACAAGAGGGTATAAAAAAATACCCGACAACTGGGGATCAATGCCTAGTGTCTCTAACGACCGGAGGTGACTGCTCAGTTCGTCGTACAGACTGCTTAAATTTCTATTTTCCTTCTTTACATTAGATATAACCGAATTCAATAGACGTCTGACATATAGTTCTGTCAGTATATTCGGGTCACCGAATCGCTCCTGTAGGGCTTGTACTGCCAAAACATAGTTGGCGCCTGTAACGGGATAGCTTGCTACAACACGATAGGCTTCTGAATTTGGTACAATTGCTTGACGCAAATATAAAAACCGGTCGCTATCGGATAAATTCTTATTTTCGTGAATTTTCGAAAACTGCGCCCACCAAGGCAACCAACCTTCCAGAGAGCCGTCATAGCTTTTTAGGGCTAACTCTGGTAATTTCACATTTATTACAGTGTCCTCGCTAGCAATCGGGATTGTTTCTTCTTTATCGGGATTCCGTAGTACACTGAATTTCTGTTGAACATCAAACTTTTCCTCTTCATATTTATCGCATTCTTGCCATTCCCTATCAATACTTTCCTCTGTAATCCCTTCTTTCACTACCAATAAAGCCTGATATTTTTCGTTTAGATCTACAAGTTTCGTGTAATAAGACTCTAGTCTATTAAACTTAGTATAAATATCATTCCTATCAATTTGAGACTTTTCAAATTCCCCATTTATTTCATTAATAATTCTAGTGAAAGTACCTCTTATGGCTTTTCTGCGCTTTTTAATTGCATCCATTTCCTCCATATTTCCTTTAAATCGATCACGTCCGGCTCACCAAAAATGTTCGTGTTCGTTTAAAAAAATATATAAAAGGTGATCGACTGAAAGGAAAACAATGGGGGAAATAAATGCACAGAAACACAGTATAATAAAAAAGGATTTATTTTTAAAAATTAAAAACAAAAGGGATAAAAACTATTATACTATTATTATGGGTAAAAACAAGAAAAATGGTTAAGCTAAATTATACTTATATCTAAGGGATTATGTATAAAAAACAATAAACAAGGTTAAGCAAAAAAGAAAGTAAAAAAATTAACTAATCTCAGGGAAGGGAGATAAAAATAAATGGCGGGGGGGTGTCGAGCGTTTGTTTACACAGTACCTCTGGAGTGGCAGCACCGTCGCAGGCTTTTCTTGTCTTGTGCGATGTCCAATTGTCGCGCGTTGGTTGTCTAATTGTCACGACTCGTTGGTTGTCTAAGACGTCCTTTTCCGTCCTCAAGTTGCTGCTTGAGGGATACTCCAATGCGTCCTTTCCCGTCCACGAAACTCTGCTCGTGGGATTTTCTTCGACGTCTCTCCGTCCACGAAACTCTGCTCGTGGGATTTTCTTCGACGTCGTTCCGTCCACAAGACGCTGCTTGTAGGATTTTCTTGGCGTGTCTGCTCCGCCTGGCAAGGGAACTCAACTTTCCCCTCCGCTTCTAACAAGGGAATCCTGCCAACTGACCAAAAAAAGAATGTAACATGACGCTCCGTCGTCTCCGCCCACGCCGACCTTTGCCCTCGGTCGGTCCAAGCTGGGGCTATCTATAGATATAGATGTCTTGCTCGTTGTCTCCCTTCACCTAAGACCTTCCTTCTATGTACAAAAAGTAAAGGATCTATAAAATAGTTTTAACAGGCGGCAAGGTCTGGTCTCCTCTACGTCTCAGGCCCGTCTAAAAATCGTCCTTCTCACTGAGCGACTCCGATCGAATCCTGCCTTTTGGCAAAGAACCTTCTTTTATTCATCTCTCTCTCCATTTTCATTCGCCGAAAAAAAGCACCAATCAAAATGGCCAACGCTCCAGTATCAATTTCATAGACGCCCCAGGCCTCATCAAAATAGAACATATAGTATTACCAAAACAAAAAAATCTAAAGAGAGCAACAACTGCGGCGATAGTGTAAAATTTCAGACCCCAGGCCCCCCCCCCCCCCTTTCCACATGGGTTGGAATACAATCCTCCCTTTTTCTCGGGATGGTATATATATCGCCCCCCCGTCTTGGCTAAAATTGACCCAGGCCCTTTTTACCTGGACTGTAATGTGATGCTTTCCTTTCTCTGGAAGGATATTTTATAAGTTTCAGTCTTTAGAGATCTTCCTTCTCCATTTTTCTCTTTTTTTTTTTTTCTGGTCACCTTTACCTAAATTTTTGGTGAGGGGAATATATGTACATATGAAACAACAGTTTCCAGCTCGGATGTCTCTGGATGTCTTCTTCTTTACCAGGCATCAGCTTTCGGCATGGAAGTCTGGTGTCACCAAGTGTCTAAGTTTCTGGGCAAAAAAAAATGGTCTGTAAGTCTATGTGGGAGGGAAGCCATGTATCCATTTGATTTGATTATACATACGCCTTCTGTTGGGGTATGGTTACAAAAACGTGCCCCAACAATCCTCCCCCTGCCAAGTAATGGACAAATGCGTTTGTGCTATTCATTATTCATCTGCCTTTCATCAGTTACTATGAAAGCAGGCCCATTTCTAGCAAAATGCATTTTCCATTACTAGGTGAAGTCAGGTGTACCGAAACCTATAGGGAAGATAAGGCTAATCAAAATTATGGTATGCTATTCTAGATGTTTATTATTCCGAACATTAGTGGGCATTGTGCATCCTGGCAAAGGGGTTTTTTATGTGTTATTATTCTGTCAGCACACTGTTATCAACATAGGTTATGGGGGACAGTCATATCATATGTATGGAAGTAAGCAAGGTCATCTGTCTTACCATTCATGGGTATATATACCACCCTTCCACTTTCTTCTTTGGCCTTGAGGAGTAGGCCCTCCTTGTGGTAAGTCCTCTCAACCCCATCCTTGCCTCTTGTGGTGCTGGATTCATTGCTACCTTCTTTCTGCTAACAATACAGTTAGAGCATTTCCCTATTACATATTATATATAAAATTTTGGGCGCCAAGAAGTCGTTTAGAAATAACTGACTAGTCCAACTCCTAAAACATGCCAGCATCTTTATTTAAGTACCAATCAAGACATTCGTGTGGTATAGTTATACATATACAATCAAAGGAAAGGATAATTATAGTTAGCTGAAAGAAATATCTTGATACATAATGATTAGCCTATGACATGATGACTTTTGCTAAATAAATAAAAAAGTTTACAGAAAACAAATTGTGAAAGTAATTATTATATAAGGCACGAAATATGTAATGATAAAATGAATCCTTCCATGTTATATGATGGGTATAATATATATATTGAAGAAAACACGTATCATGCAGATAGTGATTAAATATGATAAAAATCATCCCATGATAGATGATAAAGAAAACTACTACAAAATTATATATGATGACAAAATATATATACTTATACAAGTAAGACGGATAAAAGACAATAAGGATAAAATAGATCATGCCTTGAGGGAAGAATAAGCCATGACAACATGTTAAAAAAAAATCGCAACATGGCCGGTAAATATTACTAATATCATGAATATCAAAGGAAATAAAATTGTTGAAATGAATAGCATATGATTATAATATAATATATATGATATAAAATAATAACATATTCAATAAGAAAATGAAAACACATTATATATATTTGTGCGCTGAAGGTTCAAGGTTTAGTATCTCAGTTAAGTTTTTCAATCTTATTCAGTCTGGAATCACGAGTTGGTCACTGGGTAATATTCGTCTATCCCGATCCTACTGGAGGGTGGGTTCTCTCTTGTGTGTTAGATTCCTCAAATTACAATACTCTCTCAACCCAGATGGGTACGTCATTTAGAATCTTGGTCAAATGGAACATAGCCCAGACCTCTATTAAACTACACAGTCCATTTAAATCTAGGGTGCCAACCGTATGAAGAGAATTTTTCTGTTTTGGCAGAGCGACTAATCAATTTCTACTATTTTGTTTGTGGCTCCGTTTACCTTGCCTCTGGGGTGTGTACAGTTCAGCTACCTCCCCCTTCCAAGAAATTCATATTACTTTCATCTACTAATATACTCTCTATTCATTGACCTGAATCCTATAAATCTACATCTTATAAGTTTGAATTTTATCAATCTTAAATTTTGGTTCCTTTTACAAATTCCTTCAGGATTCTACTCCCTGTATAACTGCTCTTAATTCTACTGTCCTCCATACAACACTTCTAAAACTTTGACTCATTGGCTCGTTCTGGTGTCTCGTTCGCGGTCATTATAGTTAACTAATACTTTAAAATCTTATCCTAACATGGAACGAGTCTAAACTCGTTGAAGGTCCTGATAATTACTTATTCTGTCTCTCGAATCGGTCTTATGCTCGAATTCATTCCAACAAAACGTATGGCAGGGCGAATCCTTTATTAGAAGAAACTTCCGCTAGCTATGGGGGATCAAACTGGTACCAAAAAAAATTCAATAGACGGAAACACTTCGTCTAGAATAACTGGGCAATCTCTGCCTACATGCCAATCTTACAGGACCTCCCGTCTAGAACACCCTCGCTCCAGCCACGCTAAAAGCGTCGAAACTACGGTGTCAGATCGGTTACCCAAGGTCGCGCCGTTATACCCCAGGCTATACGGCATGGCTAAAACAAATCCCCCATCCTGCATAAAATTCAATCTATACCTCTTCGTTCCCTCTAATGAGGGGAAGTTTGGTGGGGTTTCTGGTCTGATCATAACCTCCCACAACCTTCCAGTCTGAGAATCGAGATATGATCATTATCTACGACTCTTAAAATTCAAGTTGATATAAATAACAAAGAGTACTTGATTACCCTAGTAATAGAAATTAAAATTTTATACTCCCGAAAGGGGAGACCTAACAAAATGGAGCGAATACCTTTCCTAACAATAGAGTTGTACAGCCCTGTGAGGCTATCGTTCCTAACAAATAAAGAAATCAAATTTAAAATTGAACCTATTGGTTCCCTATTCTATGCTAAAGTACCTTTGGTCTTTACAGTATAATTGTTTTTAACCTTCTTACACATTCATTAAACCAATCCATTCATACACCCCCCCCCCCCCCCATCATTCATGGTTTGCATACAAACTAAAGTTAAAAGCTGTTACACAAGCCAAAGTACTATAATTATCATCATTGATAGATCCTAATAATAACAAAATTTTCAGGACAAATGTGAAATCAAATAAAGTTTCTAATTAAAACAAAGTGGGGACTAATGCCCTATTAACTTAAATTAATGCCTCATACAAACTCTATATATACTAATACTTTATACTTGATAAATGATTGTTAATAAAATGGTTAACAATTCTAAATAATCTGGAAGCTAACCTACCAAAAAAATCATTGTAACTTCAAAAACTGCCCTTGCCTCGACACTAAGCGACTTTTTACGACAATTCTATAAAGACATACACAAATATAAGGGCGAATAAAGAACCATTAAACGTGACACCTCATAAAAGCGGATTGAGTCATTCCCCTAGCCACCGTGGGTGAAGTCACTTTCTTCTTACTTCCTCGTGCGTCTGCCCCCTTTGCAGTAGTCCGACCTCAACACTCTATTGAAAGATGGATTTATAGGGTTTATGATTCACTACCCAACACTAACATTCTCAAGTGCTTTCCAAGGATCGACTACGGTCTGGGCCTACTTAACTTCTACCCCTGGCTTAGGGTCCCTACACTTCACAACTTTACTCTGAAAGATTGACCTTTCATGTCCTCATTAGAAACCTATTTCAAAGCTACTACCTGAAGGCCAGGGATTATAGGGTTTCTGAATTACCCAACACAAGCCATAGGATGCCTATTAGGTTTGTTGTTTTAGACATAGCCCCCCTCTAAGTTGTGATTTCCTACACCTTCCTTCACCTATTACTCCTGATAATAACTAAAATTTCAGATTTACACTAAATAGTTAATTCACAATGGTATACATTATTCTCATTGGTCTTTGAAACTCGGGTTTTAACAAGAAATAGTTTGTATTAAAAAAAAGGAATCCTAATGAAGTTCTACTTTAAAAAAAAAAGGTTTAAAAAAAAAAAAAAGGTTGAAATCTCTAAACTTCTCATTCTATCGAGCTGATTCTCCGTACACACTCCAAAATCCTAGTTAGAGGCGACAGTCTAAGCAGAATTTACACTGTGTGGGCCTTTTTACCCTTGTAGACCTGCGTAAAGTTAAACTGTTCACACTAACTCTGTCAATTTCCCCTCGTCTCATTACTTCTGAGTCCGCTCTGGTTCTATTGTTGGATAAAATTGTAACATAACAATAAAAAGAAACTAAAATTTTCCTAAATCATATCCTGACAGGTTGTACAAGCTCTTCAAAACGGTGTGTCATATTAAAACAAGCTTGTGAGACGACTCTTAATTATATACTATACTAAAAATGAGGCTGAGCCAATTCTACACTAGGAGAACACGAAAACCCAAGATGTCGTTCTTGCAGCGAGCATGGGGCCCTATCACAACCCCGAAGTACAAGGACAGACTGCCTAAGGTCTTGTGACCGACTAGTAAGCAGCGGGATGCCGTTTCTCGTGTTGAGGGAGCGATGTCAGTAGGACAGAGTTTCCTGGTATTCCCTCTTATCTGGCACGACCGGTCGGGGTGAACAGTCGCGTCACGTGAAAGGAGGAAATATCTGAGTTCCCCCCTCTTGCTCTAACTGTTGGGTCGATTTGGCTCATGTAAATAGTAACTCTTATACTATATCTAAAATCTCTCATATAACTTATTAAATAAAACGGTGTAAAATGGTGTTCTATACAAGGATAAGGTTGTGACAATTTTCTCTAAATGACACACTAATATTAAAACAAATTGTGAAGATCTTTAAAGGTGGCAACAAACACTACAGTAAGGTTGTGAGACGGTATTCTGCACAAAGACAAGGTTGAGACAAATAACACACAAACCCTGAAACATGGTGTTAAAGCTCCTTTCAACACTTAGCACTAGAACACATGTTTAAAAAAAAACTGCAAACTGTTTAAAGTTCACCATAACACTAAGACCTATTTGCTATTTAATATATAACCTAATATTGTAATTAATAAAGACCTATCTATATTAAATAGTGTATACAATCGCTGAAACTTATGTAAATCAGCTTACACAAACCCCCAGTGCATAATATGTCTTATTTTAAAAGAAATAGTTCTATCGAGGCGATATTGCGGTCGACAGCTACGCTTTATACATTAAATGTACTTTCTTCTATCAACCTTTATCTACTACTAGCGGATGTGCCCGGCTTCGCCCGGGTTTTACCCGAGTAAAGGTTTGTATAACGAACATTTGTTAAAACAATTCTCTATAAACATATAAAAAAGAAAGATATATTTTGATGATTTGAAACTCGTAAATTTGAATCTCTCGATAAAGTGATCATTCTTTCCCGGTCCCTTGTGCCGTGTCATCCTGAAGTTTGTATTTCCTAATTTTCTATATTACAAAATAATCGTTTTATCTAGTGAACATATTTTCCCGGTCCCTTGAAAAATACTCGATAAGTTGAATAAAATAATGGTCGTGAATCTCTCGATAAGGTGATCATTTTTTTCCCGGTCCCTGTGTGCCGTGTCATCCCGAATTTTGTATTTCCTCGATAAAGTGAACATTTTTTACCGTTCCCTGTGAGCCGTGTCATCCTGAATTTTGTCTTTCCTAATTCTATACATTACAAAATCATCGACACGGGATATCATTTAATGTTGTCTAAAGGGGGTTAAGAGAGCAGTCTCTTTCAAATGAAAAATGCTTTAATTAAGCAGATGTTTAAAGTATAATATATGAGAGAGGCAATCTTACAGGTTGTCGACGCTGTAAAATCCCCAGAGAGAGTGTTTTTGTAGCATCATGCTGTGACTCACACGATGACCCAAGGTCATCAGGAGCAGCAAACTAAGCCTATCTCCGTCTCAATGGTAGGGCTGCTTGCGAGTTAAAAATACAAATCTGCAAATAACTCTAAGGATATTCAAGATATTCAAGAAATTTTTTTTTTCGTAAACCTTTCCGGGGATACACCTCATAATATCCCAAAATTTCACGGCGATTGGATTTATGGTTTTTGAATCCATAGAGGACACACACACACACAGACAGACAGACAGACATTCATTTTTATATATATAGATTTACAAAACTCTTTATCCAACCCTTTCCAATTCTTTCTCTTTCAACATCTTTCTGCATCTCTCTATCTCTTTCTCATCAACATTCAACGCTTTCTCACTCTTTTTATCACTTTCAACACCTCTTTCATCACCTCTCTCTCATCTCTCTTCCATCATTTTCTACACATTTCACTGCCTTTTCATCCCTCTGGTGTTTCCTCGAAACCCGTCATCGGGATCTGGATCCCGATCTATTATCACTCTTAATTTTGAACTACTCTATTCCAACAGCCTATGACCCTTAAGCTTTATAACTCCATATACACTCGGCGGGGTAGTTACCTTGTTAAGAAAACCTATAATGTCATAGATCATTTAGAGAGAGAACATAACAAATTTGTGCGAATAGTTTGCTTCAACTATTGATTGTAAGCCTATTAAACTCGTTCTCTTTAGGTTGGCTCGCTCATTAGTCTTCGATTTTTTTCATTCAATGGTCATATTGAGTCCACATGGGTGCTAAACGTAAACTGTATTAAAATGGTGTAGTTTTCTAATTTTCGAATTATATGACAGTTAGAAAAAAAATCCTGGAAATATCTCGCACTGGCTACTATTAAAAAAAATTGAATGGGGTACAACTCTGATCTTACAGGATACCTCTTGGCTCATAGAATTGAATCGCTCATTTCTCACTAAAATATTCACACAGGGTATGGAGGTCTCCAGCGGTTCTATAGCTATTGGTCAACTAAATTAATTAATGGCAGGAATTGAAGCTAGTTTAAATGCTCATGTGCTGTTTTGTCATGCGTCTTTATGTCATCTGCAAAGGAAAGTGTCGCCTCAAAGGACCTAATTCTGGGACTAACATCCGCTGCACATTTCAGGAAGGAGTGGTCGTCCATACAATAGCAAGGTATCATTTTGCTGCCAATGTACAATGTTGAGCATTTTCCATGTCGTCATTTTGTCGATCCCCAATCTTCTAGGGTGTTTCTTTAAGCATTTCACGATGTCATTTAATGCTTCATGCGATCCCGCCCGGCATTCAATAAGTAAGTATTTGATCGTACCACCTCCAGGAGACCATCCCATTGCGGCCGAATCATTTCCACCCAACTTATAACGCCGTCCATATCGCGTAATTGAAATTAGTGTAAAACTCAAAGAATAAGACCTTAATCTCTTAATTCTTTACTAATTTCAGTTGGCTCAACATAAATCTTCTCAATTATTAATTTAGTACAGTGGCGTGACATGTCACACTTCTTCTAGTTCTTTCGCAAGCTCGATTAATCCCAGTGAAAGCCAGTTCAGGCGTCAATCCCGTGCTAACCCGTCATGCATGACTTCAAATTTGGAAATTATTAGACTTGAGTATTTGCAGTGGCAACTGCTTCCACTGAAAGTATTTAAGACACAAGGCTGCCTCTTTAAATCACTGTCTTTACTCCCACATGCCTGTGTAAACTTTAACCATGACCTTATCAATTCTCAAAATTCTGCCTATCGAGTATCCTGAGAATCAATGTTCTTCTTGTCTACGGCGGATTAACACAATAATTGTTCCCTAGAGTTATCTGCGTCGAGTGGTCAGTCTGTACTACTAATTCTCCACTCTAACTCTAGGACTCTTCTATCTACTCGGGCTGTTCAAAAATTTTCAAGACAGTTGTTCAAATCCCCAATGATAATCTGTTAAATTTCGATAATTATTGGAATTCTCATTAAACAGAATAACTACACCTTTCTGACACAGAAATATCCAGCATCAAGATATAGCGCACCGTCCAATTTCTTTATTTCAAGACGGTGTCAAATTACAACTGAAGGAACATACTAAACATATAACTGGTTTAAATTTCATGTAATCTCATCATGCCTTCTGCTGGCAAATGTATACTGCAGATTTAATACTATCAAGATGGTTTTATTTGTCCTCATCCAAAAAAAAAATGTTTCAGAAATAGAATCTTGGAAATCTCTACTTAAGGCAAAAAAAAAATTGCACATTTATCAATTTAAGATAACCTTCCCTTGTCAGAGTGTATACAGCTGCCAAGCCAAAATACGCAGGGGAGACAGGAAGGAGAGTCAGCAATAGAATATATGAACATAGACGCAACGTTATTAATCAAGACAGTAGGTCTCTAATTTTCCAATACTGCAAAGGAACAGGTCACACTTTCGCATTAGGAGAACCTAGAATACATTACAATAACATAAACAGCAAATATCAAAGGCTTATAATTGATTCTCTATTATTCAGAAAACACAATAGCATTAATAGAAAATAGATTTGCCCGAAACATATAACACAATATATCCTAGTACCAGCTAATAATATCAACATTAATATAAGTAACTTATATGTAATAGCCAATGACTATTATAAAACTACTTAAATAATAGAATTTCTAACCTATAAGATAATTCATAGAATATAGCAAACAATAGTAGAATATGTGTGAATACCTTAATCAAAAAAAAAATGTCTTAAGAAAACAAATAATATGCAAAACTTCCTAATGTATATATATATATATATGTACATAGAATCATAATAGTTTTAGCATCAGGCGACGTTATATTTTCTTGATATATTGTATATGTTTCTCCTGTAGAAGGGCGGACAAGCTCGAAAGCTCGAGAAGACCAGAATAAAAGATACTCATCCCCATAGACGTTTTACTTTGATATCAGAAATCAATGATAATATTAAGGTTTTGCCACAAACAATGTGAATCGTAAGAGACAGCGGCGAGGGATGCGGTATACACCGCCTCAACATAACTTTCATTGCCTGATAAAATGCCAGTGAAACGGAAAGCATAAATTAAAATTCACGATTTATAATAGACTGTTAATCTCAGGATGCGTGGACTACTTCACCAATACTTAAAAAATAGTATGGCTTTTCATTAGGTATATATTTCTAAAGTATAGGGGAAGAAACATATACTAAATTCGAGCCCCGCGGCGGGCGACATTGATGGGTTCCCGGTTTGGATAGATGAAAAGGGAGGATACACGATATGACTTATTAAAGTTTCCTTACTTAAGTATATATATATATAGCAATTTAGGCCAACAACCCCATGTATATAACCCGCAGCAAGACCTTAATGTTGTATAATAGCAGCACAGCTGTCAGTGATGCACTATCGGCATATGTCTTTACATCATCACATGTAATGTAATTTGTGCAAACAGGATAAATAAAATAAATAAAAAAGAAAAGGGAAAAAAACTCTGTAATTGATTAAGAGTTGAGCTAAAGCAAGGATTGAGCATATAATATTGTCAGAACAATGGTCTAAAGATGGAAACAGCCGCGACACTATTATACAATTTCATCAGACAACCCATGAAATCGTTATTAAATTGGGCAATCTATAAAACACTGAAACACAGACACTCGCGGCAATGTATGTGGCCGGTAATTTATGGGAGACTCGGTTATTAGTAACATTCCCTTCAAATAGGTAATAAACACACAACATTTCATTTAAACAGTGGGAATAGCACCATAAGGCAAATTATGTATGAAATAGGTAACAGAGGAAACAAGAAAATTTCTCTAGATATTTATTTAAATATCTTAAAATTTGGGAACATGTCTATACTGACGAGATATGCTATTTACATAGTAAAATTTAGATAGAGGTGACCTGAAGTTACTTTATAGCCCTTTAGGGCCCATGCGAAATCTAGGTTGGCTACTACACAAAAGGGGGGGGAAACCTAGATCTCCATCTATTCTAGCGGGACAAAATATACGAACCCTAACACTCCTTTTTAAGTCACTTAAAGCCCTTTAGGGCCCATTCAGAATCTAAATAGATTAGCTTCTGTTCGAAAAATAAAAAAGGGGGGGGCTAAACCATAATGGCGAGGGGCTTACCTTCTCTCGAAAGCGGCGGCAAGGTCTGGTCTCCTCTACGTCTCAGGCCCGTCTAAAAATCGTCCTTCTCACTGAGCGACTCCGATCGAATCCTGCCTTTTGGCAAAGAACCTTCTTTTATTCATCTCTCTCTCCATTTTCATTCGCCGAAAAAAAACACCAATCAAAATGGCCAACGCTCCAGTATCAATTTCATAGACGCCCCAGGCCTCATCAAAATAGAACATATAGTATTACCAAAACAAAAAAATCTAAAGAGAGCAACAACTGCGGCGATAGTGTAAAATTTCAGACCCCAGGCCCCCCCCCCCTTTCCACATGGGTTGAAATACAATCCTCCCTTTTTCTCGGGATGGTATATATATCGCCCCCCCGTCTTGGCTAAAATTGACCCAGGCCCTTTTTACCTGGACTGTAATGTGATGCTTTCCTTTCTCTGGAAGGATATTTTATAAGTTTCAGTCTTTAGAGATCTTCCTTCTCCATTTTTCTCTTTTTTTTTTTTTCTGGTCACCTTTACCTAAATTTTTGGTGAGGGGAATATATGTACATATGAAACAACAGTTTCCAGCTCGGATGTCTCTGGATGTCTTCTTCTTTACCAGGCATCAGCTTTCGGCATGGAAGTCTGGTGTCACCAAGTGTCTAAGTTTCTGGGCAAAAAAAAATGGTCTGTAAGTCTATGTGGGAGGGAAGCCATGTATCCATTTGATTTGATTATACATACGCCTTCTGTTGGGGTATGGTTACAAAAACGTGCCCCAACAAATCTGTATAAGACCGGTGGTATTTATAAAGCTTTGTGTGTGTTTGTGTGTATTAAAAAGAATCATACACGTCTATAATAATTTCAAATTCTCATATTATAATAAATTAATATATAAGATTGAAAATATAATTTTGATTTAAAATATAAATATGTTTCTACAAATATAGAGAGGTATCATAATATTAATTTAAATATATTATAGAAGAATTTTAGAAATTTTATTTTATATTAGTTTTATTTTCGCTCGATAGATGGCAGCACCTACTGTAATGACATTAATCTAAAAAAAAAAAAAATATGTTATTTGACTATGGATATAGGTTTTGCTTTTTTTTTCAGAATTAAAATAATATATATTTTATTTTCAGTAAAATATATATTTAAAAAGTCTCTCTAATTTGTGAACAAGATTCACCAGCCTTGATTGCAGTTCCTCATACCACTTCTTTCCTACCAAGGGGATTTAGCTTTCGTGTTATTCGTCACTGTTATTCTCCTAAATTCCATCCATAAATATATCACGTAAGAAACATATTCAACTGATGTATTGAAAATGATTGCCGAAAATCTAAATAAAATTGATATTCCAGCTTTGTTTTTCAACGTTGTTCCTAGACACTTGATCTTTCCTCTGGTTACATCTCCCTCCTCAACCTCTTTAATCTTTATTCTTCGATGTTACTTGAACAATTATCCAAGCTGCAATTTATTGTATTTAAAGGCTCCATTCTCATAGAACATAACGTACTATTCGATAAAATACTCCCTTGAATCAATATTAAAATAAACACATTAAGCCTCCAGGGAAAAGTTTATTTTTTAATATGTATATATATTTTTTATCTACAAATCTCTCTCAAGATTTCGGGCAAAAAGGCCCTTCTACGGGATAGAAGCCTGCGTTGATTCTGCATTTAAACAACTGTAAACACCCAAAACATTTTATTTAATTTTAAATTTTATTTTATTGGTGTTTTAATGTAAAATATTTTCTTCCGTAGAAGGACTTTCTTGCCAGAAAATTTAAGAGATTTGTAAATAAAAAATATTTTAAAAAGAAACTTTTCCCTGGAGGCCTAATGTTCTTAATAACGTACTATGTTGGTTGTTCCAAGACGCAAATTATCTTTGGAAAATCTGTACACTACATACCTTTAAAAGCCTTTTGATTCGAAATAATTTTCTTCCTTAAGAATTTGAACAATTTGTTGGTATTTGATCTTTATATAAATAAACTTTTTCGTGTGATTTCAGGTGATATACGATCACATTTCTCTTGACTTTCAAATTTTGAGATAACCTGAGTACAAATTTGTATCCAGCTTTTTCCCGAACACCCGTTATATATTCGATGCATTCCAGAAATCTCTAAACACATCTCTTTAACAATCACGCCAGATTAACGACCACTTTCCAAATTTCCGAGTCCTCACCTCGGGTACAATGCACTAAATACCCTACAGCAATTTCTGGAATTGGTCCCCAAAGTTTCATTTTCTTTTCTCAGGTATCCTTAATAGCAGCGCCCGGCCTTTATCACTACATCAATATTAAGACTAGTGTTTTTATAACAACAGTGGGACACAGGTGAGGTTGATGAGACCATAACACTAATTATTGACTCATTAATGGCCCATTTCGTCATCCACTACTATATCCCAAATACTTAGAATTTTACTTTCAAAACAATACTAGATAGGCAATAGTATATTTATTTCGCTAGATTTGTGTATTATAAAACTCAATTTTAATTTATATTACATCATAAAACATACACTAAATAAAAGTGCTAAATAGTTTCCTTGCATATTTTAAATATATGTAAATAATATACAAGATATAAACAGTAATTAAAGATTATGATTCCTTTCGTTTTGTATAATCCAGTAGAAGGGTTTTTGATACCTGAAAGCTTGAGAGAACATTTAAATAAAACATGAAATTATCCTCGGAGTGTTGTTACAATCCACCACCATTGTTGGCCTCGATTGCGATAATCAAAGAGGCATTTTCAACTGTATCTAGCCGATTTTTTCAAAGAATGGGAAGATGAGGGAAATTGATTTTGCGCAAAAAAGAGCACCGATCCCTTTTATAAATAGGAAACATTCCGTGTTTACCGTTTCTGTACAAACATTGCAGATCATTGAATAAGACACAACGCCAGCTTTGGAAAGTTCGGTAAAAAAGGGCCAACAGTCTATTGTTTGGGACCACGTCAGTACAGGAGCCATTACAATCCAGTGATGTCCTACGGGAGCAGTTCTGTAATTGACTGAACATACCTACAGTAAATGTGCATGAGCTGGTGAAGTGATAAAGTCGATCTTGGGCATAATTGCGCTGAGATATTGTGGGAAGGATAGTCGTATGGATAACTATAGAATCATATATTTACAAATACTCGATTTTCCTAACTGATGAATCGATGTTTTCGAAACTTTTTTCCACCAAAACTAAAATTAACATAGAGCTATAAATTAATTATTAAAAAAGGTTACATTAAGGTAGCTTAAGATACAGTTTAACATATAGACAATTTTTAAAAAGCTATAAAATGTCAGGGGATAATTAAAATAAGCTATTGTTCTGTTTCTAATGTCTTGGACATTGGCCATAAGGGAGGAGAAGTCCAACCACACCAGTCCTCCCTGGACCCTTGGAATATTTGACCAAATTCTGGTCCAAGGTGACTAACGTGGCAACGGCACCCATTTTCCATTGAAGACAACAACATTGGCCATAAAGAATATGATAAATGTTTGCACCACCATTATGGTGGGTCATTATTCCCCTAATGACAACTCAGCCCTGCTGACAAAGCTGACTATCCCCAAATTTCTGTAGCTCTGTTATTTTACATCTAGGGGTAGCATTGATATGGTGACGATCAGTCAATTTTTACAAAAACAATGATAATATAAATGAATAAATTATGGGAATGTACAATGATTTTAGGAGCTAGGGAGGCTCCACCACCTTGATAAGGTCCTCCTCCAGACGAGGAGGGGGTCTTCTTGGACTCCTCGCATCTCCAGGCCCAGGAAGTGCTTGTAGATGCGGGTCTTGGCAGATGCCATGATGGCCAAGGCGTCACACTCCAGATCATGCCCGAAGATCCAGCTCTGCAGGTCATGGCCTCTGCATTGATATGATGAGTGTACATTTGATTGTTTATTTTTTGCACAATGGTCTTAAGACTAAATTTATTTAACTGGTTTGTGGTTCTAACAAAACATGGCTGAAATGTAACTTAGTCAATTCGGTCAAGAAATGCACTAGTGGAAAGAGATAGTGCTATACCCAGAAGTAACTGGTGGAATATCATGAAACATTCCAGGAATGTACAGGGTATTGCATAGACCATGAATTTTAAATGAAAGGATTTCAACAAAGTTAGTGATGTTCTGAGAACGTTTAGTAAGATGTGTGTCCACCATGAGCATCTATGCGCTGTTGGAGACATTGAATCGAAAAGTGGTTGAATTTAATATAGAAGTATTTCTGTCCATGTCTGGATGACTTGTTCTGTTAATTGATGTGCAGTTCGAACTTAGGGCCATAATGTCTCTTTTCTTGGCATCTCACACACGTTCAATTAGAGATATATCAGGGGAGCGTGCTGGCCAAAGGCTTGTGATGAAGAGGAGCATTGTTCTGTTTTTAGTGTCATGGACATTGGCCATAGGGGATGTGATAAATGTTTACACCACCATTGTGGTGGGTCATTGTTCCTCGAATGTCAACCAACTCAGTCCTATTGCCAAAGCAGACAGTCCCCAAACCATGACACTTGAGGTTGAACCATTTTGGCGCTCTGACATCACGTCTAGGTGGGCTGATTCCCTTTAGAACGCCGAAAAACACGTTTTCAACGATCACTTACAAAATGACACGTATAATTATGTCTTGCCGCGCACTAGTGGAGTGAAATGGGATTAAGATAATACACCGATTGGGGTTTGAGGGTAAATCTCTATTCTCGGCACACATTTGTTCGAGACTGCTTGTGACAGCTAACCGGATCAGGGCTCTTCTGTCGGCCTTCCGTACAATTCGTCAATCTTCTCGGACCGTGGTTCTTCTTCTTGAACCTATGCCATGCCTGGCAGCTTCTGCCCAATGTACCGACATTGCACTACGGTCAGTCTGAAAGAGATTTATCGATAGGAAGTTCCATCCCATTTCAAACATGCCAGTATTCATCCGTCCTCTCTCAAAACCAAACGTTTGTCTGCAGGGCATTCTTGTCTTGTTTATTCGCATATCTGATCAAGAGAATACAGAATATCAAAATGGTCTACCTAAATAGTAAATTTGACTGCTTATATACTGAACAATTGATTAGTTTTATATTTAACTTTTACATTAAAAAATTAAGCATTCATTACATCCAACAAGGCAAGTTCAGCCTAATTCCATGTTTTTCTTTAACTCCATCTGGTTGGGAAGCTGCCATTAGTATACATAGGCACTATGAAGTCTCTAATTTGAAATTGGTGAAGTCTTAAAATGTTTGGTTACGTGGGGATTTGTCTATGAACTCTGAAATAATAGAATACAAATGTTTGTCTGATTCGATGTCGGTTCCGCTTCTACAATAGCTGATTTCTCGGTGTGGAGGAAAATTGACAAGATGGAGGTTTTAGTCTGGAAGGATTCGCCGTCATAGTATAGGTATCGAAGTATGCAAATTAGTCTGCACTTAACTTGAAAATAATTAAGAAAGATACATTATTGAATTCCTACTGACAAAAGTTAATTTTTACGAATTAACACACAAAGTGCAATTTACTGGGGCCTGAAGTAAGAGTAACTTAACACACAGAAAAGCGGACACTCAAGAGCATAACAACAGCAAAATGGACATAAATAAAAATTCACGATTTGTTATTTAAAAAAAAACAATACTTATTTTTATTGTAGCGTTGGTAGGGATCGGACCGGTGTTACACAGGTATGTGAGGAGATCACCAGACATGGATAAAGCACGCAGAGAACACTTTAAGCGTCTCCACACGATAATCCTCACTGGCCTTCTTTAGCATTCCCTTAGCCCCCTCTTATATACAAACATGGCCACATTCGTACAATGAGAAGACATGAGAGATTGGTTCACTTAACAAACGAAAACAACATTCTTCCCGCTAAATACTGAGAAACGTAAAACTGCTTATGTTTGTTAATATAATTTGACACTATCACATCAATACTATATTACTACTTGTAGTATTAATACTAATAATACTAATAAATAATATGAAATGAGAGTCTGTGTTATGACAATCATGGTTGGGCAACTATTCCCTCGAGCTGACCTGCGGATCTACCAGTTCAGCACTCGGCGTTCTCTAAGCTGCTGGATGTTACAGCTTAGAGCTTAGTACAGGTATCTCTGGTAAAATGACAACCCAAATTTGTACCGTGCTTTTTTAGGAACTCCGTGTATTCGATACTAAATATTGCCCGTTTGACTCTATTTATATATTTTTAAAAAGCCTATTTTGTTGGCACTATTTATTTTTACAAATAAATTAATTTAAAAGGACGTTCAGGAAGTTATAAATTCAATATATTTATATATATGTGGTAACTGAGGGTCTCTCACTGTGTGTGGTAACCGAGAGGGGCAAACCTGTAGTAACCGAGAGGGACAGTCAGGGTGTGGAAAGTTTTCCAGTACCTCTCTGCACCTTGGGAGACCTTTAACAGTTCTCACAGAGTACAGGCAGTCGTGGTCGAGGCAGAGTGGAAAACTTGGGAATTTCCATACACAAAAAACGAAGAGACACGGTTGTAGTAGGAAAGTTCCGTGAACACAGATAAAAGTCGAGCTAGGAGCGAAAGATGGAGAGATAAGAAATTTTCTTACTGATCTACGGCATGGTCGAGCATCAGAAGATGAAGTGACGAGGGCTCCCGCTGATGGTGAAGTGACTATATTTTCGGCAAGGGCGGAGGTCTTATATATCTTTGCCGAGAGAGGAAGTATTGAATTTCAGCGGATGCAACAAGAGCGTGAATCGGATTTGAAATTTTACACTGGCGCCGCCCTGGCAGTTGCCTATCTTAAGATGTTGTTGGACTTCCATTTCAATCTCTTGCTTTAGCTCAACTCTTAATCTATTACAGAGTTTTATTTATTTATCCTCAGTTTGTACAAAGTACATTACATATGATGATGTAATGACACATGTCAATCATGCGTATAATCATTTACAGATGTGTTTTTATTCATGAAAATCTTGTTATAAGTATTATACAATATACAACAACAACAACAACAACAAAAAGCTTTATTAAGACAATTCAGTCTTACACGGATTCTCCAAGCACAGAAATGTAGGGTACATACAAGAATAGCCGTATTAACAACAACAAAAGTACCTGTTATGACCCTTTGGTCTTATACAACTTCTCCAAGTAGAAGAGGGTATATACAATAGTTACAATAATGCTATTTACAACGTGTCAAGGAAGAGAGAAGCAAAAAAGGGCTTGCTGGGGAACTAGGGTATTATCATGGGTAGATGTTATTATATCTCTTGAGGAAAGATCTCGCGACAATAAAGTTGAGATATCCAGCAGGTTAAGAAAGTCTCCAAGGTGGTTAATGCGAATGTTTAGTTCACCATATAAATTATCTCCAGCCCATTGTGTATCTTGATCGTGATATATATATTCTCTAGTTGATGTTCGTTAGGAGGTAGATACGTAAAAGTTATACAAGTCAGCAATGAATCTATGCTTGGGTTCATTTTAAGTAACCGAAATCCAATTAGTTTTCTCTTCAACATTGTCCAGTATGTGTTTATTTTTGATATAAATTCCCACAATGATGTCTTCAGAGCTTCTTCCCTGACCCGAGATTTTTCTGGCAAGTGATTGGTAAACCTGGAAATTCTCGAGTTTTAGATCAAATTGGCACTAAGTTTCCGTTATAGCAAATATTTCAAATTGTTTTAAATAATTAATGAAAGGGAAAACGTATAAATTGGAAAAATTCCAATACATAATTATTACATAATTGTGACCAAGGTTTAATAGTTGTTAAATCGAGTAGTTTAGTTTTCCATTCCTATTAGCTATATGTGATTGATGGTGATATTTTCTTGCCTGTAAAAAGAGATATGATGTGATCCTTCCAGTTCCTTTCTGAGTGTTTGCTATATCTCAGTTCCTTCTGAACTCATGATCTTATCATTTATAACTTGGTAAACAGTACTTCCCACAATCAACTTGCTATCTCGAAGTCTAGATGAGATTCCTTTAGCCAAAAGTTCTTTTCTCTTATTAATCAACAATCGACGCTGTTCTCTAACTTTTAAGGTGTAATCCTTATTTATGTAAATCCTTAATTGCTTAAGCTTGAATGCATTCCTAAATAATTTTATTCTGTCTTCATATTTGGGTATTTCAACCAGTAGGGGTGCGCTCGGCCTTTTAGATAATCGATGACATTTAAGGATGTTAATTTTCTCGGAGATTTGCATATTATCCGTAATTATCTGTTTTATTTTTGCGAGAGATTCATCGCTTGTTTCATTTTCTTTCTTTTCGACTCCGTAAAAAATTAAATTACTTTCTCTCATTTTCATCTCCGTGAAATCTATTCTTTTCTCAATTTCTTGGATCCTTTCAGAATTCTTCGAGACAGATTTTACCGTGTTTTCCATAGTATTCTCCAGTTGTTGTATACGTCGATTTAATTTATCAACTCCTTGCTCTATAGAAAGTAATCTTGTCTCTAATTTATCTCCCCAGTTATCCATTTTATTTGAGATTGCACCAATCAATTGTCGAATATCACCTTCCATACATGACTCGAGCGTAGTTTGCCTAGTTTGCCTAGTAGGCCTAGGTCCCGGGTTTTGCTCTATGCCAGATATCAGTTTATCCCCCCAGTTATCCATTTTATTTGAGATTGCACCAATCAATTGTCGAATATCACCTTCCGTACATGACTCGAGCGTAGTTTGCCTAGTGGGCCTAGGTCCCGGGTTTTGCTCTATGCCAGATATCAGTAATAACATCAAAATTATACATCTAAGCTTTGGCCTTCTGTACTGAATCTGAATCTTGAATTTCAGATTCTCAACATAACCCAGATCCACTGCCAAACTATAATTTGCACAATTTTCACACGAATCAAAATTTGCATAGATAAAAGTTGGGCGAAGCTTGTTTCGCTGTAAATTTAAATAAATTATGATAAGAATCACAATTGGCCTCATATTATGAAGATATAAATTTACCAATATCACCTCAATAAAAAAATAGCTATTTTTTATAAAGTACGGCGAAAAAGCTTTAAAAATAAATTACCTAGCAGGAGCTGTCGTTTCACGCAACCTTTCCCTTTGGCCACCTGGCGGAGAATCCATTATACAATATAAGGTTGTTGGTTTAAATTACCATATATATATATTTTATAAGATTGAGCAATCCATAATAATATCTATTAATAAATAAAAGGCATATATTGGATCTAGGTTTATTATTCAACCAATATTTCTAGGGGCTAAACGTCTCTTATTAGCGTGAGTGGATCACATACCCACGGAATTTAGTTTAAATGAAAGAAAAGCCTTTATAAAGAGAGACGTTTTGCCCCTAGAAATATTGATTGAATGATAAATTTAGATCCAATATATGACTTTTATATATATATATATATATTTTTCATTTTATTTTATCCTTATAGTACACGTGGTACAGGCTATGATAATGATGGTGGGTAGTAGTTAACGATTGATTTTTACTGAAAGTACTGCATGTCTACACGTGGATAGAAGTTAGACTTTTGCACTTATAAGTGTGCTAGTAGCCCCGTATGGTTACTTGCACTCATTGGTGGTGTTGGACTTTGGCAAGAATCGAGTGCCATTGAAACAATTTCTTCTTTAGAAAAAGTGCCCAATGAGGGAATCGATCCCGGGCCGTAGCTGTCGACAATCAACAGATTGTACCACTCTACAATTTTTATTGTTATCCCATTATATAATTATACAAGGTCATGGAGACTAAAGTCCACAAGTCTCATTGATGGTGATCTGCTGTCATTGTTTGGCTATCCAACACAGTCAGACTTTGTCAACTCTACAAAATGACTCGCAGGACTACATCGCCCCGTTTGTCAGGTTTCCTGAACCGCGAGAACGTGGAAATAACCGGAACCACGTGGCAGGTTTCCTCTTTAGACATCGCTATGCCCCAAACCTCGGGTAACCGATCTGACATCGTAGTTTTTCGACGCTTTAAGCGTTGCTGGGATGAGGGTGATTCAGACGGGAGGTTGGGAGAAATTGGCACGATAGATGCTCTTCTATATATTGCGCAGCTTGGAACCAATCCTCTATGGACAAACTTGGAACATGCGGTGGGTAAATTTGGATTCCCTATAATTCCTTGTTTCTAAGTCAAAGTCCAAAGGGGGTTTCTAATGAAAGTTAGCAATTAGAGCAAATAAGAGGCAAGTTACGATTAGGCGAGGCGATTCCGTCTACGAATTTAGGTACCAGATAACAAGGTGACAGATGGACTGTCCAGATTCTTTGTGTTTTTATCGCCCCAGGCTAGCAAAGGTAATCACCTAGTAAAGACTATTGTCTGCCATACGTTTAGTTAGAATGAGTTCAAGTCTAAATACCAATTAGTGAGTAAATTTTTTTATGAGAGTAACTCATTCTATAATAAGATAAAATTTAAATTAGTAGGACAACAAAAACGAACTTCAGAGCAGATTGCCAGAACAGGCCAGTATTACAGACTTGAAGAAGGAGGAAATTTAAGGGAAGATTGAATATCAATTTCCTTTTTGGGCTGAGAAGTAGCCCAGAACAGTAAATTTTTAGAACAAAAGATCAAATACTGAAGAGATATTAAGGAGTCAAGTGTGGGAAGATATATCATAAGGTAGAAGTAAGACATAGGTTGTTAGTCACCAGCATTTATCCTCTTTGAGGATAACAATATATATTTTATTAAAGTAATTTTTATTGGTTTAAATATATAAGTACACATTCTATAGATAAGTTGAACAATGGATAATAGTGGTTGGCGACAGTGATCAACTAAAAACATAGAGAAGTAAGGTTGTCACCCTAGATAGGGTAAAATTTTGGAATAATCTGTGTAATTTTGTAGTTTATTTAACACATAAATATACTACAAATTAAGATAATATCTTATTTTATTATCTTTACCAAGATTACAAACATATTAATTAGAGAATTATTTACAACTTACTAAAAGGTAAACATTAGGGCTATACACATTCCTTTGTTCTGTACTGCCTAGTTAAAAGGCTATTGTCTGAAAGATTTAACATTTGAAAAAAAATCTGTGAACTTGGCACGTTATGATGATTCAGCTAGAACAGATGCAATTATCCTACAGGAGAGAATGCCAGAAATAAATGTTATCAAGAAATTAAATGAATTTGAATCGCCTAAGTGTGAAACAAATAAAATTAAATCTGATAGATTTAAGAAGAGTGTAAACAAATCAATAATTTGTATTCACTATAAAATAAATCACTTGCTGATGAGTTGATTTCTAACGCTTTCGTCTGAAATCCATGAAGGCTCTTTCATTCTCAGGGAGTTCACGAAATATACATCCTGTTATATAAAATAAATATAATTTGCATATATCCTAATCTAACTGGGGTTAAAAAAAAGGTCCAGAGTCAAATTTGAGATTAATAATAAACTATTATATTTATTTATCTATTGAAACTGTGCTGAATATTAGGCTCAGAGATTGGGAGCTCTGAGAAGAAAAGGAATATGACTCTGCTATTACTATTCTATTCTATTGTATTCTATTCCATATATATTGAGATATATATCTTTTGACTTGTAGAGATGAAAAGATATTTAGATAGTTATTAAAAAGAATTTGTTTAGCCAAGCTCTGGTATTTTGTCCTGACTGACAACACATGGTGGCAGCGGTAAACTAATTTCTTGAAGAAAGTCGTTGTTCGAAGAAAATTTGAAACTCGACATCAAGTAAAATCGCAGCGGTAAACTAATTTCTTAAAGAAAGTCGTTGTTCGAAAAGAATTTGAAACTCGACATCAAGCAAACTCGCAGCGGTAAATAGAATTCTTAAAGAAATCGTTGCTAAAAAAAAATAATAAAATTTGAAATTCGACAGTAAGCAAATTATAAAATAATTTAAATATAATTTTAAAATAATTATTTTCGGAAATTAAAAAATTAATCCCTATATATATAAAATTCAGTGTATGTATGTATGTATGTATGTGGGTATCTATGTCGGCTATACACGTCCACAATACGTAACTAATCTGACTGAAATTTTAACAGTATATAGAGTAGAATCTGGAAAAACTTATAGTGAAAATTTCAGGTCTCTATCCCGAATATTCTTCGAGTTATTTGCAAATTGCGTTGAAAATTTGCCTTTTCACTCACAAGCAGCGCCTCTAGTGGTGAATGTTGGGCCATTTTTCACAAAACAAACCCAACAATGATGTAAACATTTTACATCATATATGTACAGTGTCTCGTCGAAGTGTTTGTTGTCCAGATGGAGAAAGTGGACTAGCTCTGGGCTTGTATCCCGAAGCCCGCTGCAGAAAGGCCCAGATGGAGAATGTACAGAATGTACATACACTGCGTGACATTGAAAATGGAACACCAAGAAATAGTGGCCAGAAAATTATGCAAATTTCAGGTTAGACGCGCCTAACCGAGTTATGCAAATGATGTAAAATGCGCAGCTCTTGTGCGCACATGGAGTAAGATATAAGGGAAGGAACTTGCAGAAAGGACAGTATTCGTGTCGTTATTTCTTCAAGGAAAATCATTGTAGAAATTTTGTTCTTGTGTCAAAAGACACGTGTAATAACAGAGAATGCCAGGTCATCGTAAACGGAGGCAGTTCAAGCAGACAGACGCTTTTACGAGGGGCATGGTGATCGGACTGAAAAGGGCAGGTTGGTCCATACGTCAAATCGCAGCTGATACACACCTTGGTGCGTCCACGGTGCACCGACTGTGGAGAAGATGGTTGGAACAAGGAAATGTGGCAATTTATAGGAATGCCGGTGCAACCAGAGTGACGTCAGCACGTGTGGATCGGCGTATCCTTCGACAAGCAGTGGCGGCCCCACAAGCCACTTGTACCGCCATCCTGCAACATGTGCAAGACACCCTAGATCATTCCATCTCGACCAGAACCATTTCCCGTCGATTGGTTGCTAATGGCTTGCACTCATGCCGTCCGCTAAGAAGACTGCCATTGACCCCACCGAATAGGCGCCAACGTTTGGAATGGTGCCGGGCTAGATCGACGTGGATGACGGAATAGCACAGGGACGTGTTCTCAGATGAGTCGCGTTTCTGCTTGTCCAGTGATAGTCGCCGTGTACGCGTGTGGCGTCGACGTGGAGAAAGGTCCAATCCGGCAGCAATTGTGGAACGCCCCACCGTGCGACAACGTGGAATCATGGTTTGGGGCGCAATCGCGTATGATTCCAGGTCACCTTTACTTCGTATTCAGGGCACTATGACGGCCCAACGATACGTTGATGATGTGCTGCGACCGGTGACACTCCCCTACCTTCAGGGGGTACCCAATGCCCTTTATCAGCAGGATAACGCCCGACCGCACACTGCTCGCATTAGCCAACAAGCTCTGCAAGATGTACAGATGCTTCCCTGGCCATCGTACTCTCCTGATCTCTCACCAATCGAGCACGTCTGGGACATCATTGGACGCCGTTTGCATGCCTTGCCACAGCCGCGTTCAGAAGACGAACTGTGGCAAATGGTTGAGAGGGAATGGAGAGTCATCCCTCAGGACGCCATCCGTACTCTGATTGACTCTCTACCTAGACGTGTTGCTGCGTGCATCGCCGTCCGCGGTGGTCCTACTTGCTACTAAGCCGACGCCGTTCTCGCTCTGTATTATGACTATCATTTTGAAATAAAGATCACTTATTGTTCGTCCCTGTCTCTCTCTGTCTGCCGAGTTTCATCACTTTCTGGCCACTATTTCTTGGTGTTCCATTTTCAATGTCACGCAGTGTATGTAATATATGTTTATAACCAATCCCTTCCTTTATATGCAAGATGAAAGGTCTAAATCTTTTATTACCACTTCGAAATTTTAAAATTATTTTTTTATTCCAAAGCATAAAATTAATTATATATACATTCTAGATAGATTACATATTTTCTTTTATTTTAAAGATAACAATATAAAAATTTTAAGAAGAAATACTAAATTAAAATCTCAAGGAATCTACTTGATACATTTTATTATTTTTTTATTATTAATTTAATTTTTACTTTTATTCCAAAGAATAATTTTTTATTTTTTATTTTTCGAATATATTCTGCGAAATTAAATTACTCTTTCTTTTTACTCTGTAAAAAGAAGATAAAATTTTTTTTTGGAAGGACGCGATTTTTGAAATTTTTAGTCAGTTAGAACTGAAGAGCCAAGGGGAATAGAGGTCGAAAATCGAGTCGAGAGGAATGGCCTAGGATGGTGAGTAGAAGAATAGACAAAATGGTAAGTTTACTATACCCTATAAAAAATGTTCTGTGTGGGCCAAAAGGCTCGTTTATAGGATAGAAGACCCATATAGTATTTAATAGGTTATATATATATTTTTTTGGCTGCAATCTCTACTATACAGTATATATAGCAAATAGAAGATTTTTTTTATATTTCAATGAATTAGAAGTAAAGAAACGTTTACTAGGAAAGTACCTTTTGTCTTGCATATAACCCCCTTTTTTTATGCCAAAATATAGAGAATTTTAGTTATAATAAAATTTGGTATGATTTCATTTATCAAATTGTTTTTTTTTTGTGTGTTTTATACCAGACTAGACATAAATTCCCATTAAGTGTACTGAATGAAGTGTGTGTGTTATTCAAGTCGTAAAGGTGATGATTAGACACTTTATCATTATAGAAATTAACCCAATAAAATTGTTGTATTAAGAACTTCTTTTCGTTAACCCACTTTGAGGTTTACCCTCGGTACCATGTTGTAATATGGAGGTTGAACTACACATAGAAGGATTTGATATACTAAAATAATTTTCCAAACTTGAAAGTGTGTTAACATTTAGGTGTTTATATTAATCGTATATTGTATTCTTTTTTATTTGTGTGTTTGCTGTGGCGAGTTTTGGTGAGTCTAGTTTATCAATTAGTTACCAATACAACGTATTTCGACATGCACAAATACGACATAACATGAAGATGGGAGGTAATATCAGCTGACCTAATGTACATGTAAAACGTGTTTTGACAGGACATAGAGAAAAATCTAGAAAAGATATTTATCGGATTTTTAGCCAATAAAAAATAAAATTGACAGGTTCTGAGCAAAAGTAGTTGTTTTTTTTTAGTCAGAAAATGATGATGACAATATTGCTGTATTATGTTTGATTATCAGATACAAAATTATATCGGGAAAAATTCCAAAAAGCAGAGACCACGGGTGAAACCAGTTCATTTTTTTTTGTACGCAGGAACACACACAAAATTCTAACAGAAAAACATTCATTTGAGCAGAAAACAAAAGCCAGATCATCTTTCTATAAAAAATATCACTTCTCAGACACAAAGCTTGGAGCGGGACGTTTCACAAGAGTGACATCCACGGCGCCAATTTATAATTGTAACGAATAGTATTTGAAAATCAAAATAATATAATTTTCAAATATCGTTGTGAAAATTTACATTTTTATTTTTATAGTTTAAAAACACACAAAGTTTGGAGCGGGACGTTTCACAAAAGTGACATCCACGGCGCCAATTTATAATTGTAACGAATAGTATTTGAATAAAAAACATTTAATCGGGTAAAACCTGGGCGTTGCCCGGGTCATTCCGCTAGTATATATTAGAATATAAAAAAATATATCAATTATATATTTTTATATTTACATTTTGAACTATCAAAATAAAATAATACGCCATTTTTAAATCGATATAACTCCATTTTAAAAATAATTGCTCAAAATAATTTATTTTAACGCCTAAAAACGACATATTATTAAGTATAAATATTAATATTTATAAATAAAATAATATATTAATAAAAATAATTATAAATACAAATCTAAAATGGCTCAAAAATATAATTGCGTAGCATCAGAACCTTTTAATTTCTCAAATCCAGGTGATTGGCCTAAATGGATTAGGATGTTTGAACGCTTTAGGCAGGCAAGTGGGTTAATTAACAACCCAGAAAATGAGCAAGTTAACATGCTTGTATATTTCATGGGCGATAATGCAGATGATATATTGTTGTCATGTAAAATACAAGTGACCAACTCGAGAAATATGATGAAGTTATCAAATGTTTTGAAAGTCACTTTATGCCAAGACGGAATATAATTTATGAAAGGGCAAGATTTAATCAAAGATGTCAACAGGAAGGAGAAAGGGTGAATGACTTTATCACAGCACTGCATAGCCTAGCCGAGCACTGCAATTTTGGGGCGTTATATGATGAGTTGATTAGGGACAGGATAGTTGTTGGAGTGAGAGATAGAGCGTTGTCTGAAAGAATGCAACTTGATACATACTTGACCTTAGTGAAAGCCACACAGATGGCAAAACAATTAGAAAGTGTCAAAGAACAGCAGTCTAGCCTTTACCAACAAAATTTTGTAGATCAAATAAAGAAAATGCCTAATCACATAAAAGAATCCAAAAAGCAAGAGTCAGAAATAAGACAATTTAAGTCGAACCAGTCAGGAAGATCATCACGTGGATGCATCAGGTGTGGCAATGCAAATAGCCATGATTGGAAAAATTGCCCAGCCATGAACTCGTATTGTAATAAATGCAAGAGGAAAGGCCATTATGCCAAAGTTTGCAGATCAGTAGCCATAAATGAAGTAAAATCAGAGATAACTTTTCTGGGATCTGTAGGAATTGAATCGTCTAAGAAATGGGTAGTACCAATTAAGGTAAACAATAGACAAATTAATTTTAAAATTGACACGGGAGCTGATGTTAACGTGCTCCCCTTTCAACAATATTGTCAAAGTTTCCAAAGAATAAAATTAGAAAAATCGGATAAAATATTACAAGGTCCGAATGGAATACCCTTGAAAACAGTTGGAATGATCCACGTGATACTTCAAAATGAAGGCCAGCACTTAAACTCGAAAATATACATTGTTGATAAACTGAAACAACCACTTCTCTCTAGGGAGACAAGCGAGAAATGAAATATTGTGAGAATGATTCAGCAATTATCACCCAAGCATGAAGCTTTGAAGCCCTCTGAATTCCCGATCAGACCTTGGCAAAAAGTCGGGATGGATCTTTTTTACCTAAATGGGAGATGGCACCTAATTGTTTGTGATTACTATTCCAGGTACCCAGAAATATGACTTTTACAAAATCTAACTGCTCAAGAAGTGATAAGCCGTCTTAAATCTATATTTGCTAGGCACGGAACGCCTGAGACAGTTAGGAGCGATAATGGACCCCAATTCCAAAAGGTTCTTGGCTCCGAGTTTGGCTCAAGATTTTCGAAGGAATGGTCTTTCAAGCACATCACCTCCAGCCCGAGATTCCCTCAAAGCAATGGATTTGTTGAAGCAATCATTAAGAACATAAAGCAAAGTCTTAAGAAAGAAGAAGATTGCTACCTGACTCTTCAAGCATATAGGACGATGCCCCTGGAAAATGGATATAGTCCAGCTGAACTATTAATGGGACGACGCCTTAGGACCTCAGGACCTCGGTTCCCGCTATAGAGTCATCACTGATGCCAAGATACTTGGACTCCAAAGCCTTGCAAGAAAGAGAGAAAAGGAGGATGATCAACCAGAAGCGTCTATATGATAAACAACATAACGTACATAGCTTGCCTCAGCTTCAACAGGGAGACAGCGTTTGGATTAGAGATCAAAGGGTAGAAGGAAGAGTTCTACACAAATCCCAAGAACCTCGCTCCTATTGGGTACAAACTCCTCAAGGAAAGGTTAGGCGAAACAGGCTTCACCTCACACGCCTGCCAACTACGGAAAGTACCATGGATGCTCCTGAAGATAGTCGGCGCCAGGAGCCGAGGAATGAGGAGCCCCCCCCCCCCCCTTCGACATCAACCGGACAAACAAGGACAACCAGGACCAGGAGACCGAGGAGGATTGCCCGACATCAAAAACCTCACCTACAAGAGAAGGAAGGACACGGAGTGAAAACCAAGACCAGGATCAAGAGAGGAGCCTCCCTTCAACGCCAGTAGTGCAGACAAGATATGGAAGGGTGGTCAAGAAACCTCAAAGATTCTTGTAAAAGTAAGAGAGGAGATGTGCAGAGTATTAGGCTCAGAGATTGGGAGCTCTGAGAAGAAAAGGAATATGACTATGCTATTACTATTCTATTCTATTCCATATATTGAGATATATATCTTTTGACTTGTAGAGATGAAAAGATATTTAGATAGTTATTAAAAAGAATTTGTTTAGCCAAGCTCTGGTATTTTGTCCTGACTGACAGCACAGAAACAGTCACACAAAGATAAGAAATTAAAAAAAAATAAAACGGGCAATAAGAATAAATTAGGAGAATATGCATAAATATAACCTGTTTAAAAAAAAATTATGAAAATTTACTTATCTTAATGCATCAGTTGGATGGTTGGAAAATTCCTTCCACTAAAATCTAAAAAAAACCTACATTTTGGCCTAATTTCTCGGGAGCTCTCCTCATACGCACTCCCCTTCTCTCTCTCTGCCTAGTCTCTATCTTGTTTTTTCCTTATATTGTCGAGGCAGATTCATCATTGTCCACCAGCTTTCTATTAGGTACTGGGTGAACTTTGTGGAGGCCGCAGGAGTGGCCTCAACATTGCAAAAGTTAATATATTTACAAAATGCAAAATGTTTTAAACGTGTTAAATTGTTTTATTTTAAATAGAACATTAATAAATATGAATTTTTGAAATCTCAAATTTGGGTCTGAATGTTTAATTGGCGTTGAGTCAATGAATCAATGATAACCCAGTGCCTGCAGAATATATACAAGTTATGTTTTTCATAGCAGGGTATATTTTAAACTCCCTGAGAAACATGGAGTTATCATTAATTTCCTGACGAGCAGATGGAGATATTCTATTCAATAAAAAGGATAATGTGTAAAACTTTATACAACATACAGCAAAAATAAAATGTAAATTGAAACAAACAATGACGCTAAATTTATTGTTTTGAAATCGCGATCCATGAGCTGAAACATGCTTAATATTTTGTTGTTTTAAATTTTTTGCTTTTTAGATTTGTTGGGACACCTCGTGATCATAATATGTCAAAGTAACCCAGAACCCCACCTAACCTAACCATATCCAACCTTTGTCCATCTGAGCCACAAACCTCTGGTGATTGCGAGGTGTCGAGATGGGGCCTGAAGCGACCTTTAGGCTTGGCAGCACCGAGCCAGAGACTGCGATCCCCTTCCTGTGGTCGAGCCACCTGACCTGTGGTGGATGATCTTGCCCTACCAAGCTAGTCTGAGATGGACTCAGACACCTCTTCCCTGTAGTCAAGCCACCGACCTATGGTCAGTATCAAGCCAGACTCCAGCATGCCTATGGGCAAGCCCATGGTGGGTGTTATAATCACCATCTTCATGCAGAACACCAGCTCCACCATGAGCCCTGAACCTTTCCCAAGATGCCCGATCCAATAATATTAAAGCTGATCAACGTGAAAATCAAAATAAAAATCGAAGAAAAAATAATTATTCATATTTTTCCGCAAATAAACTGCCATGTGAACAAGATCCTCGTGATAAATCACCCTTTTGTTTTAATGCTTTAATAGATTATACAAGTAATGGCTGGCGTATTGATTCTGGTGCGTCAATGCACATGACTGGAGATAAGTCATTTTTTAATAAAATATACCAAAACAGAGAAGAGATAAATATTTCTTCCAGATGGGAAATCCATGAATGCTGAAATAATTGGAGAAGGCTACATCACCTGTGTATTACCTAATGAAAGTCCCAAACAGATTTTGGTAAAGAACTTCCTATATGTGCCAGAAATGAAGGAAAATATACTCTCTGTTAATAGGTTAACTCAATTGGATTTTGAAGTTAATTTCAAAAGGAATATCTGAGAAATCAAAAGAAATGGAGAATTATGTGGTTTGGGAAATAACGTCTCAAACATATATTTATTGAACACTGGAGAAAAATTAAATTTTGTGAGTGATGGTGAATGTAAAAATTGCATTCATATATGGCACAAGAGATTAGGTCATCGAGGATCAGATGCAATTGAATTTCTAATGAAGAATAAAATGGCAAGAGGAATTTGCATAAAGCCATGTAAAGATAATGGAAATTTGATATGCGAAATTTTCATAAGTTCCAAATCAACTAGACAACCATATCCAAAAGAAACACAATATGAATCTACAAAACCTTTAGATTCAGTGCACACAGATTTATGCGGACCTATGCAGGATATAACTCCCGGAAAAATTGATATTTTTAAACCTTTTTTGATGATTTTTCCAGATACACAACTCCTTTTCTTTTGAAAAATAAGAACGGAGTTTTTAATAAATTAAAGGACTACTCGGCCTTTGTACAAACAAGTTCAAAACAAAAATTAATACACTTAGGTCAGATAATGGTGGTGAATATCAATCAACCTCTATGCAGGAATTTTTGAAACATGAAGGTATTTGCCATTAAACTTCCTCACCATATTTCCCACAACAGAATAGGGTAGCTTAAAGAAAAAATAGATCTCTAGTGGAAATTGTAAAGACAATGCTAAATGAATCTGGTTTAGATTTTAAATATTGGGGTGAGGCAATTTTAACTGCTAATTATTTGCAAAACAGACTTCCTAACAGAAAGCTCACAAAAACTCCATATAAATTGTGGAATGGTATAACTCCAAATTTAAATCATCTGAGAATCTTTGGATCGAAAGCTTATGTCTATAATACAAGAATTAATAAATTTGAACAAAATGCTTTGGAAGGCATCATTGTTGGATACTCCCAAAGATCTAAAGCCTATAGAATCCTCTTTCCCGAAACCATCAAAATAACAATTATCAGAAATGTTGCATTTATTGAAAACTTTTATAGAAATTCTGCAAAAGATATAAATAAAGACTTTAATATTGTGGACCTGAACCTTTTCAATAAGCCACAAATAGAGAAAAGAGAAGATGACCTACAACCTTCAGTGTCAGCTTCAACATTGAGAAGATCTCAGAGATCAACCAAAGGAATACCTCCACAGAGATACAGCCCTTATGCAAATTATGCATCTATTAGAGAACCTCTCAATTGGAATTAATTAGAGAATCTTCATTTAGACGAGAAAAAAAGAATGGCTAAAGGCTTCAGAAGAAGAGATGAAATCTAATAGAAAACAATACATGGACTTTGACTGATCTCCCGCCTGGAAAGAAAGCAATAGGATGTAAATGGATTTTTAAAGCTAAATACAATCAAGATGGAAATGCTGAAAGGTTAAGGCATGATTGGTTGCTAAAGGTTTTGATCAAAAATATGGTGAAGATTACAACGAAACTTTTGCCCCTATGTCAAAATTGACTACATTAAGAACGATGTTTTCTATCACCGCATCTAAAAAATTAATCATTAGACATTATGACATTAAAACGGCCTTCTTATATGGAGAGTTGATGGAAGAGATATACATGGATCAACCAGAGGGATAAATTCATATAGAGAAGGAAAATCTAGTTTGTAAACTTAACAAATCAATTTATGGGCTAAAACAATCAGCCTGGTACCAGAAAATTCATGAAATTTTAAGGACTTTAGAATTTTCTCAAGCAAAGTCGGATCCCTGTCTTTATACTTAACGACAATTTGGAGAAATGATATATTTGCTCGTATATGTTGATGATTTTTTTATTTGTTCAACCTCAAATGATTTTATTAACGAGGTCAAGTCAAAGCTTTCTAAACATATTTAATTGAAGGACCTGGGTGATGCGCCACTCATTATCTAAGATTTCAGATTGAAAGAGATATTGATGGGAACATACTACTGCATCAAAATTTGAAAATATTGAGAATTTTAGAAAAATATGGAATGAGCAGTTCTAAGGGCATATCCACTCCTATGGAAGTAGGATATTTAAACATAAAAGAAAATAGACTTTTACCGTCAAATGAGAAATATAGAAAATTGATTGGTGAATTGATGTATATCGCCAACTGTACCAGGCCCGACATCTCTTCTGCAATTGGTATTTTGAGTAGAAGAGTAGTCAAACCTAATAAACATGATTGGAAGGCGCTTAAGAGAATTTTGGGGTACTTGAAAAGCACTTTGGACCTAGTATTGGTGTTTGAAACTTCATCTTCGGTTGAACTAACTGGATACACTGATGCAGATTGGGGTAATGAAAAGGACAGAAAGTCTACTACAGGATATATTTATAAATTGGGAACTAATCTGATCACAAGGGTTAGCCAAAAACAAAACTCGGTTTCCCTTTCTTCGACAGAAGCATAATATGTGGCAACAGCAACAGCCGCTCAAGAAGCAATTTGGTTAGACTTGCTGATGTCAGATTTTGGATTTGAAATTAAAAAAAACCTATTATCTTAAATGAAGATAATCAGAGTTGTATAAAATTACAAAATTCAGAAAAAGTAACTGCTAGGACAAAGCATATTGATATAAAGTTTCATTTCATCAAGGACTTAATTTCTAATAATTTTCTTTCTCTGAAATACTGTCCAACTGAAAAGATGTTAGCAGACCTCTTGACCAAGCCACTTCCTAAGAATAAGTTTCAAGAGTTGAAACAAGGAATTGGACTCATCACATACAGCCATTGAGAAGGGGATTGTTGGAATATTAAAGTATAACAATGGCTATAGATGAGACTGAGCTTGAAAAGGAACTTGTATGTATATGTTTCAGTATTGCTTTTGTTGTTTTCATGTAGACATATATACCAAGATTTGTTTCATATAATTGCTATTAATAATAAATAATATGTAAAATTAAATTGGTTACGATTCATCCTTCTAATTTACTTTAATTAAATAACACGTTATAGGGGTAGTTCTTTATTTTAAAAATCGCAAAGTTCGTTATAACGATGGTATTTTCAATGGAATGGAATTGGGAATCGCCTTAGGTTCATTATAAGGGAAGGTTCGTTAATTTCAGGGTTCGTATTAGCGGGGTTTTACTGTATATCCCAAAATATCAAAATATTAAAGTATACGAATATGCATGAATATCATTCAATAAAATTCAATTTCCTTTTCAAATAATAGTAATTATTCAAAATATATATCCTATTTTTCATAATAACACAACCAAAAATAGTCCTGAAATACACAAAGGTATCAGGAGAGCAAAGACCAAATTACAAATCTAGAGTGATTCATTACTTACATTTACTTGAGTAATTCAGAATCAGTAACCTTGACACTAAAATCGTATGCACAACTCATTTTCGTAAAACTAATTGAAACAATTTTGATTAAAATATTGAACCAAAACCCTTTCACATGAAGTTCTTCTAGACTGCTTGTCTTCTTAAATTACCTGATACCTTGAACGGCCACACATAAAAGAAAACTCCCTTTTTTAATAATTTTTTTTTTGACTCTCACTCTACATTGTTGTATTTGAAGAAAATTAAGTATGTTACACTAGTAAACTGAGTGCAACAAGCTCATCATCCTGTAAGATCTCTTCTTACGTCCCATTTGAGGACGTCTCTATTTCTAATCTGGTCTAGCTCATTTCCAATTATATTCCAGTGGATTTTTTTAAAACACATACACACAAAAAATATATAATACACACCAAGGATTTTCATGTGATTTGTAGTTAATTATGGATAGAATAATACCAACACACTTTTAAAATATTGAACATTAAAATTTATTCACCTCTATGGAATTTACAAGAATTTTTTTTTATTTATCAGTAGACAGCATGAGTAGGCTTAAAAAACAAGGTTTAATTTCTTTTGCAAGTTATAAAATTCCTATAAAAGAAAATTGACTGAGAACCTACAATTTGGTATTTCAACCAAGTTACCGCATCTAGATAAAAATGATCAATCAAGATGACTAATAAAAGATAAGAACATAAAGGATTTATATCTCTATTCACTATATATCTTAAATAGTCGAATCTACCAAAAAATTACTATCTATCATGGCTATTACCATTCTTTCTACACGGACCTCTTTAGGTCTACACATTAAAAACATATGATGTGGTTGGACTTACCAAATATTTTCTCTACATACCATTCTCAAACTTGTCTTGGCAACCCCTATGGCCCAGGACGTCCCGTTTTGGTCATCTTCCCCCGATAAAAACTCGATAAGAACTACTGTTATTTTCAAACAACGCCCTCAAGGTAAATCCTCAATTTTCCTGCAGAGTAATAAAAATTAATTACATAAATATTTCTTAGAATATATTAAAAATAATATTATTATTATTTTTAAAAAGAAAAAAAAATTGAAATAGTAAATATAAACGCTTATCCTTTGAGAAAATTTAATAATAATTTCTTCTTCAAGAAATTTAAATAACTAGACACACCCATTTTATCTAGATATGTGTGTGATCGATTTTATTCATTTTAGAATAAAAGAAAATAAATAATAAAGGTAAGATTATTCTATCTTTCTTATCAAGAGATAATTTGGATTAGTAATAAAATTAATAAAATCTAACCTGTTTGCCCCTTTGAGAAATTTACATAATAATTTCTTCTTTAAGAAATTTTAAAATAAGGAATATGTCCAATCTATCTGGATGTGCCAGTAATTGGTTTTTATTCATTTTTAGAATAAAGAAATTAAATTTAGTGAATTTTTGAAATGGTAATATAACCCTTTTGGGTGTTTCATATTGCATAAAAAGAAAAGGTGATTGGGATTAGATAACATATACACATATGTACATAGTTTGTAGATCCTCCGCTGGTCCTCTCTGCAATGGGCTTCAGGATCCTTGGGCCTGCCCTTTAGAGGCATAGGTGTCATCTCCAGCCTTTCTGGACTTTAGAGGCATAGGTGTCATCTCCAGCCTTCTGGACTTTAGAGGCATAGGTGTCATCTCCAGCCTTCTGGACTTTAGAGGCATAGGTGTCATCTCCAGCCTTCTGGACTTTAGAGGCATAGGTGTCATCTCCAGCTTGGTGTCTTCATTCTCCAATCCGCCTCGTTGTTGTCCTTTTGTGGAGGGTCGGCCGGTATCTCGGTCACGGTACCACCAGAGTCATCTCCGATTGGGCGTCCTCCCCTGCCTCGACCTTTAGAGCACCGTCGGCCACCGTGGTGGGATCTCCATCTGGACACCAAACACTTTCGACAAGACACTGTGTATATATATGATGTAAATGTTTACATCATTGTTGGGTCTTATTTTGTGGGAAATCTGGCCCAACAATCCCATTACATGGGGATCTAATAAGACTGATATACTCAATCTAAATAACATGTTTTAGATTTTAATTATTTCTTAACTTACTAATCTACTATGGTTCCTATCCTACTTCTTGTTCCTACAACGGACCAATAAACATTCATTAAACACTAGTCTCAATTCGACAGATGCAATCCCCTTATTGATAATCTCATTTTCTGCTTCAATTCCTTCTAAGCTTTTTTGTTGTGTTGATTATTCCACATAAGTACTTACTTCTAGAAACTATCCTAACATGAAACAAATTAATCTTGTCATAAAATAATACCATCCTTGCCATTATACTTTCTTAGACTTGAATTTTCTTGAGTAAAACATATGGCAGAGCTAGTTCTTTATTGATACACCTTTGACAACCTTGGTGAACTTCAACTGAACAGTCCGGACTGTCAAATTGTCTCTTAAGCGCTTAGTTAATCTATAGCTTACCTAGCTAAATATATAGGCAGCATGATTCTTTGCCTAATAAGTCAGATGTACGACACCCCATTGTAGTCCCTTATCTAGTCACGCAGAGCGTCAAAAATATGGAAAACACCTGGTAACCTGGTATTGTGTCATTGCATTTTTCAAATATTCCTTCATTGTGCGACCTGGCTCATTTTCCCCCCCAGTTATCAAACAGTGTATTTATACCTCAGTTTTCCCTCTTGTGAGGCGAAGAATTGGTGCATGTGGGCAAGGTCATATCTACTTACCTAAAAATTGAGAAAGAAGACCATCAACCATCAATTCTAAATTCAAGTTATCCCTAGCATGTAGGCTAGCTGAAATCTCCAAGATTATTCCTTATGTATATAAGGCTTTGTCCCGCTAGATTTCAAATTCACCTTATAAATTAAAGAAATCAAAATTATACACACTGATGAGAGAAACTAACATTTTGGAACTATTTTCTATCAATTGAGTGTTGTATAGCCCTGCGAGGCTTTTCCGATCCAAACAAATTAAGAAATAGAATCGATCCTATTAAATTCCCTAACACTATTCTAATGTATCTTTGGATTAACAGTATATTTATTTATATCCTTATTGACAAGCATTGCACCCATTCATACCCCCTCCCCCCCCTTCCCATTTCACAATTGCTCACATATAAACTTGGGAACTATATGCCCTTTGATAAATTATCCTATGACTGATACAACCTCTTAACTAACCATTTATATTTAAGAAATTGAAATAGGCCTTGAGGGACTCTCTTTGGAGCTCCTGTTGAATGAGGTGGTGAGAAACGGAGCTGGAGCGTTTGCGTTGTTCAAATTTTGGAAGACGGCTGAAGAGAAAGGGAAGCTATATACATAATCTAACTGATGTAAATAATCATATGTGAATAATCTCTGTCAGGAATGGAATGACGAATCCGGTATGGGACGTTGATTCCAGTAAAAGGCTTGTTGCTACTGCTGCATATAGTCACTGTGTAGAAAATACTATACCTACTACTTATATCTCTGTATTCTTAGTTCTCTTATTTGAAATGAAGGCGATAAAAACGTGATTTTCTTTTAATTTAATTAAAAGAAAATCACCACGTTTTTATCGCCTTCATTTCAAATATTATTGCGTGGCTACGTCATGTCTGATCTTAGTTCTCTTATCTTCAATTACTCTGTAAATTGGCGAATCCTTTATAGGACAAGAGGTCCTCAATAAAGGCTTTTGTTGTTGTTGTTGTATATTTAAGAAATGGCCAATAGCGGCCTTATCTGTAAACTAACCTAACATTTAAAAAGTGAAATTAATAGTCCTAAATTATCTTTGCCCCAACACTATATGTCTCGGCAAATATAATTTAATAATGTAGGGTCCGTTTTGGACTCGGAATCAACAATGAACATTATAACAGTGTGAATCTGATGAAACAATGTTCTCAGCGGAATGTTGGATGTGCAGGATACCTTTTGTCTAGATCCCGCAGACCACCAGGGCACATCATGCTGATTTATCCTGTGGCCTGAAGGACATATCCTGTGACTTGAAGGAGTGTCCAGTAACCTGGTGATTCATCCTACATCCTGAGGAGGACCTCTAATGACCTGAGGAACGACCAATTGCACCAACAGGGCAGAAATAGAATCAACACTAGGTTCACCATCCAATTTTATTTTTCTTCTGCATGCCTTTTTTTTTCTTTAAATATTTTATGTTGACCTAAGATTAACAAATAAACCTTTTTTTTTTCAAATAGTAACAGCACAATTCAGAATTTTGGAAAATTGGAAAGTTCAACCTAGTCCAACGAGTGAGTGAAAATTTTGTTTCTTGAAGGAAATTTTTAATAGGGCTTTATGGGTTAAATTTAAAACAATCCTTTTTTATATGACCCGGTTTTGAGCAATAATGACATATTATAGTTTGGCGTTTCTTTTTTTTTTTTATTCACACCTTTCATTGCTTGCTCACAATAACCTTGATTAAATGTACTTCTTTCTTTTCTGCGGTCATACTCATCTATTAATTTTCCTTTTACATAGTTTAAAGTTATTTATATATCTGGCCTAGCATCTAGAGCTGTAATCAACGATTCATATTCTTCTGGTAATCCACACAGCAAAATACCAACTATGTGATTAGCTTTTTTTTCTTCACCAAGATCTGTGAGTTTTTCAACAATTTCCATTGTATCTTTAATAAAGTCTTGCATGGTTGAGATTGATTCAAGTTTCATTCTGTATAATTTTCCCAATAGAAATAATTTATTCGATAAATTTGATCGTTCATATAAATTCTTTAAAGCATTCCAAATTTCACCAGCTGTCTTTAATTTCCTTATGTAAACCAGTTGGTTATCTTCAACTAAAAGACATATATTAGCCATAGCTTGATCGTTTTTGTTATTCCACTCATTTAATGCTGGACCATCGTTTTCAGGCTTAGGCGTATTTATAATATCCCAAACGCCTTCTTTAATTAAAAGCATTTTCATTCTAAACTTCCAAATATCATAATTCGAGTTGTTTAACTTTGAAAACGTTATTCTGTCCGTGACTTATTTTATAAGGTATAATCAAAATTCTTACCTGACGATGTTAAATATACTTTTTATTTATTTTTATTTTTGATCCTTTAGTCTTATAATCTTTGTTATTTAATTAAAGTAATTAGAAGGATGAATCAGTAACCAATTTAACTTTACATATTATTTATTATTAATAGCAATTATATTAAACAAATCTTGGTATATATGTCTACATGAAAACAACAAAAGCAATACTGAAACATTATATACATACAAGTTCCTTTTCAAATCAGTCTCATCTATAGCCATTGTTACTCTGTAATAATACAACATAACGAACCTATTTTCGGCCCCTTAATAATAAAATATATTTGAAATACTATGCTTATAATTGTTGGGACACCTCGTGACCATAATATGCCAAAGTAACCCAGAACCCCACCTAACCTAACCATATCCCACCTTTGTCCATCTAAGCCACAAACCTCTGGTGATTGCGAGGTGTCGAGATGGAGCCTGAAGCCCCCTTTAGCCTTGGCAGCACTGAGCCAGAGACTGAGATCCCTTTCCTGTGGTCAAGCCACCTGACCTGTGGTGGATGACCTGGCCCTACCAGGCAAGTCTGAGATGGACTCAGACACCCCTTCCTGGTGGTTGAGCCACATGTCCGATGGTGGCCGACTTGACCACAAGCCAGTCCAAGATGGACTCAGACACCCCTTCCCTGTAGTCAAGCCACCGACATATGGTGCTTGACCTGACTCCACCATCTTCATGCAGAACACCAGCTCCACCACGAGCCCTGAACCTTTCTCAAGCTGACCCCAAGATGCCCAGATCCGACAATATTAATTATATTTTTAAAATTATTTTTTAATTCAATATTTTCGTATTTTTATTTTATTTTTTTGTGAATATTTCTTTAATAATTTTTATATTTAATTTATTTTTATAATTTTTTTTAAGATGCCTTTTTATTTTTTATTTTCATAGAGAGAAGAGTGATGATAGCCTTGGGGGGTGAGTCCAGCAACACTGGGGCAAGGAAGCGGGATATTTACATTTGGATATTTGCATTTTTTTTAGCAAGAGTTTGATATTTACATATTTTTTTCTTAGCAAGAATTTGATTTTTTTTCTTCCTGAGAAGCAAAAAGACTTGGAGTTGCGGAGGGCTCAGGCCGCTGGCTGCGGCCTTTAGCCGCCCCTTTTTGAATCGTGGACTTGGGTGGCTGGATGTCGAGGTAGGTTGGGGATAATCTGGGACTTTGGCATATTAGGCCTTTTGTATAAAGTTTAGATATACTTTTAAAACCTCCCTTTTAACCACATATATTTAGTTTTTCTTTAATACCTTTTTTTTTTTAAATCTTATATATATATGCGTGATTCTATTAAGTAATTTTTCTTTGTTTTTAATAAATATACCTGATGTACATTGAAAGATAATTTTATTGGTCTAAATAAAAACTTGTTTAGCCAAAAATGATTGGTTAATTTCCCCTTCAACATTAATTGCCAGCCAGCACAGCTTTAGGTCTCTACATGTGCCATAGATGAATAAATTTTTGGTCTGCTTTTCTGCAGCCGCTGGCGCCCTAATATTTGGACATGTAGAGATCTGGAAATAGTTTATATTAAAGACAATAACAACAAAGTAAAAACTTATAAAATCTCCCGATTTTAACAATGATTCCCAAAGCTGGGCGCTATTATGTTTATAATTTTCTTCTTTTATTATATTAAAGGTATAAAACCTCCCGATTTTAACAATGTCGCCCTCCGCGGGGCTCGAATTATGTATATAATTTTCTTCTATTATATTTAAAAATAAATACATAGTGAAACGCCATTAGGGTCAAGTAGAACACGGCCTCTGAGATTAAGAATCAATACCCAGGGAATTGAGACTAATAAAATATTTTTCAATGTACACAGAACAATTATTTTTAGGTATATATTTATATATTTAACTTGCTTTTTTTACAAGCAAGTTTGTGTTTTAAATCATTTAAAACTAGCGGATGTACCCCCGGCTTCGCCCGTGTTTTACCCGAGTAAAGGTTTGTCTAACGAATCTCTCGATAAAGTGAACATTTTTTCCCGGTCCCTTGAAAAATACTCGATAAGTTGAATAAAATCAATATTAATCGGTACCCGAGTAAAGGTTTGTCTAACGAACATTTGTTAAAACAATTCTCTATAAACTTATAAAAATAAATAGATATATTTTGATAATTTGAAACTCGTAAATTTGAATATCTCGATAAAGTGATCATTTTTTCCCAGTCCCTGTGTGCCGTGTCATTCTGAATTTTGTCTTTCCTAATTTTCTACATTACAAAATCATCGTTTTATCTAGTGAACATTTTTTCCCGGTCCCTTGAAAAATACTCGATAAGGTTGAATAAATTCATTGTCGTTTATGGAAGATGGACGAAGTTCCCGGAGGTCATCTTGGGCAAGCTCCCGCGAGGCTTTTTTTCTTGGCTACTTGGCACAGCTGTGTCACCAACTCTGCCCTGATTGGTCGGTGGGTACTTGGACTGTCCATCCGGCCGGCGGCCGGACGAATCCATTCTCTCGACGGGGTGGGGCAGACCTAAGCCTATCATCGTCGCAAGGTGGCGCTGCTTGCGAGTTAAAGCTACAAATAACTCTGAGGATATTAAAGATATTCAAGATAATATTTTTCGAAAACCTTTCCGGGGATATGCCTAATAATATCCCAAAATTTCACGGCGATTGGATGTACGGTTTTTGAATCTATAGAGTACACACATAGATGATAATATTCATCCAATATCCACTCTGTAGTAGGTAAACAAATCTAATGCTGCTTCTAAAACTATTGTTTTGATGAGTTTAAGTTTAATTTTTGTATGTTTTAATAAACATTTATATTTAATACTTTGATTTACAGTATTATGATAAATGGGAGTTAGGTAAATATAACAACTGTTATTTTTAATTTACAATATTATAGCTTCATCGATTGGTATATTTAATGCTGTGTTTTATAATTTTAAAGAATGTAAAGTACAATTAGACAAAGAACCACGCTAGGCCTAGATGAAATTCGAGCCATGATTGGCAACTCAGTTTAAATTTAGAACTTAGTGCAGAAAAACAACATCTGGAATCGCCAGATGTGCAGGGGCCAAATCTAAATTTTGGCGCTAGGAAATGGTAAACACTGACGTCAGAATTTCTCCCCCTTCTTGCTCACGATTGGCTGAAAATGACCACGTGACCCCAGCCAAGTTTTTCAACACAATAGTTAATTAAATTTATTTACCATTTCTTTCTTTTTTACAGAAAATACACATTTATATTTTCAAATATTATTGGAGATACATTAATAATAAACCTGTTTCATACATTTATTTTTAAAAATTTTACAAAATATTTAAACTTTTCTGTTTGTAACATATAGGAGAAATATAGATGTTTAAAATATATTTACTTAGAAGAAAATATCTCGTTAATAATTTTTTATTTACTGTAATATGGAAACTATGACACAGTGTCATAATAAACATATAACAAATGTCAATTTCAAATGACTTACCATTATGTAAGAAATTGGTAGGAAGGTTTTCTTATTATATGGGTATATATACACAGATTTAATATTTTAATTCATGAAATACATTTCATTAAGTTTACCTTTATTTATGAACCAGTTGATAGTTGAAACCAATCAGAAGCTTATTTCTTTTTAGGCCTAAATGCCTTATTTTTTCATCTTTATTGGTTGAAACAATGAGGTTGAAACAATTTTCTAAAGCAATTTATTGAATAAAAAGGCATTTTTTCTTTTTTAAGTGTTTTAAATAACAAAATCTATAATTATTATTATCTAATAAGGTATTTCAGGAATATTGAACATGAGTGTATGAAAAAATCATTTCTTGACATTCTTTTTGGTTAATAATGATTTTTACTTATAGAAGTGTTAGCATGTCAATGGTCTGCCCTTGAGGTACATGCTGACCTACATGATGAAGCTTTTCATAGCATGAAGGAGATATTTACATGGTATGAACAAGTTAATTTTAGAGCAAAAGTTTTTGTATTTCATTTTATAGGGTGATTTCTAGATTTTTTTAACCTTTTTTTTTTGTTTGTGTAAATTTTTCAAAATGTAAGAGCATTTGTGCATCCTTTTTTTAAGAGTAATTTTATAAACTATTATTTTAGTATAGATTTAAGACCTATTTTTATGATTAGAGAGATATACATTTTTTCAACTAGGAGCTAAGATTTTGTGTCTCGGAAAGTGAAGCACCTAAAAGACGAGATTTAGGTTCTCTTGGTATCCATCACTGTGAGCAATCTTTATGAAGCAATGTTGAAGTAGTTGAATAGTCAGTGTAGTAGTTTTCTTTTTTATAGGATTCTAGGATTTATAATATGGTCTAATTTTTGAGGATTTCCTTTTTTTTTTGTTGTTTTCTCTTTGTCGCTTATTGTAAACACAGGACGGACAGGATACAGGCCCTCTAGATAGCTTTTACAGTAAATGATAATATTTTTTTTAGGTTAAATAGATAGGATTAGATGAATATTTGAAGATAGGATTTCTATTTTTTTAATGAACCTTGCACACTTTTTATTTTATTTTTTATGTTAGAGTACTATTTTGGGTACCGAATGACCAAATTGGTGGTAATTATTACAAGTTTATTTTCTTTTGTGAGTTTATGGAGGTGGGTCATAACTAGATTTTCTTTGGTTTAGAGCAATTGTGCTTATCTCCCTGAATTTAGTATTTTGAATAGTTGTTTTGTTTGTTTAATGTTCAGGCAGTGCTTTTGATTTCAAGTTTAGTTTGAATGCATCCCCGCAAATGTTTATATATTTTTTTTGTATGAATGAAGGATAGTGAATGAGATACCAAACTTCAAGCCAACAGTATGTTAGACCTGGACAAATTAAGATATTGGTAGGATAGGATCTTGTAACTTAATACAAAATGTGTTAGGACCTTAATAGTTTGATCTACCATCAGGGATCTGTAAACTCACTGACAATCAGTTATATATGCTTAGGCAAAGTTTCTTCACTTCATGTGGAGGTATAAATTTGATATCAATTTTTTTTTTTTTTTATATATGTTAGGTTCAAACTGGTCTATTTTTTTTCTAAACTGGATTTTTGACCCTGGATGAGATATAGGCCCTCCAGCTAAGTTTCTCTTCTTGTAGGAGAGCACTCGCATGGTTGTGGGAAATGTCATTTGTCATGTGCTCTGGGAGCACACACTGGATGTCAAGGGAGAGAGTCCCATGATTCCTTTTCTTCTGACTGCTCTGGGAACAGCAGTTGTGTTGACCATGTGAAGGTCTTTGTCCTCCGCCTGAAAGTCCCGAAGGTGTGAGAAGCTCTAGCTTTGGGCAGCTAGAGGACAAATGGCATAATCCCATGTAAACTAACAAGTACCTGAGTAATACTTATAAACCACATTCTCCAAGTATAATTGGATCATTTTTAAGTGCAAAAATAGATGAATTATTTCTAAAAACAAATGAAATATTCCAAAGCTTTTTCCCATTTGGAATTCCAACATATTTCCGCTCTAATTTTTATATTACCCAGTTTATAACGAACCATGGAAATTTTAATGGATTTTTATCAAAAATTGGCGTGATTGAAGACTCTAGCTGTCATTGTGGCAACGAATTCCAGGACTCGAGACACCTACTGCTGGAATGCCCACTCTTCTTCACCGCTAGACAACAGACAATAAATAATGTTGTAGATCTATATCAATTTGTAAATAGCAGAGAGAATTACCATAAGTTTAACTATTTTTGTAAATATATTCATGATTTTCTTTCAAACCTGAAAGGTTCAGGTTCCTAATATATATATTTCTCTTTTGATTTCGATTACTTTTTTTTTGTAAAAATTTTATAACTGTTTCTGTTTTAAAAAAAATGTAAATCGACGCAATTATCCCTAGCCGGGATATCGCGTTTGTGTGTTGAAATAAAATAAAATAAAAAGTACCTGAGTGTCAGTTTGTGATTATAGATTTGGTATTAAACCTCGAATACCAGTTTGAAAAAAATTTTGGTTTAATATTTTTGTGAATTAGGATTTTTTTTTTAACAAAGGCTGTTTTCGGTTATGTGTGGCCGTGCGAGGTCAATGTACCGATAGGTAGACAACTAGTCTAACTTCATGTGAAAAGGTTCAATTTTAATCAAAGATTCAATTAGTTTTGCCAGAATAGGTTGTGTGTGGGATCATAGTGTTTTAAATTACTGATTTGAATTACCCTATTAAATATTAGTAGAAAGAAGCGCATTAAATTTGAAATTTGTCTTATCCCCCCCTGATACCTTTATGTATTTTAGGATTTTTTTTTTGGCTTTTACATTATGAAAAATGCATATCTCTATATATATAAAAGTCAATGTCTGTCTGTTTCGCGATAAACTCAAAAACTACTGAACCAATTGGTACCAAATTTTGCATGTCGCTTTTTATAAACCTGAGGAAAATTTTCGGCTACATTTTGATTAGTATTTTTGGCTATTTCTTTTTTCATTTGAAGAACTTTTTTTTACGCGGAGTAATCCGGAATGGAATGAATACCCAAATATGGCCATTTTTTATAAGCATCGGTGGTTCAGTGGTAGAATGCTCGCCTGCCACGCGGGCGGACCGGGTTCGATTCCCGGCCGATGCATTTTTTTTTACAATTTTTAAAACTCATTTATATTATATATAATATAAATATATATTATTATATCAACTATATTAATTAAATCAAATACCTAAACACTAATATAATACAATTTTTGCCATCACACACACTTTTTTCCTGTAGTTTATGTTTTACTTCTGTATTGCTATTCTATGGCACTTCTAATATTTATTATTGATGTACTTTCAGTATGAAGGAAATTGCAATCGGGAGAATTCTCGGGCGAAGCCGGGTCATACGTCTAGTATTGGATAATTGTTATTATTTGAAAAAGAAAATGAATTGCATTTGCATGCATGCATAGGTGTATACCATAATATTTTTAAAATTTGTAGATTTATGATTTTAGAATTTTTGAGTTTTTTTTTCAGTGTACATTCATCACTTCACCCTAGCACCCAGGGTGGATTTGAGTGATTAATTAATATTATAGTATAGATAGATATACTATTTTTTGGAGGAATAATTTCTTGTAATGTAATTTTTTTTTAAGTTTTCTCACCTGGTCACTCGGTGTTGGAAATTAAATATCCTTTTTATTTTGTAAAATTAATTTTTTGGCAGGGAGGATTGTTGGGACACCTCGTGACCATAATATGCCAAAGTAACCCAGAACCCCACCTAACCTAACCATATCCCACCTTTGTCCATCTAATCCACAAACCTCTGGTGTTTGCGAGGTGTCGAGATGGAGCCTGAAGCCACCTTTAGCCTTGGCAGCACTGAGCCAGAGACTGAGATCCCCTTCCTGTGGTCAAGCCACCTGACCTGTGGTGGATGACCTGGCCCTACCAGGCTAGTCTGAGATGGACTCAGACACCCCTTCCTGGTGGTTGAGCCACATGTCCGATGGTGGCCGACTTGACCACAAGCCAGTCCAAGATGGACTCAGACGCCCCTTCCCTGTAGTCAAGCCACCGACCTATGGTGCTTGACCTGACTCCACCATCTTCATGCAGAACACCAGCTCCACCACGAGCCCTGAACCTTTCCCAAGCTGACCCCAAGATGCCCAGATCCGACAATATTAATTATATTTTTAAAATTATTTTTTAATTCAATATTTTCGTATTTTTATTTTATTTTTTTGTGAATATTTCTTTAATAATTTTTATATTTAATTTATTTTATCAATTTTTTAAAGATGCCTTTTTTATTTTTTATTTTCATAGAGAGAAGAGTGATGATAGCCTTGAGGGATGAGTCCAGCAACACTGGGGCAAGGAAGCGGGATATTTACATTTTGATATTCACATTTTTTTTAGCAAGAGTTTGATATTTACATTTTTTTTCTTAGCAAGAATTTGATTTTTTTTCTTCCTGAGAAGCAAAAAGACTTGGAGTTGCGGAGGGCTCAGGCCGCTGGCTGCGGCCTTTAGCCGCCCCTTTTTGAATCGTGGACTTGGGTGGCTGGATGTCGAGGTAGGTTGGGGATAATCTGGGACTTTGGCATAATAGGCCTTTTGTATAAAGTTTAGATATTCTTTTAAAACCTCCCTTTTAACCACATATATATAGTTTTTCTTTAATACCTTTTTTTAAATCTTATATATATACAGGGTGTACCAGGTATATTGGGAATTTCAACAATGGTATTTTAACTGAAATATTTTGCAAGTAAAAATTAAAATATCCGAATGAAATTTGACACAGTAGTAGATAAAAGGATATAGTTTTTATTTATTCAATGTAGTTTCCATTATTAGCTACAACAGTCTCGAGGCGAGTGCGGAATGAAGCACAGGCCTTGGCGACGATGACCTTGTCCATTTGGGTCATCACCGTGTGAACTGCTTTCTTGACAGACTGGATGGTGGTATGAGGAGCTTTGTTGACATCTCTCTCAACAACGCCCCATACATAGTAGTCGAGGGGATTGCAATCTGGAGAATTAGGGGGCCAAATATCAGGACCCCAGTGACTATGGACGTTAAGTGTCAGCCACGATTGTGTCTTTTTTGCCTTATGGGCTGGAGCTGAGTCCTGTTGGAAGACATACTTCCTTCCTGCGGCCACCATGTCCATCCAAGGCTTCACAACGGTCTTCAGAACATTGATGTAGGTGTCAGCGTTCATCCTAAGGCCCTTCTCAAAGAAATGGGGAGGCATGACATCACCTTCACTGCTGATAACGCCAAGGACCATTACGGAGGCAGGAAATTTCGTGTGCATCACGACAGGTATCTCTGAGGGGTCTTTACAGATCCAGCGATCATTCCTGGGATTTACCTTTTGGTCCACGTCAAAGTTATTTTCGTCAGAGAAGAACCTTAGCATGCCAAAAGAGTCGTGTTTCAGGTTGTTGAGGAGGGCAGCAGCCTTTCCTTTTCTGTTATTCTTCATATTCTCAGTCAGCAACTGACCTTTCCGAAGGGCATAAGACTTGAGACCAAGGTCCTCATGGATAGTTCTGACAATTGTCATAGAGCCAACGTCCATTTCCTTGGCTATGGCCCTCATGCTCTTCCCAGGGTTTCCATCAATCTTCTCCTTGACATTTTTGACAAATTCTTCGCCTCTTACCCTGTCCGATCGACGCGAGTGCTTTTTCCTTGTAGCTATCCCCTCTTTGTTACTGTCGGCCTCATCAAACTGCTTCTTGACACGATAAATAGTGGTTTTGGGCAACTTAAGAAAATCCACTATCTCTTTGAGGCTCCTTCCGGCGCGCAGAGCAACGATGATGGCAGCTCGATTTTCAAATTCTCGGTTACTCTTCATCGCTACACTGCGCACACATGTACTGTTGCATTTTACATGAATATGGCTACGTAATGAAAAAAAAAACAAGTTTTTAATCTCAAGTAGTTTTTGTTTTATGGACTGTCAAAGTTAGTCCCAATATACCTGGTACACCCTGTATATATGCGTGATTCTATTAAGTATTTTTCTTTGTTTTTAATAAATATTTCTGATGTACATTGAAAGATAATTTTATTGGTCTAAATAAAAACTTGTTTAGCCAAAAATGATTGGTTAATTTCCCCTTCAACATTAATTGCTAGCCAGCACAGCTTTAGGTCTCTACATGTACCATAGATGAATAAATTTGTGGTCTGCTTTTCTGCAGCCACTGGCGCCCAAATATTTGGACATGTAGAGATCTGGAAATAGTTTATTTAATGACAACAACGTAAAAAACTTATAAAATGCTCACGATTTTAACATAATGAACTTAGAATTGTAAACTGTTAAAATCGTGGTGATTTTGTACTTTTACGTTGTTGTTGTTTTTAAAATATCTATTTCCAGATTTCTACATGTCCAAATATTCGGGCGCCAGTGGCTGCAGAAAAGCTGACCACAAATTTATTCATCTATGGCACATGAAGAGACCTAAAGCTGTGCCGGCTAGCAATTAATGTTGATGGGGAAATTAACCAATAATTTTTGGCTAAATACATTTTTATTTAGACCAATAAAATAATTTTTCAATGTACAACAGATATTAGTTAAAAAATAAAGAAATAATACTTAAATAGGATCACGCACATATATAAGGTGAAAATAAAAAGGGTTTAAAAAACTATATATATATATATATATATATATATATATAAGGCTAAAAGGGAGGAGTTTAAAAATATATATAAGCTTTATACAATAGGCCTATTATGCCAAAATTCCATGTTATCCCCACCTACCTCGACATCCAGCTACCCAAGTCCAGGATTTGAAAAAAGGGCAGCTGAGGCCGCAGCCAACGGCTCGAGCCCTCAGCAACTTCCAGCCCTTAGCTTCCCAGGAAGAAATCAAACTCTCACTAAAAAAAATGTAAATATCCCGCTTCCTTGCCCCAGTGTTGCTGGACTCAGCCCCCAAGGCTATCATACCCCTCTTTCTGTGAAAATAAAAAAGGTATCTTTAAAAAATGAAAATAAATTAAATATAAAAAATTATTAAAGAAAAATTCACAAAAAAAAAACTAAAATATTGAATTAAAAAAAATAATTTTAAAAATATAATTAATTTTTTTATTGTTTGATTTTTTTAATGGATAGATATATCATGGCCAACATTTTGGCCATGGTATGATGGCCCAGGTTGAACTTTACAAGCTCCGCTCTCCCGTGACTCTTTTCAGACTGACCACCTATCCTTCCCAAAACACCAGGGTTACTAAATCATATATATCATAACAAAAAAATAAATTTTTATCAGAATGCCTTCTGTGATCGGTTGAAAAATTAAAAAATAATATACCTAGGTAAAAAAAATATATATATACTGAAATAAAAGCTGAAAATTTATATAATTACAAATTAATTAAATAATTCGTGAATTTACTTAAATTAATACATTCTATTTAAGAAAGAATAATTAATTTAACAATTCTCAGGAATTATAGAAACAATTTGTAAATAGATTTTAAAAAATTAGTTATTAAATAATTCATCTGAATTGTTTAAAAGTTGCTTTTACTATTTTTAAAAAAATTTGCTTTGTTATAATCTTTGGCCAACATATAATATTTACAGAAAAAAAAGGCACGCAGAAGAAAGATAAAATTGGATGGTGAACATAGTGTTGATTTTTTTTCTGCCCTGATGGTGCAATTGGATGTCCCTCAGGCCATTAGAGGTTCTCCTAAGGATGTAGGATGAATCATCAGGCTACTGAACACTCCTTTAGGCTACAGGATGTGTCTTTTAAGTCACAGGATATGTCCTTAAGGCCACAGGATAAATCAGCATGATGTGCCATGGTAATCTGCAGGATCCTGTCAAAGGCTTTCCTACTAATCCAACATACTGCCAAGAACCTTGTTCCATCAGATTCACAGTTATAATGTTCATTGTTGAGTCCGAGTCCAAAATGGACCCTACAATAAGACAAAATGAATATAATAAAAATAATGCAAATTTCAAACAAACTTTTAATAAAATTTTCAAAAAAATGGGGAAAAAATCTGCAATCTCTAGACCCTAATACCTCCGATTCTAAACTTAGGTACTTAATAAAAAACAAAAACAAAAAAAAAGATCCTCCACACTCAAAAGTTACTAATACAATCCGAACAGAAAATGAACTCATGAGTACATATTGCAAAAGCCAATTCCTTTGTAGAACAATTTATCAAATTCAATAAGCTTGAAATGAATCCAGACACAGATAAGAAAACAAGTAAAATATCTCGAACTTTCAAAAAAATTTCAAATTTTCAAAAAAAGAGTACCAAAACAAGTCTCCATAGCTCTTTCACCCAGCAAAAACTCTCTGATACAAAAAAAAAAGAATTAATATAAACAAAGCAAGTGGACCTTATGATATTCATGGAATCATGATTAAAAAACAACACCAAAGCAGAGAACTGTCTTCTACATATTTTCAACTGCAGCCTAAATGAAGAAAAACTTCCAAGAGACTGGAAGATAGCTCATATCATCCCAATTCTTAAACCTGGAAAACCTGAATGTAACATGAAAAGCTACAGGCTATTTCATTAACCTCTATAATCTGTAAAATAATGGAAAGCACTATTCTCTCGAAAAAGAATTAACTACTACCTAAATCATTTACTCCCAGACTACCAAGCTGCTTATAGAAAAAATCATTGTACCACCGACCAACTCATCCTCACACAAGATATTCATGACATTTTTCAAAAATCTCCCACGAACTCAACCATCACCATCGTAGCCTTTCTATATACAAGCAATGCATTTGATAGAGTGTGGAGGGAGAAATTGTTCAGCAAACTGATCGAGCAGGGAATCAAAGGTGAAATACTGTGCTGGATTGTTTAACTTCTCAAAGACAGATACAATAATACTTTATGTAAAAAAATGAAAATCTACCTGGGACTCCTCTCAGGGATCGATTCTTAGTCCACTTTTCTTCTCGATATACCTGTCTGGTTTTAAGAACGAATACATCCCAAAACAAAAATTTTAATGTATGCAGACAACATTGTGATTTGGAATTCCAATAAAAATATTAGCATAGCAGAAAAACAACTCCAAAAATCAATCCTGGCCATTTCAAAACAATTAAATGATCTCAAACTAAAAATAAACATAGACAAATCTGAAGCCTGTATATATACCATTAATAATAATCTAAGAAAGGTTATACCAAAAATCAAATTATGCAATTTGCAGCTCAAAAATAATCAATGACCAAAATATCTGGGAGTTACCCTGGACCTCTCCCTCACTTTCAAGAAGCCTATTGAGACAATCTGCCAACATGCCAAAAATTGCCTGTCGATCCTTAAATACATTTCTATGAAAGATTGAGGCACAAAAACTGAGAACCACCTATTGCTCAATAGTTAGACCAATACTAGAATATGCATCACCTATCTGGATGCAGGCTCCAAAATCAAACTTAATGAGCTAAACCAAATCTCGGCAGAAAGAATGATCTGTGGACTCAGAAATACAACACTGAGGAGTTGTGTGTGTGTATACAACTACAGTCGAAACTCTTTAATTCAACACCCCAAGGGATCAGAGCTTTCGGTTGAATTAAAGGAAGTGTTGAATTAAAGTTAGATGATTAGCTAATCATCTAACTCGCTTAATTATTATTTTTTTTTAAATAGCTTTGTAATATAATAAATTAATGATATTAATTGAAACCATTGTTTGTATTTTTGTAATTATTTTTTTATTTTAATGATTAACTTTTAGTATCAGGGACAAAATAGCATTAATACATATTTTTGAAACATAAATAATTACAAATAATTTTTTATTCTAATTGAAGAAGAGCAGTTGAAACAAAATATATATGGAAAATAAAATAAAATTTAAAAATATTATTAAAAAGAATCATGATCTTTAATAAAATTCCTTTATAGATGTCTGTTTTTGCTCTGAAATTATTTTCAGGATGTATTCCAAATGGTCTATTTTTAAAAGACATGCATGCCTTTCTTCCTCTAAAATGTCTTTCAAATAACAAAGAGATTTTATTGTATTAAAGCCATCCACTGCTGCTGCAGGTGTTATTGATTTTGTATTTAAAACTTTTATAATAACAAGGAAATGGAATATTGAAATAAAATGTTATCATAATCATTGTGACTACATTTTATAAAGATTTATTTATTTAAAAGGTAATTAGTGCACGATGCTTAAATTCCCGCGTATAAAAAAAAAACAATTTCACTCGCGACATTGTACAACGGCACTACAAGGTGAAACTTAAACTAACCAAAAGTGCGCAGGCACGATCCTATCGGCGCCAGCCGATCGTCGCCGCATGCCGCCGCTGTAATACCTTTTTAGCAGTAAAGTTATATGTAAAAAAAAAAACATTCAACTGTCAAAATTCGAATTTTAAAATGGTCGAACTATCGGAAGTGTCTTATTATCGATACTGTCGAATTATGGTTTGTTATTTGATAGGCCGGAGGTCGGAACATCAGAATATGGTCGAATTATCGACGAGTGTATACAGTATAACCTCGTTAATTCGACACACCCCAATTCGACACTCGGCGATAATTCGACCATGTTCCGATGTCCCGACCTCCGGCCTATCAAATAACAAACCGTAATTCGACAGTATCGATAATACGACAGTTCCGATAGTTCGACCATTTTAAAATTCGAATTTCGACAGTTGAATGTTATTTTACATGCAACTTTACCGCTAAACGGTATTACGGCGGCGACGATCGGCATCGGCGGGCGCCGATACGATCGCGCCTGCGCACTTTTGGTTTCTGGTTAGTTTAAGTTTCACTTTGCAGTGCCGTTGCGCAATTTCGCGGATGTTATTGTTGTTGTTTTTTTACGCGGGAATTTCGGCATCATGCGCTAACTAATAATAATTTTTATTTTTTTATTTTTAACATTGAAATATTTTAGCTATTTTTAAATTTATAAATAATTTATTTTTAAATAAATAAATCTTTATAAAATGATCCAACAATGATTATGATAACATTTTATTTCAATATTCCATTTCTGTGTTATTATAAAAGATTTAAACACAAAATCAATAACACCTGCAGCAGCAGTGGATGCCTTTAATACATTAAAATTTATTTTTTAAAAGACATTTCAGAGGAAGAAAGGCATGCATGTTTTTTCAAAATGCCATCTGGAATACATCCTGAATAGGATTTCAGTGCAAAAACAGATATCTATAAAGGAATTTTTTAAAAGATCTCTTCATGATTATTTTAAAATAATATTTTAAAATTTTCTTTTTATATATTTACCATATTTAATTCCTTTCAACTGCTATATTTTTTAATTAGAATAAAATATTATTTAATATATTATATTTAATATTTTAATGTCTGTAGAGTTAATATTTGATTATATTACTGAAAAGAAACACATTGCCAATAAATTTATTTGTTACAATTATTTATGTTTCTAAAATATGTATTAATGCCATTTTGTCACTGATACTAAAAGTTAATCATGAAAATAATATAAAAACACACAATGGTTTCAATTAATATCATTAATTTATATTACAAAGCTATTTAAAAATATATATTATTTTAGCGAGTTAGATGATTACCTAATCATATAACCTTAATTCAACACTTCTTTTAATTCAACCGAAAGCTCTGATCCCTTGGGGTGTTGAATTAAAGAGGTTCGACTGTATTTGGCGTGTGTCGAATTAACAAGGTTATACTGTATATACAAGGTTTAATTTTTCCAGGACTGGTTAAAAAATAAAATTTGAAAAAATCCTAGGGGAAAATTGTACACACAGTAAAATACTGGACATTTGACCACACCTGACAGAGCACGAGTCTGGCCCTGAGGAGGAGCTGGCCCTGCAGGAGGTGGAGCTGAAACAGAAGAACAAGGAGGCTGACAACCTGATTCAGGTGAGGGGAGGATTCTCTTGACATATTCTGGATGCCTTCTTAAGGTGGTAAGTTCTGTAAACTTTGCCGCCATCCAACCAACCTGTATGCCCAGGTGGTGGGCAGAGAGACAGAGAAGGTGAGCAAGGAACAGGAGGTGGCAGCTGAGGAGGAGGTGAAGGTGGGAGTGATCCAAGCCCAGGTGGCAGTGAAGGCCCAGGAGGGCGAGGAGGACCTGGCCAAGGCAGAGCCGGCCCTGGCGGCGGCACAGATGGCCCTCAACACTCTCAACAAAGCCAACCTGACAGAACTCAAGTCCTTTGGCTCCCCTCCCCCTGCTGTCACCAATGTCACAGCAGCCGTCCTCGTGCTCATGGCCCCCGGGGGACAGGTGCCCAAAGATCGCAGCTGGAAGGCCGCAAAGCTGCTCATGGCCAAGGTAAGGATTGATTGGAATTTTGGTGTTATTTGCCCACAGTCTATCATGGTGGGGGCTTGCTTCACAAATGGCTGCTGGGAGCACTCCTCAGTAGACTTGGCTCCTAATGGCTGCTTCTGTCATTAGAAACAGCCACTCTTAACTTTCATCTTGTGTCCCGGGAGCTCTTACATCCCTTCTCTTTTTCATCCAGTGCTGGTGGTGTTGACTTATAAAATAATTAGAGACCACTAAAGCAATTTAATATTTTAAAATACTAATTTACTGAGGGTCTCAAACTCAGGGTTCATTAGTGAGCCATTTTTAAAGAAACTCAGTGAACAATATTTCACCCAATACCATGGGATATGTATCAGTGGATTCTTAGTGAAGCTGACCCAGGTGGACCAATTCCTGGATGCCCTCATCAACTTTGACAAAGAGAACATCCACGAGAACAACTTGAAACAGCTCCAGCCCTACCTGGTCAACCCGGAGTTCAAGCCAGAGTTCATCACCTCCAAGTCCCAGGCTGCGGCCGGGCTGTGCTCCTGGGTCATCAACATTGTCCAGTTCTACCGGGTAGTTACTGAATTTATCTGGATATTTTTGTTGCATAAATTGTAATAAGAAACAAAACACTAGCTAACATTTCAGTAGCAGCATCTCTGGTACAAAATATCCCACATGTAACAGCATAGGTTCTATCAAGATAAAATGAGAGAAGTATATTTTAAAAACACAAAAGAATCTTGATGCAATTTCTCTTGGGTTGTACCAACTCGAGAGAACTTGCTTCTTGTAATCTTTCACCTATTTAGTCACCAATGTGTGAGCCCTATGGAATATCTGTGAATATTGAAACATGATATCTCTCATTCCACATTTGGTCTCTCAATGCTTGTAGATACTTTGACAAACAGCCTTACAATGTTTGTGGCTGTATATCCCCTGTGACAACTGGGTGCACAGGTCTACTGTGAAGTAGCCCCCAAGCGTAGGGCTCTGGAAGAAGCCAATGCAGAACTCAAGGCCGCCACAGACCGCCTCAACTTCCTCAAGGAGAAGCTGGCGGTACGTTGCCTGAAGAGAGTGATGAAGTGTGTGCTATACCTGTGGCTGCAGGACCTCAACCGCTCCCTCCACGAACTGACCCAGGCCTATGAGAACGCAGTCAGAGCCAAGCTTATCTGCCAGAAGCAAGCTGAGGAGACCTTTGCCACAATCTCTCTGGCAAACCGGCTGGTTAATGGCCTGGCTTCAGAGAAGGTGCGATGGGGAGAAACCATCAACCAGTACCGGAAGCAAATGGTGATGGTTCCCGGGGATGTCCTGCTGGTGTCAGCCTACGTGAGCTACCTGGGGCCCTTCACCAAGACCTACCGGCAAAGTCTGCTGGACACCCACTGGCTGCCCTTCCTGACTGCTCTCAAGAGTCCCATTCCTCTCACCCCAAACCTGGACCCCCTCTCATTGCTGACGGATGACGCCAAGATCGCCACCTGGAACAACGATGGACTACCGGAGGACCGGATGTCCACTGAGAATGCCACCATCCTCATCAACTCGGAGCGCTGGCCCCTCATTATTGATCCCCAACTCCAGGGCATCAAGTGGATCAAGAACAAGTTCAAGGATAATCTGAAAGTGGTCCAGCTAGGACAGCGCGGGTAAGTCCAGCCATTGGCCTTATTTCGGCTTCTTCTGGAGTGTTGGTGCTGTAGATATCTGGACATCATTGAGGTGGGAGTGTCCAATGGCAACACCCTCCTGATTGAGAACATTGGGGAGTCCGTGGACCCAGTCCTGGACCCCATCGTAGGACAGAACACCATCAAAAAGGGAAGGTAAGGTGAATGGGACGGCTTTTGAAATCTCTATCTTCTACATTTGAGGAATCAAAATTTAGTTCCTCTCCCAGTCAGTTTCCTGAATGTTCTCACATATTGTATACCTTCACTCAATATAGAAGGGTGAGGTGCAGCCCCCTGCCTATTCTGCTCTGGCTTCTCGGAGCCTTCTTACCAACAAACTTTCAGACCATCAACAACTCTATGTGAAACCATCACAAAGTCACCCAGTTCTTCTTTCTCTCCTGTTACATTTGGAGTCACCTGGCGGTGCATGGGGAGGTGTTTTGGCCCCTGTTGAATTTTCACACATAGGCATCACTTTTGACAGCCACAACATCTAGATGATGGCAGGGCCATCAAGATGGGGGACAAGGAGGTGGAGTACCACCCCAACTTCCGACTGATCCTGCACACCAAGCTGGCCAACCCCCACTACAAGCCAGAGCTGCAGGCCCAGACCACCCTCATCAACTTCACAGTCACCCGGGACGGCCTGGAGGACCAGCTCCTGACAGAGACTGTCAGCCGGGAGCGGCCAGACCTCGAGAAACTCAAGGTGGGTTAGTCCACATCACTATGTACACACTAGTCCAGTCACAAGACAGCACACTATGGTTTAGCAAAGGTCTATTACAGAATGCTCTATCAAATTTGTAAATTGTTTTTTTTTTCGTGACCTATTTTCATCTTGTGTAGTTTCAATTGTATTGTGGGAACAGAACACCACACAGAGAGCCAAAAAATGTATTTAAATAGCTGGTTGGTACATGGGGGTGGCTCTTAAAGGTTGTTGTGGGATCTTCTTATGTTGTGAGATATGTTATCCCTGAGTGAACAACATGGTCGCCAAGCTGGTCTTTGGTCAAAGTAAGAGACAATGATATTGTTTGAATATATAGTTCATGTTTATACATTGGGGATATTTGTCTTTAAAACAAGACCACATCCAAATAAATTATGGTTTTACGTTTCAGTAAGTGTTGTTACCATTTTCAGAGAAAAGTATTATAATATCATCCAGAATTTTCCATTTGGATGTGATCTTGTTACCTTATGTTTTAAAATCCAACTCTTCTCTCCATTTGGGAGCCCGCAAAGAACTTGAGAAGCTGGCTGTAAGTTGTCTAAACTTTTGGTTCCCTTATTGTTCCTAGAGGAAGTACCACCTCCCTGTGAGTTGAGCAATCTCCTGGTCTCCAAGGAGTAACCTCCCCCTGGGAGGTGTGTGGTAGTTTTCTAGCTTCAGTCGTATTGATGCCTACATAATATATATTTCTTTTAGTTTATAGAGAGGAGTGACATTGATCCACTGCTGGTGTTGCTGCCACAGAAAGATCTGACGAAGCAGCAGAATGACTTCAAGATTGTGCTGAAAGAGCTGGAGGACAGCCTGCTGCACAAGTTGTCTACGGCCAAGGGAGACTTCCTCACGGACCCAGCCCTGGTGGAGAACCTGGAGAATACCAAGGAGACGGCTGCGGAGATTGAGCAGAAGGTGGCAGAGGCCAAGAAGACAGAAGTGCAGATTAACCTGGCCCGGGAACTCTACCGGCCTGCAGCAGAGAGGGCCTCCATGCTCTACTTCATCCTCAACGAACTCTTCAAGATCAACCCCATCTACCAGTTCTCCTTGAAGGTAAATCCCCACCTGGTATTGCTCTGTTAGTTTAGTGCCACATGTGGAAGCTTGGTGTAAGAGTGTATATTTCTAATGGCTCAATTTATAACCTCTCAACACAACATTGAATGGACAAATGGATTATAGATTCTAAACAGAAGGTAATAAGACCAAATAAATAAATAGTGTGTGACGTTTAGGTAACAGCACTTTTGACTGAAGATGGTAACAACGCTGTTACCAAAATGTCACACACTATTTATTTGGTCTTATTACATTGTGTTTAGAATCTATAATCCCAAATTGTGCCTTATAAAGGGACAAAATAGTTCATCATGTGGTAGTCATGTAGAGTGAGGAAGAAAATTGCTTAGTCTTGCTATACCATCACTTGGGACCATGATTTTTGTTGTTATCATAACCACAGTTAAAACAATTGGACTTGAAACCTTAGAATTATGTTACTATGAGACCACTGTACCTAACTTTATACAAAATGATAGAATAGCAAAGTATTCAATGTGTGTTGCCAAACTTGAGTAATCAAGTCTCAGGAGGATGAAAATAATTCTATACCACAGCCAATGTGTCAGCAGAGATGTGTATTCCTTTCACTTTTGTTGCCATGTTGAGACTTTCACCAAGTTATGACCAATTCATTCCTTAGCGACATTCAATTTCCACCATATGAGACAGCTCAACCAAAGCTTTGAAGTAAGAGATACCAAATACAAGAAAATAAAACCTAATCCAAATAATTTAATAGTGTGTGATGTTTCAGCAACAGCATTGTTATCATCATCAGACAAAAGAATAAATGGCAAATATGGCCATAAATGGCAGTAAAAGTAACAATGCTTTTGCCGAAATGTCACACACTATTAAATTATTTGAATTAGGTCCTATTTTCTTGTATCTATAATCCAAATTGTGCTTTATCATAAGAGATACCAAGTTATTCCATGAACATTGATAGAGACTTTCTGTTAGCACAGCTTCTTCTATATTTTGTGACTTTCTAACAAAAATTACCTCCATATATTTTATTCTAAATGTCACCACTATAGTTCTGTCACCATCTTGGCTCCTATTTGATCCACACAGTGATGTCAACTAGGGCCCTGAGAGTGACTTGCAATATATTTCAGAGTAATTCCAAATACATTGTAGCACACCAGGTCAATAAGTGTCCTTCTTGTCAGTAACAGATGTAAATCAGTTTCATTATTTAGTTTTCACATTTACCAATTGGAGTCTGTCCCCCACCCTTGCAGGCCTTCAGTGTGGTCTTCAACAAGGCCATTGACAAGGCCGAGAAGAGTGACGAGATCAAGGAGCGCATCGCCTACCTCATCGACAGCATCACCTACTCTGTGTATGTTTACACCACCAGGGGGCTGTTTGAGGTGGACAAGCTCATCTACATTTCCCAGATGACCTTCACAGTAAGTGGTCTTATAATGTATACACTTATATTGTGATGCTGCATTAGCACGCCATCTGTTATGAAAATTCAAAACTATTTTAGACGTGTAAGATTGTTTTATTTTAAAAAGAATCATACGCGTCTATAATAGCTTCAAATTTTCATGATGTATACACTCATGGACAACACTTAAGGAAGTTGTGCCTTTTAGCATGTATATTGGGAATCAGACAATAACTCTGAAAGATATTACAGTGACCTTTATTCAAGACACACGAGCCTCTGTCTCTTTCAAACAAATAGATGACTGGTGACATCAAAGACTTTCTTAAGTTTTGTCCCTGAATGTACATACTATATGTATATATATGACTCCAAGTCCCATCTTCTGCAGCAATTGTCTTACACTCATTGAACATCTCAAGAAATTAATTTTTAGGGTCAACCCATTTATCTTTTGCTATTTAGAGAAGTGTTTTTGGTAAATATTTAACTGAGCAATCTTTGAAATTATGGCGAGAGTTGAGCCCATGTTGAGCAATCTGTTGTAATGTGACTGAGCTTGTCGACACGTAAGAGATGTGACCTCCCAGAACAAGGATTCCACACTTCTCACTTGTTCTTCATACGATCCTCTCTACTTAGCAAATTGTACCATTCACTTCCACCCATTAAGATGATAGTGCAGGCTTCTGAGCTGACACAATAGCCTCCACTTTTTGGGTCCATTGATTTAAATTTGAAAAAAAAAAGACCTTATGTGCATTATGATTGCAATCCACTGTCCAAATGACTGTTGTAGTCAAACACCAGTCTTATATCAGATCCTGCTCAAGTCCAAGCAGATAGATCCGGAGGAGCTGGACTTCCTGCTCCGCTACCCTGCCGTGCCTAACCACACAAGTCCAGTAGATTTCCTGTCATCGCTGGGCTGGGGCGGCATAAAGGTACGTAGCCCAGATTGATTGCTGAGATGGAGACGTGGGCCTGGATCTAGTCTCCAAGTTTAAAGACTTAGAAGGGAGATGTGCCCAGGCTCTGGCCAACATGGACGAGTTCAAGAACCTGGACAAGGAGATTAAAGGCTCAGCCAAGAGGTGGAAGAAGTTTGTGGACTCGGAATGCCCAGAGAAGGAGAAGTTCCCCCAGGAGTGGAAGAACAAAACCTCCCTGCAGAAGCTCTGCATGATGCGTTGCCTCCGGCCAGACCGCATGACCTATGCTGTGATGTAAGTGCATCCAGAGGTAATGGCTGATGTGCTGAAGGTATACCAGGTGTTGGCTTGTACCTGGACTGTAAATAGATGTCAAGCTTCTGAAATGAAAGTGTCACTTTCTCTCATCACATATTGCTTAAATAATCAATCCAAGGAGGATCATAACTGCCATTGTGTGTGTGACAGGAACTTTGTGGAAGAAAAATTTGGCACCAAGTATGTGGAAGGACGCAGCGTGGAGTTTGCCAAGTCCTTTGAAGAATCAGGACCAGCAACTCCCATTTTCTTCATCCTGAGTCCCGGGGTGGACCCACTGAAGCATGTGGAGATCCACGGGCGCAAGTTGGGCTTCACCTTCGACAAGAACAACTTCCACAATGTGTCCCTGGGCCAAGGTCAGGAGGAGGTGGCAGAGAGGGCCCTGGAGCTGGCCTCCCGCAAAGGCCACTGGGTCATCTTACAGGTGTGTGTAATGTATATGATGGTTAGTCTAAATATGAATTTTAAAAATGGTAAATTTCACAGAGATTTGTGTAGATTGTGATAATGGATACGCCTGTGAGCAAACACCACCTAGTGGTCCATGTCTAGTAATGGAAGAAATGTCTTCACTAATATCCATAAAGGGGGAGAACAATTGGAATATGAAGTTGCTGATTTTTGCTCATCTGAATTATAAAATAATTCTATAAAATTGTCATAATGGTTAGAAATTGTTTTCTCTCTCCCAATTTTTCAAGAACATTACAGTAAAATAATACACTAGGTGGTGCTGGATCATTCAAATCCTTTTGTCTTTGAAGTATTGGGGGTTGTATTATCTAAGACATTCTAGCTTGCCACTGTGTGTGGATAAAATGCATCTGTTCTTGAAATGGTTCCATTCTAAGAATTGTGGTGCCAGGATTGAACATCACAACCCAGTGTCCTAGGTAGAAACAAGATCTAATCCAAATAAGTTTATTGTGTGTGATGTTTCGGTAACAGCGTTGTTACCATCATCAGACAAAAGAATTTGAATGATTTTTAAAAATTATAATTTTTTATTCTTTTGTCTGATGATGGTAAAACGCTGTTACTGACACGTCACACACTAATAATTATTTGGATTAGGTCTTATTTTCTTGTATCTATAATCCAAATTGTGCTTTATCATTCCTAGGTAGAAGTTATCTCCTATTGGACTCAAGTTAAAGTTTATAGCGAACCTTCCCTTATAACAAACAAATTCCATTGAAAATACCATTGCTATAAAAAAACTGATTTTTAAAATAACTAACTCCCCCTATAACGAACCTAATTTCAAGTCCAAAAATAATAAATTATATTTAAAGTACTAGGCATATAAATAACTTGATGTTGTAATTAATCAAGTTTTAAAACCACAAAATCTTGATCATGTTTCAGCTCACAGATCGCAATTTCAAAACAATTTAGCTGCATTGTTTGTTTACATTCTATCTTTGCATTAATCATTTTTGGAATAGAAAAAATGCAAATGGCTTCCAAAAAGAAGAAATTTTTTTAAAAATTAAAGAAAGGTGTTCTAAAAAAATGCTATTACTAAAAAAAAGCCATTATTAAAGCTTTTCAAAGTGAAACAACACGGGCAAAATTTCAGAACATGTTAAACTTTTCTAAGAGTGTAGAAGGCTCTTATTATATAAACTAGACGAATGGCCCGGGCAACGCCCGGGTTTTACCCGAGTGCGTATATATTTTAAAAACGTTTTAATTCAAATACTATTCGTTACAATTATAAATTGGCGCCATGGATGTCACTCTTGTGAAACGTCCCGTTCCAAACTGTGTGTTTTTAAAATGTTTTAATTAAAATACTATTCGTTAAAATTATAAATTGGCGCCGTGGATGTCTCTCTTGTGAAACGTCCCGCCCCAAACTGTGTGTGTCTTGAAAATATAAAAATAAAAATGTGAATTTTCATAAAGATTTCTTTTTTTTGCATTTCACCTACTAAATCGATAGAGATAATTACATTTGCAACATGAACTTAGGTATATTGACTAAATAGAAAACTGCATAGTAATAAAGATCATTTTTTAAAGGCACCATATCGTTTTTTTTTTCAATAAAATCGAAACAAAAATTAACGATAAATAACGATAATTGCCTTAAAAAGAAATTGCCTTAAAAAAAAAAGAAACATTCGCGGTGATTTTGTCTTGCATTCGTTTATACAATTATTATATACGAATGACCCGGGCAACGCCCGGGTTTTACCCGATTAAATGCTTTTATTCAAATACTATTCGTTACAATTATAAATTGGCGCCGTGGATGTCATTCTTGTATAATATATAAATGAGTTTTAAAAATTGTAAAAAAAAAAATGCATCGGCCGGGAATCGAACCCGGGCCGCCCGCGTGGCAGGCGAGCATTCTACCACTGAACCACCGATGGTTATGAAAAATCCCATCCGTGAGCTTCAAACAGACAAACAGACAGAATAAGGCAAATATATAAGTAGATTGCTACAAAAAAAGAATCAACTCAACTTTTGACACAATTGTATGTGTTAACATTCCCTTTTTAAAACATTCTATATCTGCTAGTTTAACATAGGCTTTAAAAAAGTCCAAATAAACGGGCCCAAGATGCAACAAAAACAATGTTTGTCATTGTTGGAAATATATAATTTTAAAATTTTGATTTGGGAAAACGACTCTAGATGGCGGGCATCACGGGATGCGCCACAGAGTGAATCCACAGAGTCCGTCCACGTGACCCCTTTATACGACTATAAAAGTCGCGGCGAGAAAGAGGCCGGTAGTAGGAGAAGAGAGGACAGGGCATAGGCGCGCGGGAAGAGTGAGAGTCTGCAGATTAGGAGAGCGAATCAAGGAGCTCGAGCTCAAGGGAAAAGGCAAGAGAGGTTCATGGGAAGCCAGAAGATAAAGTCTGAAGTATAAGGAGGATAAAATCTGAAGTATAAAGAAGATAAAGTACACTGAAGTAAAAGAAGCTAAATCAAGCTTACCCTGATAGTTCGGGACTGTTTAGACTGAAATTGGTTCATTTTGTGTCTCATTTTAACTTTGTGGAATAAAGCCTCATATTTTTAGAATCATCAAATACGGCTGATCATTTCTCACCAGAATAACACCAGCCTATCGCTATATTGCAATAGTTAGAAAAAAGGCTTATTTAAATTATTCATTGATTATTCATTGACCTATTATTTAATTTCTAAATTTATACTTCTTTTCTATAGTCATGAACTATGATGATTTTAAAGCCAGGAATGGTTTGCATGACAGGTCCTAAACAAAATCTAGACTTCAGAAAAATATGTGGAAATAGAAGGAAAATACTTATTAACTTATTTGAAAGGCTTGAAGAGTGCTCTTTCAAGCAACAAGGTATTCAGTATTAATGTGAGGAAATAGGTCAATTTAGGGAATTAAAACAAAGTGACCACTATTAAGAGGTAGCCTTTTTCTGTGTGTATGGCTGTCCTTTAATTATACAACCTAAAAATGAACCAAAGGTTCAGTCCCATTGGGCTCCACTACTATTGTAGTTGTGAAATTTCTATAATTACAGAACCCCCTCGTTCCAATAGACACCCCTACACTAGCTGCTATATAAACACAATTAACAATTCAACAGCTTAGATCTAGTGATGGTTTAAATTGCTGGGAAGGTTCACCACTGATGCCTTCTCCATCTTTGCCAAAAATGTGAATAAAGATATAGTGCTGGGTAATTGCATCCTCAACATAATGTGTTCCCAACATTGACTTACCACACCTGTGCAGAACGTCCACCTGGTGAAGAACTGGCTGCCAACCTTGGAGAAGAAGCTGGAGCAGTACTCACTGGGCAGCCACGACAGCTTCCGGGTGTTTGTCAGTGCCGAGCCAGCCCCCATACCTGCAGCTCACATCATCCCCCAGGGCATCCTGGAGTCCAGCATCAAGATCACCAACGAGCCTCCCTCTGGCATGCTGGCCAACCTGCACCAAGCCCTCAACAACTTCAGCCAGGCCACACTGGAGATGTGCACCAAGGAGACTGAATTCAAGAGCATCCTCTTCTCCCTCTGCTACTTCCACGCTGTTGTGGCGGAGCGGCGCAAGTTTGGTCCTCAGGGATGGAACCGCTCCTACCCCTTCAACTTTGGAGACCTGACCATCAGGTCCAAACTGAATTTATACACTTCACCTAGTCAACGTGGCTCTGGTTTCACCCCAGCATTCAGCTCATTCTTGCTTTCACATTATAGAAATGTCTCCTAGATGTTTGTGTCAACTGTATTAACTAGTGTTTAGCAATAAACTATATAGGGTTCTAAGATATGTTCCAATTTCTGTATAACAAATCAGGAGATAATGTTCTTTAGACATTTTCCTCTACACAATAATCTCCAGAATCTTAAATAGGAGTTGTTTGTTGGTACATTTTGTAGCACAAGCCATGTCTTGATTACAACAATGTGATTATTGAATCTGTGTGCCTACGCAGGAATAACTAGAAAGTTATCTTGGAACATTTCTTACTGCACATTGCCTCTCTCTTACATTTAATGTGTATTGCAGTGTGAATGTGCTGTACAACTACCTTGAGGCCAACACTAAGGTGCCGTGGGAAGACCTATGCTATCTGTTTGGGGAGATCATGTACGGGGGCCACATCACGGACGACTGGGACCGGCGCCTATGCCGCACCTACCTGGAGGAATACATGCACCCGGACCAGCTGGATGGGGACCTCTACCTGGCCCCTGGGTTCCTGTACCCCCCCAGCCTGGACTATCAAGGCTACCACCACTACGTGGATGACAACCTGCCCCTCGAATCCCCCTACCTCTATGGACTACACCCCAATGCAGAGATTGGCTTCCTTACCAACACATCCGAGAATCTCTTCCGAACACTGCTGGAACTGCAGCCCCGGGACTCTGGTGGAGCTGGGGCATCCGGCATGTCTCGTGACGAGAAGATCAAGCAGATCCTGGACGACACCATAGAGAAACTGCCAGAGCCATTTAACGTGGGGGAGTTGTACACGCGTGCTGAGGACAAGACACCTTACACCATTGTGGCCCTCCAGGGGTGTGAGCGCATGAACATCCTCACCATAGAGATCCGACGTTCCCTGCGGGACCTAGACTTGGGCCTGAAGGGAGAGCTCACCATCAATACAGAGATGGAGGAGTTGGCTGAGGCCCTCTTCATGGACAGTGTTCCACCCAAGTGGACCAAGAGAGCGTACCCCTCCTCACTAGGCCTCACAGCCTGGTACGCGGATCTTCTCATCCGGATCAAAGGTAAGAAAGGCTTTCATAAAATTGCTTTAGTACACATTTTTGTAAACCAATCTTTGTACTGTGCCTCCACCACAGAACTGGAGAATTGGTCCTCAGACTTTGTCCTACCCTCCTCAGTGTGGCTTGCCGGCTTCTTCAACCCCCAGTCCTTCCTCACAGCAATCATGCAGTCCACAGCGCGCAAGAATGAGCTGCCCCTGGACAAGATGACCCTGCAATGTGATGTGACAAAGAAGAACAAGGAGGACTTCACGTCCCCGCCCCGTGAAGGAGCCTACATTAATGGCCTCTACATGGAAGGTGCCCGGTGGGACCTGCAGGCTGGAGTCATCATGGAGTCCCGCCTCAAAGAACTGTATCCATCCATGCCTGTTATCTACGTCCGCTCCATCCTGATAGACAAGCAGGACCTCCGCAACATGTATCAATGCCCAGTCTACAAGACCCGGTCTCGTGGCGCCACCTATGTCTGGACTTTCAACCTCCGCACCAAAGAAAAGGCGGCCCTGTGGGTCCTTGGTGGAGTTTCCCTCATCCTCCAGATCTAACCTAGTGTACATAAGAGAATAAAGAAGTTTTAAAATATTTGTTTGAATAGTAGTTATATCAAACCATCAAAGAGATAAGCTCCACTTTTAAACTCTATTTTTCATACTTTTCAAAGCTCCCCCTCAAATTTTCCTGAATATCGGTTGAAATTGAATAATACAGTCGAACCTCTTTAATTCAACACCCCAAGGGATCTGAGCTTTCGGTTGAATTAATGGAAGTGTTGAATTAAAATTAGATGATTAGGTAATCATCTAACTCGCTAAAATAATATTTTTTTTAAATAGCCTTGTAATATAAATTAATGATATTAATTGAAACCATTGTGTGTTTTTATTTTATTTTCATGATTAACTTTTAGTATCAGTGACAAAATGGCATTAATACATATTTTAGAAACATAAATAATTGTAACAAATAAATTTACTGGTAATGTGTTTCTTTTCAGTAATATAATCAAATATTAACTCTACAGAGACGTTAAAATATTAATTTTATATTTATTCTAATTGAAAAATATAGCAGTTGAAAGGAAATAAATATGGTAAATAAAAAGAAAATTTTGAAATATTATTTTAAAATAATCATAAAGATTTTTTAAAAAAAATCCTTTATAGATGTCTATTTTTGCACTGAAATCCTATTCAGGATGTATTCCAGATGGTCATTTTGAAAAAACATGCATGTCTTTCTTCCTCTGAAATGTCTTTTAATAAATAAATTTTAATGTATTAGAGTCATCCACTGCTGCTGCAGGTGTTATTGATTTTATGTTTATAAATCTTTTATAATAACACAGAAATAAAATATTGAAATAAAATGTTATCATAATCAATGTGGCTACATTTTATAAAGATTTATTTATTTAAAAGGAAATTATTTGTAAATTTTAAAATAACTAAAATATTTTAATCCTGAAATTTAAAAATAAAATATTATTGTTAATTAGGGCACGAAGCCTAAATCCCAGCGTAAAAAAAAAACAAAAAAACAATAACACTCGCGACATTGCGCAACGGCACTGCAAAGTGAAACTTAAACTAACCAGGAACCAAAAGTGCGCGCGCGCGATCCTATCGGCGCCCGCCGATCGCCGCCGTGTATATGAAAATTGAGTTATGTGTACAGTAGGACTTCCCTGAGATGACACCTCTCTACAAGGAGAGTTATAATTGCCAAAATACCTCTCTTTAAAAGACACTTTGGCTCTGCAACTTGGTGTCTTTTACAGAGAGGTTTACTGTACAAGGGAATTATGATATAAAAACATCATATGAATAACTAAAAAGTTATATTTTTAAATGTCTTTCTTTTAAAATATATGATACTAGCCGAATGACCCGGGCAACGCCCGGGGTTTATCCGATTAAATGCTTTTATTAAAATACTATTCGTTACAATTATAAATTGGCGCCGTGGATGTCATTCTTGTATAATATATAAATGAGTTTTAAAAATTGTAAAAAAAAAAAAATGCATCGGCCGGGAATCGAACCCGGGGCGCCCGCCACTATATATATGAGTTTTAAAAATTGTAAAAAAAAAAAAAATGCATCAGCCGGGAATCGAACCCGGGGCGCCCGCGTGGGAGGCGAGCATTCTACCACTGAACCAAAAGCAAACGGTGACAGAAGTGTCTCGCGCATTGGCGGCACCAAATGATGGGGGGGGGGGGGGGGGGCAAAGGTGGCGTGATCGTAGCCGACCAATAGGAGGGCGCCATTCCAAAAAAAAAAAAGCAAACCGTGACAGAGATGAGGAATGACGCTCGTAACTGTATATAGAATTCTGTTTTCTCCTAGTTATAGTATCAAAATGCCAATTTTTGTATCTACAAATAGGTGTTGAAAAGAGACCTTATATTTAAACGTTTTTCACAATTTTATCATGAATAGTTATTAAGTATGTACCAAGTATTGGGACATTGAGAATCTATTTAATAAGTTTTAAAAACATTATTTAAAAACAACTCCTGTATGGGTTTGGATTAAGTTCACTGAAGTTGTTGGGCTGAAATATTTACATTTAGAATGTCAAATTAAGGTAATTAAAAAAAACACTTATGAAGAGGACTTATAGTCATAATGTTCTTATTTTAAAGTCTTATAAGAAGTGAGAATGCATGAATATCTATTTGAAAGTATGCTTTGCTGAGTTTCAAAGTCAAATGTCCACATTTAGGGTTTCGGATTTTTTTTTAAATGCATTATGAAAGTTTCTTTCCTTGAGGTCTTGCAGTCGCAATGTAAACATTACAATGAGTGAATGACTGTGGAATGTTTTTGCAATGCACATGGAAAACATATTTGGTTACTATTATTTTTAAAAATACCCAAACTCATTTATTATTGTATAACTTGATATAATTTGGATTTTAAGAAGTTAGATGTATTGGGATGGAAGGATAAAACGAAGATGCAGCAAATTATAGAAACCAAACATTGCTTTTAAACTGCAATAAGTTATGCCATTGAGAAAAAAGAGTTGGACAAAGATTATACATTATGTGGAAAAATAGTACAATGTGACATTGTACTGGGAT
>CP092866.1:109440104-109464940 GCA_030710605.1 Cordylochernes scorpioides | reverse complement strand
GAAGTAATTGACATTAGACATCTTATTTAATATTATATTGGCCAAAATATCTTCTCAATAGTTTTTCACACTTTCCTATTTTCCTAATTGGTATCCACACTGCTACTAGAGTAATCCAGGCTCATAGCTTCTTTCTGTGTGCTTCTTATCATAGTTCTTTTTCATTCTTCCTTGAGTCTTCTCTGTATTGTCAATGAACACTTTTTTTTTGTTCTATTCATTTTTCCCAGTAATTCTCTACATAAATCATAATCATCCACACTGGGGTCCACCGAGATTTATCCATGGGTTCTCTTCCAAACAACGAAAAAATGGAGAGTAGTCCACGGTTTCTTGAATCGTAGTGTAGTACATATGGGTAATAAATAATAGCACTTCGTTCCAATTATTTTGGTCTGTGTTCACATACATGCTGATCATGTTAATCGATGTTCTATTTAGCAGTTCAGTTAGTCCATTAGTTTGGAGATGATATCTTGTTATGAAGCAGTGTTTAATCTTGGACATCTTCATTATTTCTTTCATCAAATTATTTGTAAATTGAGAGCTTTTGTAGCTAATAAAAAAATTTTAGCTCCTTGAAGAAGAGAGATTTCTTTAATTAAAATTTTGGAGACATATTTTAGTGTCTGCCTTTGTTTCTACAAACCTAGAATAATAGTCCCTTAGTACGATTAGCCTTTTTTATTTTTCGCAATTGGAAAGGGACCAACAAAGTCAATGCCTACTCTTTCAAAAGGAGAGTTAGCTGGAGGAATAGGTTTTAATAGTCCAGAAGTAAGTGATTTGCGCCTTTTCTACTTTGACAAAGGTGGCATGTCTTCAGGAATTCTGAAACATCTTTCAACATAACAGGCCAAAGGTATCTGTTTTTATACGTTATATAGTTCTGGCGACACCCAGGTGCCTTTTAACATATGGCTGCGATATTATTTTATAATTTCTTCCCTTCTCTTCCTTGGAACCACAAGCAACCACGCTCTACCTTCAGGGTTTGGGGTTTTCTTATAGAGGTAACCATCTTATTCTATAAAGTTATGTGTAATTGATTTATTGCTTTCATTAAGACTGTGTAACTGTGCGTTGCCCACAGTAGTTAACGCGATTATAATCCCAGTTATGTTGCTAATTCATATCGCGAGATCCTTGGTTTGCATTTCAACAGGATAATGACCAGCCTCTCTCACATTAAAGAGGATCTATTACTTGACTAGTGATTTCCCACAATACTACCCTGTGTGTGTGACCCCATAGGTTTTGGAATTCTCCACAAATGAAAAGATTTGGAGTTTTATAGGTAGGGCTCTCCAATCAGCTTGGGACCTTACTGATCTATGGCGACAGTCGGGAAAAATGTGGTAAGATGTCCCGCAGGAGGATATCGGCCTTGTTAAGGTACGCGAGGTCAGATTGAAGAAACCTCCTCTTAACAAGTAAGACTTTGACCTAAAGTCTTGATATTATTTGGACTGCCTCGGGTGATCAAGCGAGAAAGAGAATAACGAAGACAAAAACCAGCGGCTACACACGCAGAAGCTCTCGCTCTACTAAGAAACTCTTTATTTAAACAACACGGCTTAGTTATATACATTCAAGGAAATTTACATAATAATAATAATCCATACATTCAATAGAAAATCTACATTTCCAGTTATACATTCAAAAGATATATTTACATATTGTATGTTACGACTTTTAACATACCTCCACCTTTCTTTTTTGTAAAACAAAAAAAGAAATCCGTTCCACCGTGATGGGGGGATCCAGGCAGGTGGGACACCGTTGCAGGGAGCCCAGGCTCTCATCCAGGAAAACCATCCTCTCCTCGGCACACTGCGGCACCCTCTCCATACACACCACCGGAGGTTGCCCCACAAGCGTCCATCTTCCTCTTCCAAAGAAATCGGAGGTAGTCCCAATCATTTTCCCTGATGGCCATCACCTGGAAATATCTCCTCACGTCGGCCAAAACTCCGTACTTATTTTTCCGAAGTTTTATCCCTATTTCCGGGATTCTCCTCAGTAGAATGGGTCTCCTCTTCAAATACCGTCTTAAGGCGCGTGCGCCGTGTCCTCGACAGGAAGCGCCGTCACATACTGGCCGTATAGGCGTCGTTTCGGACCCACACCCAAATACAGGGCGATCAGGAAACCAGTATCCTTTTCCCTCAGGTGGAATTTCATCAACTCCTTCGATGAACCCATCTCATTCAACCAATCCTTTGTATCAATAATCCCTTCCTCCATCCTTGATTCAGTACCTTGTTCTGCATCTGGGTTTTCTTCCACCCTTGAATCAGTACCTTGTTCTAAATCTAGGTTTTCTTCTTCCACCAATTTCCTCGATGCTGGAATTCTGACAACTTCTTCCTCATTTTCCTCATTATCATCAATCGATTCAGTTTCATCTGAAATCTTTACTTGGTCAGCGCCTTCAGCTACCGCTCTAGAATTGTTCACCGGTTCATAACCTTTAATTGCCGTTCCAGAATCCTTTACTCCATTACCCTTGGTTTCAGCTTCCGAATCCCCTATTCTATCGCTTTTGGACTCAGCCTCAAAATCTTCCCTTTTCTTTAAATTTGCATCTTCATATTTTTCATTAGCATTAATTTTATCAAATTGCCCCCACCTTGAGAGCCAATCCCCTAAGTTGCCCTTAGGCTCATCTTCAGAATCCTTTACTCCGTCGCCCTTAGGCTCATCTTCAGAATCCTTTACTCCGTCGCCCTTAGGCTCATCTTCAGAATCATTTACTCCGTCGCCCTTAGGCTCATCTTTAGAATCCTTTATTCCTTCGTCCTTAGGATTCGCTTCAGATTCCTTTACGCCTTCGCCCTTAGGCTTCGCTTCAGAATCCTTTTTTCCGTCGCCTTCATCTCCTGCTTCAGATTCTTTTACTTGATCTCCTTTATCTCCGTCTTTAGAATTCACTTTATCAGGTTTTGCTTCCGCTTCATTTGCTTTGTCTTTAGCCTCAGCTTCCTTCACACCTACATAGCTATTAACTGCAGTTTCCGAATCCTTCACTGCATTGCATTTAACTGCCGCTTCTGTTTCCTTCCTTTCACCGCCTTCAACTGCTGCGTTCAGTTCCTTCTTTAATAGCATTCACAGCACCTTTTTGCCCTCATATTCAATATCTATTATAGAGGGAGCTGAACAAGCTTCCTTTAGTATTCTAGCTTTAGCTAGAGCAGGCTTCACCTCCGTAGCTCTAGCAGTTTTTACAGAATCATCTAATCTATCGCCTTTGGACTCAGCCAATGAGCCGTCGACCCTAACCTGCTCACGCATTATGCGAATTCTAGCCTTTAAATAATATCTTTCCGTGATGTAGGGTTCACACTCCTCAAACTCCCTATCTATCTCCCCGTCAGTATCCTCATCCTTGGCCAATAAAATTGCCTGGCATCGCTCATTCAATGCCAGCAACTCCAAATGGAGAGATTCCAATTTATCAAATTTGGCATATATGCCACTTTTATCAATAAGAGGATCCCTTAACTCTGTATTCATATCATTTACCATTTCGGTAAAAACGCCTCTTATCGCCTCTCTACGCCTTCTGCTAACATCCTCCATCTCACCTTGTAGTTATCCTTTCGCCTTGTAGGTATCCTTTTTACCTTGTAGGTAGCCTTTCACCCTGTAGCTTCTTCAACTTTTTTGCCCTTGAGCTCCTTTAAACCTTTAACAAAGGGCCTCTTGAGCTCCTTTGAACCTTTAACAAAGGGCCTCTTGAGCTCCTTTAAACCTTGAGCTTCACTGAGCTCTTTTTAACCTTTAACAAAGGGCCTCTTGAGCTCCTTTGAACCTTGAGCTTCACTGAGCTCTTTTTTAACCTTTAACAAAGGGCTTCTTGAGCTCCTTTGAACTTCTTTCACCTTGAGCTTCTTTAGCTTCTTTCACCTTGAGCTTCTTTAGCTTCTTTTACCTTGAGCTTCTTTAGCTTCTTTTACCTTGAGCTTCTTTAGCTTCTTTCACCTTGAGCTTCTTTAGCTTCTTTCGCCTTGAGCTTCTTTAGCTTCTTTTACCTTGAGCTTCTTTAGCTTCTTTCACCTTGAACTTCTTTAGCTTCTTTTGCCTTTGAGCTTCTTCAGCTTCTTTTACCTTGAGCTTCTTTAGCTTCTTTCACCTTGAACTTCTTTAGCTTCTTTTACCTTGAGCTTCTTTAGCTTCTTTCACCTTGAGCTTCTTTAGCTTCTTTTACCCTGAGCTTCTTTAGCTTCTTTCACCTTGAGCTTCTTTAGCTTCTTTTACCTTGAGCTTCTTTAGCTTCTTTCACCTTGAGCTTCTTTAGCTTCTTTTGCCTTTGAGCTTCTTTAGCTTGGGAGACAGCGCTACCAGGTCTTCCCGTCACCTGTTACTCGGGAGCCTAATACTTCCTCTGCTACTCGGCAGGCTAATTCTTCCTCTGCTACTCGGCAGGCTAATTCTTCCTCTGCTACTCGGCAGGCTAATTCTTCCTCTGCTACTCGGCAGGCTAATTCTTCCTCTGCTACTCGGCAGGCTAATACTTCCTCTGCTACTCGGCAGGCTAATTCTTCCTCTGCTACTCGGCAGGCTAATTCTTTCTCTGCTACTCGGCAGGCTAATTCTTCCTCTGCTAGACCAGCCCACGCAGCCCACCCGGGGACGCCATTAAATGTTAAGGTACGCGAGGTCAGATTGAAGAAACCTCCTCTTAACAAGTAAGACTTTGACCTAAAGTCTTGATATTATTTGGACTGCCTCGGGTGATCAAGCGAGAAAGAGAATAACGAAGACAAAAACCAGCACCAGCGGCTACACACGCAGAAGCTCTCGCTCTACTAAGAAACTCTTTATTTAAACAACACGGCTTAGTTATATACATTCAAGGAAATTTACATAATAATAATAATCCATACATTCAATAGAAAATCTACATTTACAGTTATACATTCAAAAGATATATTTACATATTGTATGTTACGACTTTTAACAGGCCTACTCTCTCAATCAATACCAAGTCAAATAACAGCTTACAAGGCAAAAAGTGGTTCAAACCCTTTTTGATTGATTAACTGTATGTATCTCTATATCTCCAGAATAAAATATGGAAATCCTCTGAAATTTTTCTTTTCTATAATTGCCATATCTTTAAATATTATTTCGGATGACAACAATTTTATAGTAAAATATTAATGTATGCAATATTTAAATAATATTTTCTCTCTAAAAATTTCTTTATGTACATAGTTTTTTTTTTTTTTAATAGTAAGTAAATTATTTTAAAACACACACACAAAACTTGCTGACCCTACTAAGCAATATAATAGTGCAATATTGTTATTTGGATAAAAATATTGATTTAAATAAAATGTATAAAAATTAAAAGGAAAATATTTCTCTTTTCAAATTTAGTTTCTAAACCATTTAAAAACAACGATAAAGGGTTTATATATTTATTTACATTTGACCATATTTTTATATCTTTAGTTTTCATGCTGTTAACGCTATGTCTGTGATTTAATATTATGCGCTATAAACCAAATTCTGCTCTTTTCTCTCAATCTTCATCTTTTACTTTTCATTTATGTTTCAAGAACTAATTTAGAACTATACCTATAATAATTCTTCCATATTTATTTATACAATATATATAAAGTAAACTGCCAATCGAAGTAATAAAAACCAGCTATGCAAACTAAAAGGTATTTAAAAATTTTATTTTCGTAATTCCACAAACGCACTTATTTAGTTTCACATGTAATATGCAGACATTTTAAACAATTATAGTAATTAGCTTTGACGTAAACAATCAAACTTTTATAAAAGACATTGGGCGCAGTCCCACAAACACATGAAAAATTAAATTTCGCAACCACATATAGCATTATCAAAACTGACCTTATTTACTAAATGGAATGAGTCACTTAAAAATATATATTTTTAAATATAAATTTATCCAATTATTTTATCCAATTTTACAAAATTTTCAAATTTCTTATGTTAATTTTCAGTAATAGGCAATATTTTTTGGGTAAAATTACAAATAAGGATCAACTTTATAAAGGATGTGTATAAAGGATAAACACAATTGAAACAATTTTACAACATTATGCCATATTTTTTTTTTTCAAACTGCTTTGTGTAATGCATGACATTTAGATGTATTTCTACTACTAACCTTTATTATTTAATAGGTATGATAAATCACAATTTGGATTACAGATGCAAGAAAATAAGACCTAATCCAAATAATTTAATAGTGTGTGACATTTTGCCAACAGAATTGTCACCATTACACAAAATAATTAAAGGATTTTAATCTTCTGTTTGATAATGGTAACAATGCTGTTGCCTAAAAGTCACACATTATTAAATTATTTGGATTAGGTCTTATTTTCTTTTATCTATTCAATAGGTAAAATAATTTCCTCCCTTCCTATATGATTATAAATTTTTTTCATCAAAACATCTGGTAATTCTTAGGTTAATGGAAATATAGTAAAATCTAAACAAGTAATTCAGTTTTATGTTATACAAAATTGCGATTTACTTTAATAAATATCAAAAAAACCTTTCGCAACATGTTTCTTTATTACAAAACAGTGTGAGCTTTAGAGGTCTTTCAACGGGCAAAGTAACAATCATGATAAGGGACGATTTGGATTATAGATTATAAACACAAGGTAATATGACACAACACACCCTATTTATTTATTTGGATTTGGTCTTATTACCTTGTATTGATTAATTGTTAAAGTTCTCACTGTTTTTGTAATAAATAAACATATTGAGAATGGTTTTTTTGATATTTTATTAAACCAATTTATAATATGATGCACCAGCGCGCCATCTGTTATCAAAATTCGAAACTATTTTAAAGGCGTATGATTATTTTTGATTTAAACAAGAATTATAGATATATGTTTATAGATTATGAACACGAGGTGGTAATAAGACCAAATACAGTATAACCTCGTTAATTCGACACACGCAAATTCGACACTCTACCTTAATTAGACCATATTCTGATATCCCGACCTCCGGCCTATCAAATAACAAACCGTAATTCAACAGTATCGATAATAAGATAGTTCGACCAATTTATATTTATTTATATTCTGAATTGTATTTCTCACCTCCTACCAATCACATTATAACCTCTATTTAAAGGGCACCCTTAGCCATAAGGTCTCAAAAAAAATAGCTGCCAAGTTTTAATGTTATTTTTGTTTATTAAAAAACTGCCCCTTGTAGGGGAGGTTGCCATTTATGGAGGTTCTACTGTTATATACAAGGTGGGATCAATAAATAAGGTGAATTATAATTTATTAAAAAAATAAGAACGATATTAAAAATTAGGACTTGATTTATTCAAAATAATCACCTTGGCTTTCTATACATCGTATCCATCATTCTGGCAACTTGTAAATACCCTCTTTATAGGCACTCTTAGGAAGCGTGTGAAAAAAATCTTGCACCACTTTCTGGACATATTCATCCGAGTCAAATCGCTTTCCCTTTAACTCCTTTAGTAGTCCAAAAAGGAAATAGTCAGAGGGGGCTAGGTCTGGACTATATGCAGGATGTTCTAAAACTTCAAAACCTAATTTAATGATTGTAGATACAGTTTTACATGATCTATGCGGTCTTTGAAACCCGAATACGGTTAAGTTTTTGGTCCAAATTAAGGAAATGTGGAATTCGTCCATTTTTGAACTCGTTAACCCATTTATAAATTATTTTTTGAGACAAACAAGACTCACCATAGATATTTTTCATTCTTTGGCATATTTGAGATTTTTGAATACCTTCTGCATTCAAGAAACGAATAAGTGCACGTTGTTCAAGCATGGTGCAATCCTTCAAGGGAGCTTCCATTTTAGTTTATTTATAAGTCTCGCGCCGCGCGTGGGAAAAAAGAACAGAACACCTTAAATAGTCTCTCGATGTTATATTTTAATATTCTGTGGTTTAAATTATTTTTGCTTTTTTAATTTTTAAGAAATAAGATAATTCACCTTATTTTTTGATCCCCCCTTGTATTTATATAAAAAAATACAGTTAAACCTGTCTATAGCGCCCCCTCTTGGGACTCACCAAAATAGGGTGCTATAGAGAGGAAGTGCTATATACAGGTCACTTTTAATGTAAATCACATCGTACTACGTATTTAAAATCAGACACTATTTAGAGGGGGCGCTATAGACAGGTTTAACTGTATAAACAATTTTTTAAATAATTTTAGACACAATTTGGATTATAGATTATAAACATAAGGTGGTAATAAGACCAAATATAAATAAATAAATAGTGTGTGTCTTTCGGTAATTTCACTACTTTTGTCTGAAGATGGTAACAACACTGTTACCGAAATGTCACACTATTTGTATATGGTGTTATTACCTTGTGTTTATAATTAAGAAAACAAACTACTTCTCTTTAATTTGATACTCCAAGGGATCAGAGATTTCCTTTGAATTAAAGTTACTTTGATGGTTTCATTACAACCTTCACTGCTAGTGGAAATTTTTCTAGGATAACCCAATTAAACACAAGGTATTAAGTCCAAATAAATAAATAGTGTGTGATGTTTCAGTAACAAGCTGTTACCAAAATGTCACACACTATTTATTTATTTGGATTTGGGGGGGCCCCTTGACATTTGGCCCAATCTGAGACTAAGCCTCTCATTGGTTGTGACGTCGCGGTGACACCCAATGTAAACAAAGGCTATGATTGGTTCATTGGGTTTTTTTTTTTAAACAAGATTTAATTTTTAATATTTTAACTACCTGTGATTAATTTCATTTGTCACTATATATTTTTTGTCTAAATGGCCTTCTATTTTAAATTAGATTTTTTTTTTTTTGAAAATAATTTAGCACAATTGTAAACACGTGTGTGTTATGAATACACACAATGTTAATACCTTGAAAGCAATGGTGTCAGATATTTTAAATTATTATAAAATTAATTATTAAGTAATATTAAAATTTTGTATTTAATTTAGGTTAGGTTAGGTTCTGGTTGGTTTAGGTTAGGTTCAGGTTTGGTAGTTTAGGTTAGGCTTAAGTTTGTTCAGGTTCTTTTATGTTAGGTTCAGGTTCGTTTAAGTTAGGTTCAGGTTTGGTTAGTTTAGGTTCGTTTAGGTTAGGTTTAAGTTAGGTTAGGTTCAGGTTCTTTTATGTTAGGTTCAGGTTAGTTTAAGTTAGGTTCAGGTTTGGTTAGTTTAGGTTCGTTTAGGTTAGGTTTAAGTTAGGTTAGGTTCAGGTTCTTTTATGTTAGGTTCAGGTTAGTATAAGTTAGGTTCAGGTTTGGTTAGTTTAGGTTTGTTTAGGTTAGGTTTAAGTTAGGTTAGGTTCAGGTTCGTTTAAGTTAGGTTCAGGTTTGGTTAGTTTAGGTTCGTTTAGGTTAGGTTTAAGTTAGGTTAGGTTCAGGTTCGTTTAGGTTAGGTTAGTTTCATGTTTGGTTAGTTTAGGTTAGGTTTAGGTTCGTTTATATTAATTAATATTAATTTTGTAATTTTCATTATTATTATTATTTTTTGTATATGCCTATTTATAAATTCAAATATCAGCGTTGGCACCGTTGGAACGTATTACACCAGTATTTCTTTGTTTACGTTAGCGCTAAAACACAATTAAAAAATTGCTAATACAAAATAATAAAAATAAAAAGTCCTTTATAAATATAGTGACAATATATAAATTAATCACAGGTATTTCAAATATTAATAATTAAAAATGGGGGGTCGGTGGAAGGCTGGTTAAACCGTTTGGTTTACGACCACTACGACCCGGGTTCGATCCCCGCATTGGACACTTTTTTCTGTTTAAAAAATAATAATAATAAATAAATAAAATGCTCCAATGGCCCCCGATTCTTGCAAAAGTCCAACCCCACCAGCGAGTGCAAGTAACCAAACGGGGCTCTGGCACATTTGTAAGTGCAAAGTCGAACTGCTTTCACATGTGTAGACATGTGGTGCGCTTACAGTAAAAAAGCAGTCGCTAACTACCCACCATGATTATCATGGCCTGTACCACGTTGTACTAGGGATAAGCAAAAAAATAAAAAAATAAAATAAAAAATAATTAAAAATTAATAATAAATAATTAAAAAACAATGAACCAATCATAACCTTTGTTTACATCGCACATCACCATGATGTCACAACCAATGAGAGGCTTAGTCTCGGATTGGGCCAAATGTCGAGGACTTTCCCAACACAAGGTAATAAGACCAAATAAATAAATAGTGTGATGTTTCAGTAACAATCTGTTACCAAAATGTCACATACTATTTATTTATTTGGATTTGGTCTTATTACCTTGTGTTTATAATCTACTAGATGAATGACCCTGTTTCGCCCGAGAATTTCCCCCGAGTGCAATTTCCTTCATACAGAAAGTACATCAATAATAAATAGTAGAAGTGCCATAGAATAGCAATACAGAAGTAACACATAAACCACAGGCAAACAGTATGTGTGATGGCAAAAATTGTATTATATTAGTGCTAAGGTATTTGATTTAATTATTTTTTTGCAATCTATTAAGATTTTTCAAAATCAATATAGTCTAAATAGATGGCAGCATTTCCACCCAACCCCCGAGGTACCCGGCCCAGCCATTAACCCTTGAAATTGCCTTAGTTGAGTCAGTGACTGCGATGCCCATCTTCTCAGTAAGAATAAGAAAAAATAGGTTTATAAAAAAAATTAAACCAAAATACTGGCATGTAAATATTTTTCTGTAAAAAATAAAAGGGCACATAAAAATTAGGCAAACATATGCTGCATTTTACACAATTTTTTTTTTTTAAGATAAAAAAACACAAAGGCCAGAACAAAAATTAATAAAAAATACAAAAGCCATTATTTACATACAGTAACGCTAATTTGTAAAGTTTTTTTTTTTAAATTGCATTGTGCGCACTTACCGTAACTTAGTAATATAAATTTCTCTCTCAATACTCAATACTTTTATTAAAAAAAGTAACACTTGTATAAAAAGATATTTCAAAAAGTACACAAGCAACTTGAAAAGAAATGCAGAACGCTCATTGGTCACTTAATTGGCCTGGTGTTGTTACTTCACCGCGTATTTACTCTGCGTAAAAAAAAAAGTTCTTCAAATGAAAAAAAAAAAAAAGCCAAAAATACTAATCAAAATGTAGCCAAAAATTTTCCTCAGGTTTATAAAGAGCGACATGCAAAATTTGGTGCCAATTGGTTCAGTAGTTTTTGAGTTTATCGCTAAACAGACAACAGACATTGACTTTTATATATAAAATTATTATGTTTCAAAAATATGTATTAATTCCATTTTACCCTGACACACTGAAAGGTAACCAATAAAAAAAATAGATATAAAAAGAGGTTTCAATTAATATTATTAATTTATATTACAAAGCTATTTTAAAAATATTATTTTAGCAAGTTATACGATTTTATCTAATCATCTGACTAACTTTAATTCATCCAACTGCTTTGCACATGTGTAGACATGTGGTGCACTTACAGTAAAAGCAGTCACCTACTTCTACTCACAATGATTATCATGGCCTGTGCCACATGTATTAGGGATAAGCAAAAAAAAAAAAAACTTGTAATTCAACACTTCCGTCTTTTTTACTTATCCTGTACACTTCCTTTAATTCAGCCAAAGGCTCTGATCCCTTTGGGTGTTGAATTAAAGAGGTTCGACTGTAAATCTCAAATGAATCAATAAACCCAACATTATGAATTTGTGACACTTGCATAACACTGTGCAAACATTTTGCTGCTTGATTTTAATTATATTTTTATATAATATTTATATGTATTTCTGTCATCTTCATAGCTTATGTCCATAGTTCTCTTAAGATACAAGAAAATAAGATCTAAATCCAAATAAATTAATAATGTGTGATGTTTCGGCAACAGCGTTATTACCATCATCAGACAAAAGTTTAAAATGATCTGATGATGGTAACAATGCAGTTACCGAAATGTCACATACTATTAATTTATTTGGATTAGGTCTTATTTTCTTGTAGCTATAATCTATAATCCAAATTGTGCCTTATCATTCTCCAAAGATACTTCTGTCCAAGAGTTCAGTATAAGTATATAAAAGCAAAACAGCACAAATATTAGAGCAGTATGGTAAAAACTGGCGAAACTGCTTGGAGGGTTCAATAAGGGAAAAATTATAATTTTGCAAATGAAAACTGTCCTTTGTAGAGAGGTGTCCTCTAGCGCGGGTGTCCTTTCAGGGAGGTTCTACTGTAGTAAAATATTGGTTTTGTAAAAATGAAAATACATAATCTATCAGTTATACAAACATTAAAAAATAAATAATAAATACATAAATATTATCTTTAAAAAAATGTTTTTATTAAAAACTACTAAAAAGGAAAAAAATAAATTTTTTGGTACCTGCCATAGAACAATTAGATTTATAAGGAAAAATAAAAGTGGTGGATTTAATCTATAAAATAAATCTATAATCCAAATTGTGCTTTATCATTTTTGTTAGACTTCAATGGACCTAAAAAGTTATTCTTCCTATGAACTGAAGAATTCCAAAGTGAATATCAATGTTGATGCCATCACTTGAAGATTCTATTTTAAAGAGTTGAGGATCTGAAGCTCTCCTTTAATTTGACTTAATATGAAGGAACTGATTAGCGAGTTTTTATGTTTACTGAATATTTTACATCTTCACTCAATTTATGATTGTCCCCTAGGCTCCTAGAGCAGTCAAAATGTCTCTAACTCTCTACCTAGGATATCAGTCAGACTTGAGTCTTTTTGGTTTATTTACAATGGCTGGCTCAGACCTTGAGTTATTTATAGCAAAATTTCCAGCGGTACCAGGTTGAGGTTGGAAATTTCTATGAGGGTGGCCATCTGAAATATTTGGTATTGGAAAGCTGAGTAGATATAGAGATGATTTACTATTTGGTCTTCATTCTAGGACTGGGGGATATCGGATCCTCTTTCAAAATGTTCGCATAGTATGCTTGTGTGTAGTCATGGACATTTACGATGGTTGTTGAAGTGCCCTCATATTAGATTCTTGGTAGAACGGAGATCTAAATATTTGCTGTGGCTTTACATCTTCTTAGATGGCTGGTTGAGTAATCCATAATGTGTAGGTCTATGCGTAGATTCTGTGTTAACCAAGTTCTTTTATTTCGGGCAATGCTTTGTGGCAAGTAAGAATGTACAGTCAAACGGAGCTCTGGCATATTTATTTGTAAGTGCAAAGTCGAACTGCTTTTCACATGTGTAGACATGTGGTGCACTTACAGTAAAAGCAGTCGCCTTCTACCCACCATTATTATCATGGCCTGTAACACGTGTACTAGGGATAAGCAAAAAAAAAAAATGTACAGGAATACGCCGTTTACCTTTGAAACAGCAGAGTTTTACATTAGGTGTAAAATGTGGCCTCCCATCATTCTACAAGAGGTATCCTTCCAGTATATATAGGCTTATGTACTGTCATGTACTATAGACATCTCCTGACAACCCTCAAAGCATGTGTGCCCTGCAAACTTCCTTTTGCCAACTTATGTATCATCCTCTATCTTTCCATCTTGATCTTGAAAATTCATTTTGCACACCACATACCAAAAGAGCTCATCTCTTCCACATTTCACTTCTAGGAAATTCTTTCCTCATTGATTGAATTGAGCACATTCCCATTGAGAATTTATCTGTGATTTAGCAACATGTTGTTGGGTCATCCATACTACAGCCCATCTCTAATCTCTCAAGGAAACACTGGCCATGTGATTTTATCTTTTCTTATCTGTGGCAGACATTGAGAATGGCTATTATCTTTGGCTCTTACACACTTGGATATAAAAAAAAACACTGACCATATTTTCAGGTTGGATTATAAGCATCTTTCTTGCACCGATGGAAATTTCATAGAAGTTAACAAGGCTTCCATCATCAGACTTGGAGTGGCAGTGATTCCTACTCTTATCACCAAACATACCTCATTGTTGCCCACCCCCCTCCTTTTTTTATATGACCTACATTTTATATAGATATAGTGCACAGTAATAAGAATAGATTCCATTATGAAAAATTCATTTCTTATACACATCCTGTACTTATTGAATATATATCCTCACGAGGTAATAAGACCAAATAAATAGTATGTGACATTTTGGTAACAGCGTTATTACCATCTTCAGACAAAAGTACTGAATGTCTTTTTCACTACTAATAAAATCAGTATAATTCAGTACTTTTGTCAGAAGATGGTAACAACGCTGTTACCAAAATGTCACACACTAATTATTTGGATTTGGTCCTATTACCTTGTGTTTATAAATTATAATCCAAATTGTACCTTATCATGAATATATATCCTATTGGAAAATTGGCCCACAAAAAAGTTCTTGAAGTTTGTGGGAGACATTTCCAGCATTTATTATGGACTCTGGTTTCTTTAATGAATAGTTTTGGTCATTTTTGACTAAATGCTGTGTGACTCCACTTGTAAAATACTTAAAGACTGTGTGTGACCTCATTAATCCAACTCACTATAATTCAACCACTTTTTTAAATCCCAATTATTTCTCTCTTTCATATTTCCTATTTTAATTTCCATCCACTCTAATTCAACACTTTAACACTACTTCCTTAAGTGTTAACAACAAATAGAGAAAATGTCCACAAGCAGAGTGTGAATGTTGCAATCAAGTGCAATTACAGTATAACCTCGTTAATTCGATCAACGATAATTTGACCATGTCCTGACATCCAGTCTTTCAAGGGGTAATGGAGACTGAAATCAAATTTACATTCTTGGTAGGGTTGGGGTCCTGTCTTAAAGCACCCATACATTCCAGGAAGTGGTCTGGTGAGGCATTTCTGGTCCTGCAGATGGTGCATTGTGGGATGGTCTTGATACCATCCTGGAAGAGAAGCTGTCTCGTATTACCAGTTTTGAGCCTGGAAATACAGGTTGCTACCTGTTGGTTCATCCCCTATTCCAGAATAGCTCCAGGCTTTTGGTTCAGATGGAATGTTGACTCCTGTATTTTTGCTTTGATATTTCTTTTTTTGTATAGGTTTTTGAGGAGTGTGTTGAAATCAAGGTGTGAGCCAGGCATAGCTTTTGATATTGCTAACTCATCTGCTGTGTCATTCATTCCCTTCAGTCCTATGCAGGATGGCATCTACTGGAAGGTGATTTGTGTCTCTGCCAAGTTCTTCAGGGACATTTTAGAGCTGGTGTAACAATGTTTTACAGCTTGTTGTTGTTGTTGCATATTCTTCAAGTTGTTTAAACAATCTCCATTAGGTTCCATTGTCTCAGCTTTTCTATTATAGTCCTGGGGTTTTCCCAGAGGTGTAGACATCATGGAGAAGGAAAGAGGGGTGCTGTTGGTCTGAAGACCTGGAAGTACCACTCAGTGTGGCTTTGTTTCTTTTGGTCTCCTGACATGGAGTGTAGCCGCTCCTATGGAGAACAGACAAGAGATACATTAGCCGGGTATGTAACACAGGGTGGCCCTACCAGGAGTTAAACTCCCGACGTCCTGTGCTACCTGTTTACACCCTCCCGCCACTTTGAGGCTGTAGGATAGGATTTACAGCTTGTAGTAGCAGACAGTGAGTCTGTAAAGAAGACAAGTTTATGTAGGTTCTCCTTATCAATGTGTTCTAGGTCTAGGCTGATAGCTTCCAGTTTAGAAATAAACACAGAAATACCAAATTTGTTGGTAACCATGAGACCTTGGTTTCTATCCTGTATGAATACATCTCTCTCTACACTTCCCATCTAACAATATAGTCATCAGTGTACATGAAGGTTTGGGAAGTTTACATACAGATTGGAGAAGCCTCTTATAGGCCAGATCAGTAATGTGTATGGTCTTCAAGGTTTTATCATCAGCACAAAAAACTGGAAAAAATCAAGATAAATATCATTTGTTATAATTCAGCAATCTGAAACATAAGGTAATTCTTCCGGTGTTTTTTCCCTCTATAAGACCTAATCCACAAATAAATTAATAGTGTGTGATGTTTCCGTAACAAAATTGTTACCATCATCAGACAAAAGTGAAGTCTATAAAAAATAATAAAGCACAATTTGGATTATAGATTATTACTACAAGAAAATAAAACCAAATCCAAATAAATTAATAGTGTGTGACGTTTCTGTAACAGCATTGTAACCATCATCAGACAAAAGTGAAGTCTATAAAAAATGATAAAGCACAATTTGGATTATTGATTATAACTACAAGAAAATAAGACCAAATAAATTAATAGTGTGTGATGTTTCTGTAACAGCATTGTAACCATCATCAGACAAAAGTGAAGTCTATAAAAAAATGATAAAGCACAATTTGGATTATTGATTATAACTACAAGAAAATAAGACCAAATAAATTAATAGTGTGTGATGTTTCTGTAACAGCATTGTAACCATCATCAGACAAAAGTGAAGTCTATAAAAAATGATAAAGCACAATTTGGATTATTGATTATAACTACAAGAAAATAAGACCAAATAAATTAATAGTGTGTGATGTTTCGGTAACAGCTTTGTTTTGTCTAATGATGGTAACAGCGCTGTTACCGAAACATCACTTACTATTAATTTATTTGGATTTGGTCTTATTACCTTATTAGTATGAAATAAAGTAAGAAGAGGAGCTTCTTTATACTAGCTTTCGAACCTACATGGTTCTTCATCTGGCATGGATAGCTTTTACACTAACAAAAGTACTGCCACACAGGGACCTTATATACACCTAGGAGGAAATTTACATACTTAAGCTAATGGATTAAAAGAGAATAGATGACGCCGACGTTAAAATTGGAATATTTACATATAAAAAACCGAAAACAAGATTTGTAAAATTATGAATATATGTAAAACCAGCCAACATTGTTGTGACAAATGAGTAAAAGTCCAAGGGCACAACCAGGGGCCCCACTCAATGTCACAACCAATGGGGAGGGGATTGGGGGGGGGAAGGAAGTGGGGGGGGGGGGGTGGGTTTTTTTTATTTTTATTTTTATTTTTTTATTTTTTTTTTATTAGCTTTCGAACCTACATGGTTCTTCATTATAAAGAAGCTCCTCTTCTTACTTTATTTCATACTAATTTGATCAGGATAAGAGTTATTCTATAAAAAGTCTTATTACCTTGTAACTTGATTATCAATTTCTGTGTATTTATTTATATAAATTGATCTCAAATTTTCATAGAGTTCCACCATTATTTTTACAATCTATTGTTGGCTTCCGTAGGCGTTTCTTACTGGGAAAAAGAAAGAGAGGATCCAATAAAATAATTTAGTAGTGTTTATTAGAACAAAATCATTATAGTGAACAACAAATATAACAGAGAGTACCGTCGTCTTCCGGGTATTCCTTCTACTGGGGAGCTCGGATTCTATATTCTGTGCGTTTATAATCTGTTTATCTGTGGCTCTCTGGTCGGGATGGCGCCTACATTCGGCCATTCCTGGATTTCAATCGTCCTCGATTGAACCTTGCGTTGCAGGAACGTCGTGGGTTGCGTCGGGGGGTATCTTCTACTTCTGGCTCCTCGTCCGGACTTTCTTCTGTAGCTGAATCATCTTCTTCACTGTACCAAGACTTCAGTTGACTGATATGGGCCGTTGTCGTGTAGAACCGTCCACTGGTTCTTTCGCTTAACTGAGTCACTCTATACGTGTCGCTTGGCAGAACCTCGGTAATTATCAAAGGTCCTCGATATTTGGGTTGTGCCTTGGTTGGTTCACCCGTCATTTTGGGTACATGCCTCATCACTACAATTTCTCCTACTTCGAATTGGATTGTACGGCACCTCTTCTTATCGTAGTATGTCTTCATAATTTCTTGTTTGTTCTCAATTTGGGATCTCACACTCTCTTGAATTCTATCCGGCTCGGTCCATGGGTCCACGTCTTCGTCGGCTAATCTTCTAAGTATCCCATCGTGGAATCGAGGGGAATAGCCGTGGAGTGTTTCGAATTTCGAAATCGTATTCCTGAATCAGATTGTACCATCGCGCTATCTGAGGATTTGTAGTCTTCTTCGCGTTCATGTAGACCAGTGCTTGGCAATCTGTAACCACTGTAAACTTGATTCCTACGAGGAACTGACGTAGTCGATCCAAGGTCCACACTATCGCCATCAGCTCCAATTTGCTTGAGTGGTACATCTTCTCGGCCTCTGTTGTCTTCTTGCTCACACAGTAGACCAAGCGCCATTTGCAGTCTTCGTCCATCTGTAGCACCATTCCTGCTAATCCCTCAGCACTCGCATCGCAATGTACTTCTGTCTTGAGTTCAGGGTTGTAATGAGCTAGTACCGGATATTCGACCAGATCCTTTCGTAGTCCTCCAAATGACCTTCGCTGTTCTTCCTTCCATTCAAATTGTGAACCTTTCTTCGTAAGTCTGCTTAGCGGTTCTGCTTTCCTCGCGAAGTCCTTTACAAATCGTCTGAAGAAGTTCGTCAGTCCCAGAAAGCGTCGTATGTCGTGGACATTCTTGGGTTCTGGAAATTCTTCTATCGCCTTGATCTTTCTTGGGCCTGGCTTAAGTCCGCCTGTACTGATGACATACCCTAAGAACTCAACTTCCCTCCTTCCGAACTCACATTTGGAGGGTTTCAGTGTCAACTTCGCTGATCTTATTCTTTCGAGGACTTCCCTCAACCTTTCGATCATCTCCCGCCAATCCTTTGCCGGGATAATCACGTCGTCGAGATAGCAGAATGCCTTCTTGTTCAGCAGCGGACCTAGGACAGTGTGCATCAGTCTTTGGAATTCAGCTGGTGCGTTGGCGAGTCCAAAAATCATCCTTTCGAATTGACCTGTATCATCTGGGGTGATGAATGCTGTCTTTAATTTTGCCTTATCGGTCAGTGGTATCTGCAGATATCCATGCGCCAGATCCAGAGTGGTGAAGAATTTCGCATTCCTTAGGCCTTCCAGAAGGTCGTCTATCCTTGGTAATGGGAACTTGTCCTTAACTGTTTGAATGTTGAGTCTCCTATAATCTACCACCAGACGATGATCTCCAGTTTTCTTCCTCACAAGTAGGACGGGACTAGCGTAGGGTGATCTAGTTTCCGTGACTATTCCATTGTCCTTCCACTCTCTGACAATCTCCCTGATTGCTTCGCGTTCACTTGCAGTCGTCTTATACGGTCTCAGACAGACTGGCTTGCTTCCATCAACCTCCTTAATGTCCATCTTGGTGACATCGGTGCACCCTAATTCCTCCATGCCAAGAGCGAAACAGTCTCTATACTCGTTTACTACATCTAGGATTTCTTGTCTCTCTTTCGAAGTCAGAGAATGATTGACGTTGATGTCCTCAGGCAGTATGGGGCGCTTACGTTTCATTTGGTCTTGTCCTTCCCTCTTCTCTTCATTTTTAGTCTGAAACGAATCCTCTGCGACGTCCAGGTTAACAACAATATCATCAAGGTTCAGTAGTTCAACTCGCCCTACACATTGGTTCTTCCTTACTCTCAACTTGCCCTTGCCAGCTGAGATGATGGGTACGGTCGTCTTTCCATCGACCACTTCCAATAGGGAATCGACACAGGCGTCATCTACTCCTGTGAACAATACATATCCGTCCTTTACCTCGTCTGTGATTGCACTTGTAAAGTTAATGGAGTCGCTCTCCAACTGAACAGTTTCGGTTGCTCTCAGTTCGATGCGACGCGACTTGATTTCTTCTTGCAGATTAGCAAACGGAAATTCGGATGAATAGCCAATATGCAGTTCCTTACCGATTCTCGCGAAGGATACGTAGGGCAGATCTGTCCATGTTCTTCCAATTAGTAGGTCATAAGGTTGGGCATCATCGTTAACAATGAATACAGCGATTTCTTTTCCGACTACGCCATCAATCTCCAGGTCAACTGTCGTCTTCCCAACGGTCCTGGCAGCTGGTGCAGTCTGGTTACCGATGCCGTACAGACTAGTCGAGTCTGGTTCGATGTCGATGCTGATCCTCCTTGCGACCGATTCTCTCATTAGACAACTGCTGCTCCCGGTGTCTATCATTGCCTTCACGGTTTCCTTGTTGTCGATCTTGACATCCTTCAAATATACATCTGGCGGGACAGTCTCCAGTCCTTCGACTTCCAGGTTGGCTACTTTTAGTCCTTCTTTGGGTCTTGTGCAATTCCTTTCCTTGTGTCCCGTTTGACCGCATCCTCGGCATGTCAACGTAGTCCTGGGTGCTGGGCAGTCTCTGGCAATGTGTCCAAACTGATTGCAGTTGAAGCACTTCGGTTCTCCCTTGTCGTTTCTGATTGCACGGTTGACCATTCTCCTCAAGGTGTTAGGGTACGTTTCACTGATTTCGTTCCTTGCAGCGTCTTGACCCGAAACATTCGTTCCTTGTTTAGTCTCTTTAACTTCGCTTTGGTTGGGGAATCTCGCAGATTTCTGCTGAAACGACGGTGGTATGAGGTGTTTCGCATTCCAATGCGGAGGTCCCATCTCGGTGCGAACATTTTCGTACTCGTCCAGTTTATCCGCCAACTCATCTGGGTTGTTTAACTTGGTCCAATCGTCAATGAGATGATTACGCAGCACATTTGGAACTTTTTTCTTTAGTTGGTTAGTGACGGACAAATCCTTTAGGGCGTCGAAATTTTCCACGTTCATTCCTTCGATCCATTCGTTGAAATATCCTCGCAATTCGAAAGCGAAGTCTCTCCAGGAACCCTTTTGAGATCTCTCGTGCTTCTCGAATTTTTGTCTGAATTGTTCGGGGCTCAACTTGTACCGTTTTAGGAGCAACCTTTTCACGAACCTATAATCGCCGCTTTGTTCTTCTGTTTCCCGAGCGATTAATTGAGTCATTTCGTAAGGTAGCAATCCTAGGAGGCTGAACGCCCATTGGTCTTCATCCAATCCTAGTCGCTTTGCCTGTCTTTCGAAAAGAATTAGGTAAAAACTCAAATCATTGTCCTTCGACTCGTACTTGGGCATCAGTTTACGTATCTCGTAATGTGCGTCATTGCTGGTACTTCGAGACGTATCGTTGTTTCCGCGTGTAGTCTGGATGCGCAGCTTCTCAAGCTCGAATTCCATTACCATTTGTTCTTTTCGTTCGATTCGTTCCCGATCCTCGATTCGTTTCCGATCCTCGATTCGTTCCCGTTCTATACGTTCTGCTTGCTCTGTTTGTGCTGTTTGTTCCATTCGCTCCCGTTCTGCTCGTTCTGTTTGTTCCCGTTCCTCGATCAGAGTCTCCAACAGTTGCTTTGCGAATTCTTCTTCGTAAGATTGACTATTCAGGATAAGGCGTTTTAAGTCGACGATCCTGCTCTCTGGCGGTACTACCTCGCCGAGTTCATACGCCAACTTGCTCAAATCGCATTTCCTTACTTTCGCTAAGTAAGTCATGTTTTTCAAAAGGAAAAATAAACAAGGCAAAGTTTTTTTTTTTTTTTAAATAAACAAATAAAACTGACTAAGCCAGATACGTACTGTTTCAATTATTTCTTTAAACGAAATCAACTTTTCTTTGGTAATTTTGAGACAATACTTTTTTTTTTTTTTCTTTTTACCGCGATACTTTGCGATAATACTTTTTATTTGTTTCTTCAATTTACTTTAAAAATACTTTCTTTAGAATACTTTACTTTACTTTAAAATACTTTCTTTAGAATACTGTACTTTACTTTAAAATACTTCACTTTACTTTAAAATACTTTCTTTAAAATACTTCACTTTACTTTAAAATGCTTTCTTTAAAATACTTTCTTTAAAATACTTCACTTTAAAATACTTCACTTTACTTTAAAATGCTTACTTTAAAATACTTCACTTTACTTTAAAATACTTTCTTTAAAATACTTCACTTTAAAATACTTCGCTTTACTTTAAAATGCTTACTTTAAAATACTTCACTTTACTTTAAAATGCTTACTTTAAAATACTTTCTTATCGAGATGATTTTGCAATAATATTTTACCGAGGTGACTTGTAATAATACTTTTAGGAATAGGTAATTAAATTTCGTACATACCATGCAACTCCTCTTACGTTGATCGGTCACCGCGCCACGTCCTTCTCGTTTCCAAATTATTCCAGTGAATCTTCAATTTTCTTCAGGACCATCCCACTTCTGAATTTCTGTTGGCTTCCGTAGGCGTTTCTTACTGGGAAAAAGAAAGAGAGGATCCAATAAAATAATTTAGTAGTGTTTATTAGAACAAAATCATTATAGTGAACAACAAATATAACAGAGAGTACCGTCGTCTTCCGGGTATTCCTTCTACTGGGGAGCTCGGATTCTATATTCTGTGCGTTTATAATCTGTTTATCTGTGGCTCTCTGGTCGGGATGGCGCCTACACTATATATATAAAAATGGATGTTTGTTGGTCCGTTGGTCCGTCCGTCCGTTCGTGAGTGATAATCTTCTACATCGCTCAACCAATCGTGATGAAACTTTGGGAAGATGTTTAGTATACTACCGGGATTGTTTCTGGCTAATTACTCTTTAGAAATAACCTCTCGTTACATTTTTATTTACAATAAAACGTAAATTCACTCGCAATCAGCGCCCCCTCGCGGCAGACGTATGGCCTAAAATAGCCTCGCATGAGCTTATTTGTAACGTCAAGCTTAGCCTATAGGTTAGGTACACAGCTTCGTACCCCCGCAACCTAGGTTCGAGGCTCAGCGTGGGTGTTTTTTTTTTTTCATTTCTTTTATATTATTGTAGCAAATTATTAAAATATTATTTTATTTAAAATGTAGGCTTTTCAAAATAAAAATTAACATAAACAATTTTTTTATAATATTTGTAACAAACCTAGGTTCGAGGCTCAGCGTGGGTGTCTTTTTTTATTTTCGTTTCTTTTATATTATTGTAGCAAGGTCTCTTTTTACAGCATTATTATATTTTGATTGGTTTATTTTAAATATGTTTGTTATGAAGGCTCTATGTAATACTATTTAGAGCACATTTTACATTTTAAACACCTAAGCCCCCCTCTTTTTAATATTGTAGTGAAGGCTCTATGTAATACTATTTAGAGCACATTTTACATTTTAAACACCTAAGCCCCCCTCCTTTTAATATTGTAGCAAAATATTAAAAGTATTATTTTATTTTAGATGTTTGCCATGAAACTTTGGGAAGTTGTTTAGTATACTATCAGGACGATTTCTGGCGAATTATTTTAGAATAATATTTATAACAATAATTATAGCGAAATTAAGACATAGTGATTATATTCTGTGTTTGTGCATATGTAAATATTTTACAGAAAATGTGAGAACGTTCTATTAGAATATCTCGAAAACAAAAAACACTACATATAAACGAGTTCACTGACATTTATTAATGCAGTGATTACAATGAAGGGCTATATTATCTATATATATAAAAATCACTTTCAAATATTAACGTAACGTTCCATTCTCAATCCCGTAGGGCTTTAGATCGGCTAAAACATTTTTATCTTTATAAGTGAATATTAACTTTACTGTACTTAATAGTTTAGTATAATGTTAATTTGACATATTACAATTTAGCCACAGCAACGCGTGGCCGGGTTCGCTAGTATTATATAATTTAGCTTCAGGGCAGTCTCTAGATCTATTTATTAAATTCTAAGTACATATTGTTAACACTTTAACCACATTTGTCCAAAATGACATTTTTTGGTCACAATTTTTGAATTATTTGAAGGTATTTTAAATAATGACTAGGAAATAGCAAAAAAATTCATTAACAACTTCTGATAAGGCACAATTTGGATTATCTATATATATAAAAATGAATGTATGTGTGTGTGTGTGTCCTTTATGCCTGACCAAACCACTCATTGGAACGCCATGAAACTTTGAGAAGTTATTTAGTATAGTACTGGGAAGGTTTCTAGCAAATAAAATTTTTGAAATAACTTTTCGCCTAAAAATAATCAAGATAAATATTCTAATTTATCTGTTATAATTCAACAATCTGCTCTAAATATTGTCATGATGATACGATGATTTTGTAATGTAGAAAATTAGGAAAGACAAAATTCAGGATGACACGGCAATTTATTTGAGACAAGAATAATTATACAATTCCAAGGCAAGATACTATTCCTTTAACTTCCAATTACCGAGGGAACCAATTAATATTGATTTTATTCAACTTATCGAGTATTTTTCAAGGGACCGGGAAAAAATGTTCACTAGATAAAACGATGATTTTGTAATGTAGAAAATTAGGAAAGACAAAATTCAGGATGACACGGCAATTTATTTGAGACAAGAATAATGATACAATTCCAAGGCAAGATACTATTCCTTTAACTTCCAATTACCGAGGGAACCAATTAATATTGATTTTATTCAACTTATCGAGTATTTTTCAAGGGACCGGGAAAAAATGTTCACTTTATCGAGAGATTCGTTAGACAAACCTTTACTCGGGTAAAACCCGGGCGAAGCCGGGTACATCCCATCCGCTAGTAGATTATAAACACAAGGTAATAGGACCAAATCCAAATAAATAAATAAAGTGTGACATTTCGGTAAAAACACTGTTACCGAAACGTCACACAGTATTTATTTGGATTTGGTCCTATTACCTTGTACAACTTCTCTGAAAAAAGACAAGTGTTTTTCTCACTAAAGTGATACAGACTAGCTAACACCATTCTAGTGCAAACCCTGGGAAGTAAAAGAACAAAGATCCTAATCTCTTGCACAGAGATTACAACAGGATTACAAGACCATCTGAAACCCTTGACATTTGACAATAGTGAGAAACATCTTTCCCACTCTGTATCAAATGTCTCACAAACTCAGCCTCCTCACCACAACATATTTTAGAATGCTTTGGATACCTAGT
>CP092866.1:109407357-109440004 GCA_030710605.1 Cordylochernes scorpioides | reverse complement strand
CCTTTATACTAATTTGAAAATGATCTTGAAAGGGAAGAGGTTTGACACGAAAGATTAGATAAAAAATAAAATCGCTGGACGTCTTGAGAAGCCTTACGAAGGACGATTTTGCAGCATGTTTTGCTAGTTGGCGTAAAATATGGATGCGAAGCAAGAGGATCATACTCTTGAGACACATCTTTGGCAGATTGTGAAGATTTAATTTATGGATCTCGTTAAATAAAGCCCTCCCTTGACTGAGAACCATAGCCTAAAAGCATTGTATCCAGGTGGGCTTCTTAGTTTGATAAAGTTGGTGTCGTGACTTTGTCACCGACTCGAGTCTGCTAGTTTAAGGAGACGGTCGTTTAGATCGTTTAGTTTTTAGCGTATATTTTAGGGAGAAGAGACCTTTATTTTTATAGATCAATTTTCTCTAAGAAAAATTTCCATCTATATATTGTTACGCCAGGTTTCAGCTTCGAAGGGAGGGTAATCGACCTTGATTTTCTCTTTATTGGTATATAAAAAATAAAGGTATATAAATACAAGTATTAAAAAGTAAATAATGATATAGTTAACATTGAGAGTTGCTATATTTATTTATTTGTTGTCGTCCTCGTAGTCTTCGCGTCAGTGGCTCTTGCCTTAATTGTTCTGTCCTCGCGACTATCTTCAAAGTGGTGTGAAGTTCCAGTGGTGTTAATATACATAAACAGAAAAAAATACTCAGTCATAATATAATACATAATCAATGAAAAGTTAATTTATATTATAATTTAAATCAATTATAGAAAATTACTATAATTTTGATGACAAAAAAAAAGGGTATAGAAATCATGATGCAGCACTTCACTCCCCCTCCACTCAAGCGATTGTCATGTCCTCGTGCATGACCTCATTGATTCTTTCTGAATATGGTTTAGTTTTGAAACATGAACTATCAGCGGATCTCTCTTGTCCAGGTGTATCTTTCGGCTCCACTAAGTAATTGACATTAGATATATTCTTTAATATTATATGGGCCAAAATATCTTCTCAATAGTTTTTCACACGTTCCTATTTTCCCAATTGGTATTCACACTGCTATTAGTTGTTCAGATTCATAGTCTGGGTGTTTCTTATCATAGTTCCTTTTCATTCTTCCTTAAGTCTTCTCTGTGTTGTTAATGACCACTTTTTTTGTTCTATATATTTTTTCCAAGTAATTCTCTACATAAATCATAATAACCCACATTAGGGATCACCGAGATATTTCATCGTCCAAGAGAGACATGGGTTCTCTTCCAAACAACAAGAAAAATGGAGAGTAGACCATAGTTTCTTGAATGTAGTGTAGTACATATGTGTAATAAATAGTAGCACTTCGTTCCAATTCTTTTGGTCTGTGTTCACATACATGCTGATCATGTTAATCGATGTTCGATTTAGCATTTCAGTTAGTCCATTAGTTTGGAGATGGTATCTTGTTATGAAGCAGTGTTTAATCTTGGACATCTTCAATATTTCTTTCATCAAATAATTTGTAAATTGAGAGCCTTTGTAGCTAATAAAAAAAATCTAGCTCCGTGAAGAAGAGAGATTTCTTTAATTAAAATTTTGGAGATATCTTTTAGTGTCGCTTCTGAGACTGCCTTTGTTTATACAAACCTAGAATAATAGTCCCTCAGTACGATTAGCCTTTTTTATTTTTCGAAGATGGAAAGGGACCAACAAAGTCAATGCCTACTCTTTCAAAAGGAGAGTTAGCTGAGGGAATAGGTTTTAATAGTCCAGAAGTAAGTGATTTGAGCCTTTTCTACTTTGACAAAGGTGGCATGTCTTCAGGAATTCTGAAACATCTTTCAACATAACAGGCCAAAGGTATCTGTTTTTATACGTTATATAGTTCTGGCGACACCCAGGTGCCTTTTAACATATGGCTGCGATATTATTTCATAATTTCTTCCCTTCTCTTCCTTGGAACCACAAGCAACAACGCTCTACCTTCAGGGTTTGGGGTTTTCTTATAGAGGTAACCATCTTATTCTATAAAGTTATGTGTAATTGATTTATTGCTTTCATTAAGACTGTGTAACTGTGCGTTGCCCACAGTAGTTAACGCGATTATAATCCCAGTTATGTTGCTAATTCATATCGCGAGATCCTTGGTTTGCATTTCAACAGGATAATGACCAGCCTCTCTCACATTAAAGAGGATCTATTACTTGACTAGTGATTTCCCACAATACTACCCTGTGTGTGTGACCCCAAAGGTTTTGGAATTCTCCACAAATGAAAAGATTTGGAGTTTTATAGGTAGGGCTCTCCAATCAGCTTGGGACCTTACTGATCTATGGCGACAGTCGGGAAAAATGTGGTAAGATGTCCCGCAGGAGGATATCGGCCTTGTTAAGGTACGCGAGGTCAGATTGAAGAAACTTCCTCTTAACAAGTAAGACTTTGACCTAAAGTCTTGATATTATTTGGACTGCCTCGGGTGATCAAGCGAGAAAGAGAATAACGAAGACAAAAACCAGCGGCTACACACGCAGAAGCTCTCGCTCTACTAAGAAACTCTTTATTTAAACAACACGGCTTAGTTATATACATTCAAGGAAATTTACATAATAATAATAATCCATACATTCAATAGAAAATCTACATTTCCAGTTATACATTCAAAAGATATATTTACATATTGTATGTTACGACTTTTAACATACCCCCACCTTTCTTTTTTGTAAAACAAAAAAAGAAATCCGTTCCACCGTGATGGGGGGATCCAGGCAGGTGGGACACCGTTGCAGGGAGCCCAGGCTCTCATCCAGGAAAACCATCCTCTCCTCGGCACACTGCGGCACCCTCTCCATACACACCACCGGAGGTTGCCCCACAAGCGTCCATCTTCCTCTTCCAAAGAAATCGGAGGTAGTCCCAATCATTTTCCCTGATGGCCATCACCTGGAAATATCTCCTCACGTCGGCCAAAACTCCGTACTTATTTTTCCGAAGTTTTATCCCTATTTCCGGGATTCTCCTCAGTAGAATGGGTCTCCTCTTCAAATACCGTCTTAAGGCGCGTGCGCCGTGTCCTCGACAGGAAGCGCCGTCACATACTGGCCGTATAGGCGTCGTTTCGGACCCACACCCAAATACAGGGCGATCAGGAAACCAGTATCCTTTTCCCTCAGGTGGAATTTCATCAACTCCTTCGATGAACCCATCATTCAACCAATCCTTTGTATCAATAATCCCTTCCTCCATCCTTGATTCAGTACCTTGTTCTGCATCTGGGTTTTCTTCCACCCTTGAATCAGTACCTTGTTCTAAATCTAGGTTTTCTTCTTCCACCAATTTCCTCGATGCTGGAATTCTGACAACTTCTTCCTCATTTTCCTCATTATCATCAATCGATTCAGTTTCATCTGAAATCTTTACTTGGTCAGCGCCTTCAGCTACCGCTCTAGAATTGTTCACCGGTTCATAACCTTTAATTGCCGTTCCAGAATCCTTTACTCCATTACCCTTGGTTTCAGCTTCCAAATCCCCTATTCTATCGCTTTTGGACTCAGCCTCAAAATCTTCCCTTTTCTTTAAATTTGCATCTTCATATTTTTCATTAGCATTAATTTTATCAAATTGCCCCCACCTTGAGAGCCAATCCCCTAAGTTGCCCTTAGGCTCATCTTCAGAATCTTTTACTCCGTCGCCCTTAGGCTCATCTTCAGAATCCTTTACTCCGTCGCCCTTAGGCTCATCTTCAGAATCATTTACTCCGTCGCCCTTAGGCTCATCTTTAGAATCCTTTATTCCTTCGTCCTTAGGATTCGCTTCAGATTCCTTTACGCCTTCGCCCTTAGGCTTCGCTTCAGAATCCTTTTTTCCGTCGCCTTCATCTCCTGCTTCAGATTCTTTTACTTGATCTCCTTTATCTCCGTCTTTAGAATTCACTTTATCAGGTTTTGCTTCCGCTTCATTTGCTTTGTCTTTAGCCTCAGCTTCCTTCACACCTACATAGCTATTAACTGCAGTTTCCGAATCCTTCACTGCATTGCATTTAACTGCCGCTTCTGTTTTCTTCCTTTCACCGCCTTCAACTGCTGCGTTCAGTTCCTTCTTTAATAGCATTCACAGCACCTTTTTGCCCTCATATTCAATATCTATTATAGAGGGAGCTGAACAAGCTTCCTTTAGTATTCTAGCTTTAGCTAGAGCAGGCTTCACCTCCGTAGCTCTAGCAGTTTTTACAGAATCATCTATTCTATCGCCTTTGGACTCAGCCAATGAGCCGTCGACCCTAACCTGCTCACGCATTATGCGAATTCTAGCCTTTAAATAATATCTTTCCGTGATGTAGGGTTCACACTCCTCAAACTCCCTATCTATCTCCCCGTCAGTAGCCTCATCCTTGGCCAATAAAATTGCCTGGCATCGCTCATTCAATGCCAGCAACTCCAAATGGAGAGATTCCAATTTATCAAATTTGGCATATATGCCACTTTTATCAATAAGAGGATCCCTTAACTCTGTATTCATATCATTTACCATTTCGGTAAAAACGCCTCTTATCGCCTCTCTACGCCTTCTGCTAACATCCTCCATCTCACCTTGTAGTTATCCTTTCGCCTTGTAGGTATCCTTTTTACCTTGTAGGTAGCCTTTCACCCTGTAGCTTCTTCAACTTTTTAGCCCTTGAGCTCCTTTAAACCTTTAACAAAGGGCCTCTTGAGCTCCTTTGAACCTTTAACAAAGGGCCTCTTGAGCTCCTTTAAACCTTGAGCTTCACTGAGCTCTTTTTACCCTTTAACAAAGGGCCTCTTGAGCTCCTTTGAGCCTTGAGCTTCACTGAGCTCTTTTTTAACCTTCAACAAAGGGCTTCTTGAGCTCCTTTGAACTTCTTTCACCTTGAGCTTCTTTAGCTTCTTTCACCTTGAGCTTCTTTAGCTTCTTTCACCTTGAGCTTCTTTAGCTTCTTTCACCTTGAGCTTCTTTAGCTTCTTTTACCCTGAGCTTCTTTAGCTTCTTTCACCTTGAGCTTCTTTAGCTTCTTTTACCTTGAGCTTCTTTAGCTTCTTTCACCTTGAGCTTCTTTAGCTTCTTTTGCCTTTGAGCTTCTTTAGCTTGGGAGACAGCGCTACCAGGTCTTCCCGTCACCTGTTACTCGGGAGACTAATACTTCCTTTGCTACTCGGCAGGCTAATTCTTCCTCTGCTACTCGGCAGGCTAATTCTTCCTCTGCTACTCGGCAGGCTAATTCTTCCTCTGCTACTCGGCAGGCTAATACTTCCTCTGCTACTCGGCAGGCTAATTCTTCCTCTGCTACTCGGCAGGCTAATTCTTCCTCTGCTACTCGGCAGGCTAATTCTTTCTCTGCTACTCGGCAGGCTAATTCTTCCTCTGCTAGACCAGCCCACGCAGCCCACCCGGGGACGCCATTAAATGTTAAGGTACGCGAGGTCAGATTGAAGAAACCTCCTCTTAACAAGTAAGACTTTGACCTAAAGTCTTGATATTATTTGGACTGCCTCGGGTGATCAAGCGAGAAAGAGAATAACGAAGACAAAAACCAGCGGCTACACACGCAGAAGCTCTCGCTCTACTAAGAAACTCTTTATTTAAACAACACGGCTTAGTTATATACATTCAAGGAAATTTACATAATAATAATAATCCATACATTCAATAGAAAATCTACATTTCCAGTTATACATTCAAAAGATATATTTACATATTGTATGTTACGACTTTTAACAGGCCTACTCTCTCAATCAATACCAAGTCAAATAACAGCTTACAAGGCAAAAAGTGGTTCAAACCCTTTTTGATTGATTAACTGTATGTATCTCTATATCTCCAGAATAAAATATGGGAATCCTCTGATATTTTTCTTTTCTATAATTGCCATATCTTTAAATATTATTTCGGATGACAACAATTTTATAGTAAAATATTAATGTATGCAATATTTAAATAATATTTTCTCTCTAAAAATTTCTTTATCTACATAGTTTTTTTTTTTTAATAGTAAGTAAATTATTTTAAAACACACACACAAAACTTGCTGACCCTACTAAGCAATATAATAGTGCAATATTGTTATTTGGATAAAAATATTGAATTAAATAAAATGTATAAAAATTAAAAGGAAAATATTTCTCTTTTCAAATTTAGTTTCTAAACCATTTAAAAACAACGATAAAGGGTTTATATATTTATTTACATTTGACCATATTTTTATATCTTTAGTTTTCATGCTGTTAACGCTATGTCTGTGATTTAATATTATGCGCTATAAACCAAATTCTGCTCTTTTCTCTCAATCTTCATCTTTTACTTTTCATTTATGTTTCAAGAACTAATTTAGAACTATACCTATAATAATTCTTCCATATTTATTTATACAATATATATAAAGTAAACTGCCAATCGAAGTAATAAAAACCAGCTATGCAAACTAAAAGGTATTTAAAAATTTTATTTTCGTAATTCCACAAACGCACTTATTTAGTTTCACATGTAATATGCAGACATTTTAAACAATTATAGTAATTAGCTTTGACGTAAACAATCAAACTTTTATAAAAGACATTGGGCGCAGTCCCACAAACACATGAAAAATTAAATTTCGCAACCACATATAGCATTATCAAAACTGACCTTATTTACTAAATGGAATGAGTCACTTAAAAATATATATTTTTAAATATAAATTTATCCAATTATTTTATCCAATTTTACAAAATTTTCAAATTTCTTATGTTAATTTTCAGTAATAGGCAATATTTTTTGGGTAAAATTACAAATAAGGATCAACTTTATAAAGGATGTGTATAAAGGATAAACACAATTGAAACAATTTTACAACATTATGCCATATTTCAAACTGCTTTGTGTAATGCATGACATTTAGATGTATTTCTACTACTAACCTTTATTATTTAATAGGTATGATAAATCACAATTTGGATTACAGATGCAAGAAAATAAGACCTAATCCAAATAATTTAATAGTGTGTGACATTTTGCCAACAGAATTGTCACCATCACACAAAATAATTAAAGGATTTTAATCTACTGTTTGATAATGGTAACAATGCTGTTGCCTAAAAGTCACACATTATTAAATTATTTGGATTAGGTCTTATTTTCTTGTATCTATTTAATAGGTAAAATAATTTCCTCCCTTCCTATATGATTATAAATTTTTTTCATCAAAACATCTGGTAATTCTTAGGTTAATGGAAATATAGTAAAATCTAAACAAGTAATTCAGTTTTATGTTATACAAAATTGCAATTTACTTTAATAAAATATCAAAAAAACCTTTCGCAACATGTTTCTTTATTACAAAACAGTGTGAGCTTTAGAGGTCTTTCAACGGGCAAAGTAACAATTATGATAAGGGACGATTTGGATTATAGATTATAAACACAAGGTAATATGACACAACACACCCTATTTATTTATTTGGATTTGGTCTTATTACCTTGTATTGATTAATTGTTAAAGTTCTCACTGTTTTTGTAATAAATAAACATATTGAGAATGATTTTTTTGATATTTTATTAAACCAATTTATAATATGATGCACCAGCGCGCCATCTGTTATCAAAATTCGAAACTATTTTAAAGGCGTATGATTATTTTTGATTTAAACAAGAATTATAGATATATGTTTATAGATTATGAACACGAGGTGGTAATAAGACCAAATACAGTATAACCTCGTTAATTCGACACGCAAATTCGACACTCTACCTTAATTCGACCATATTCTGATATCCCGACCTCCGGCCTATCAAATAACAAACCGTAATTCAACAGTATCGATAATAAGATAGTTCGACCAATTTATATTTATTTATATTCTGAATTGTATTTCTCACCTCCTACCAATCACATTATAACCTCTATTTAAAGGGCACCCTTAGCCATAAGGTCTCAAAAAAAATAGCTGCCAAGTTTTAATGTTATTTTTGTTTATTAAAAAACTGCCCCTTGTAGGGGAGGTTGCCATTTATGGAGGTTCTACTGTTATATACAAGGTGGGATCAATAAATAAGGTGAATTATAATTTATTAAAAAAATAAGAACGATATTAAAAATTAGGACTTGATTTATTCAAAATAATCACCTTGGCTTTCTATACATCGTATCCATCATTCTGGCAACTTGTAAATACCCTCTTTATAGGCACTCTTAGGAAGCGTGTGAAAAAAATCTTGCACCACTTTCTGGACATATTCATCCGAGTCAAATCGCTTTCCCTTTAACTCCTTCTTTAGTAGTCCAAAAAGGAAATAGTCAGAGGGGGCTAGGTCTGGACTATATGCAGGATGTTCTAAAACTTCAAAACCTAATTTAATGATTGTAGATACAGTTTTACATGATCTATGCGGTCTTTGAAACCCGAATACGGTTAAGTTTTTGGTCCAAATTAAGGAAATGTGGAATTCGTCCATTTTTGAACTCGTTAACCCATTTATAAATTATTTTTTGAGACAAACAAGACTCACCATAGATATTTTTCATTCTTTGGCATATTTGAGATTTTTGAATACCTTCTGCATTCAAGAAACGAATAAGTGCACGTTGTTCAAGCATGGTGCAATCCTTCAAGGGAGCTTCCATTTTAGTTTATTTATAAGTCTCGCGCCACGCGTGGGAAAAAGAACAGAACACCTTAAATAGTCTCTCGATGTTATATTTTAATATTCTGTGGTTTAAATTATTTTTGCTTTTTTAATTTTTAAGAAATAAGATAATTCACCTTATTTTTTGATCCCCCCTTGTATTTATATAAAAAAATACAGTTAAACCTGTCTATAGCGCCCCCTCTTGGGACTCACCAAAATAGGGTGCTATAGAGAGGGGGTGCTATAGACAGGTCACTTTTAATGTAAATCACATCGTACTACGTATTTAAAATCAGACACTATTTAGAGGGGGCGCTATAGACAGGTTTAACTGTATAAACAATTTTTTAAATAATTTTAGACACAATTTGGATTGTAGATTATAAACATAAGGTGGTAATAAGACCAAATATAAATAAATAGTGTGTGTCTTTCGGTAATTTCACTACTTTTGTCTGAAGATGGTAACAACACTGTTACCGAAATGTCACACTATTTGTATATGGTGTTATTACCTTGTGTTTATAATTAAGAAAACAAACTACTTCTCTTTAATTTGATACTCCAAGGGATCAGAGATTTCCTTTGAATTAAAGTTACTTTGATGGTTTCATTACAACCTTCACTGCTAGTGGAAATTTTCTAGGATAACCCAATTAAACGCAAGGTAATAAGTCCAAATAAATAAATAAATAGTGTGTGATGTTGCAGTAACAAGCTGTTACCAAAATGTCACACACTATTTATTTATTTGGATTTGGGGGTGACCCCTCGACATTTGGCTCAATCTGAGACTAAGCCTCTCATTGGTTGTGACGTCATGGTGACGCCCAATGTAAACAAAGGCTATGATTGGTTCATTGTTTTTTTTTTTTTAAACAATATTTAATTTTTAATATTTTAAATTCCCGTGATTAATTTATATTGTCACTATATATTTTTTTGTCTAAATGGCCTTCTATTTTAAATTAGAATTTTTTTTTTTTAAATAATTTAGCGTAATTGTAAACACGTGTGTGTTATGAATACCAAGATGTTAATACCTTGAAAGCAATGGTGTCAGATATTTTAAATTATTATAATATTAATTATTAATTAATATTAAAATTTTGTATTTAATTTAGGTTAGGTTCAGGTTCGTTTAGGTTAGGTTCAGGTTTGGTTAGTTTAGGTTAGGTTTAGGTTCGTTTAGGTTAGGTTTAAGTTAGGTTAGGTTCGTTTAGGTTAGGTTCAGGTTTGGTTAGTTTAGGTTAGGTTTAGGTTCGTTTAGGTTAGGTTTAAGTTAGGTTAGGTTCAGGTTCGTTTAGTTTAGGTTAAGTTCAGGTTCGTTTAGGTTAGGTTCAGGTTTGGTTAGTTTAGGTTCGTTTAGGTTAGGTTTAAGTTAGCTTAGGTTCGTTTAGGTTAAGTTAGGTTCAGGTTTGGTTAGTTTAGGTTAGGTTTAGGCTCGTTTATATTAATTAATATTAATTTTGTAATTTTTATTATTTTTTTGTATATGCCTATTTATAAATTCAAATATCACTGTTGGAACGTATTACGCCAGTATTTCTTTGTTTACGTTAGCGCTAAAACACAATTAAAAAATTGCTTATAAAAAATAATAAAAAGAAAAAGTCCTTTATAAATATAGTGACAATATAATTTAATCACAGGTATTTAAAATATTAAAAATTAAATCTTGTTTAAAAAAAACAATGAACCAATCATAGCCTTTGTTTACATCGGGCGTCACTGTGATGTCACAACACCTTGTTACCATCATCATTATTCTTTTATCTGACGATGGTAACAATGCAGTTACCGAAATGTCACACAATATTAATTTATTTGGATAAGGTCTTATTACCTTGTGTCTATAATCTATAATACAAATTTTGCTTTATGGTAACCTACATAGGTTTAATAATTAAACCTTCTATTGAAAACACCATTTTGTAGGTTGGCTCTATAATATAGTTTAAATTGATTTACTTCAACCTAAACACAAGGTAATAGGACCAATACACACAATAGTGTGTGATGTTTTGGTAACAGCGTTTTTACCATCTTCAGACAAAAGTACTGAATGTATATAATATTTATTCAGTACTTTTGTTTGAAGATGGTAACAACGCTGTTACCGAAACGTCACACACTATTTATTTATTTGGAGATTTGGTCTTATTACCTTGTGTTTATAATCTATAATCCAAATTGTGCCTAATCATTACTTCGACCTTTTTTATATTTTATTTAAAAGTTTGATTATCGATGCACTGTGTGAATTACATGTTTTAAACATCAGACCATTCAACACTTGGCTTCAAATAAGCTTTATCAACATAGAATTTCTTAATATGGATGACAGCGGGTTGATAAAATGTTGGAATAAAGTATTTATTGAAGTAAATCATTTTTATAACTTCCAACTCCCCCCCCAAACATTCTATAATACAGTAAAACCTCCCTATAAAGGACAACACCTAATTTCAGAGCCAAAGTGTCCTCTAGGGAGAGGTGTCCTCTTACCGGAGAGTTGCCTATTAGTAAAAATAGCAATTTTACAAATGAAAACTGTCCTACAAGAAAATAAGACCTAATCCAAATAATTTATTAGTTTGTGATGTTTCGGCAACAGCATTGTCACCATCATCAGACAAAAAAATAAATGGATAAGATAAATTGTGTTTATTCTTTTGTCTGATGATGGTGACAATGCTGTTGCCGAAACGTCACACACTAATAAATTATTTGGATTAGGTCTTATTTTCTTGTATTATAATCTATAATCCAAATCGAAAACTGTCCTTTATAGAGAGGTGTCCTCTAGCACATCCTCACAGTGAGGTTCTACTGTATTAAAATATTAGTTTTGTAAAAATGAAAAATACATAATCTATCAGTTATACAAACATTAAAAAATAAATAATAAATAAATATTATCTTAAAAAAATTTTTTTTTATTAAAATCTACTAAAAAGGAAAAAAATAAATATTTTGGTACCTGCCATACAACAATTAGATTTATGAGGAAAACTTAAAGTGGTGGACAATCATTGTGTATTACAAACTTAATTTAACTTAGGATTATAGATTATAATAAAAGAAAATAAGACCCAATGCAAATAATTTATTAGTGTGTGACGTTTCGGCAACAACATTGTCACCATCATCAGACAAAAGAATAAAAGCACAATTTGGATTATAGATTTAATCTATTAAATAAATCTATAATCCAAATTGTGTTTTATCATTTTGTTAGACTTCAATGGACCTAAGAAGTTATTCTTCCTATGAGCTGAAGAATTCCAAAGTGAATATCAATGTTGATGGCATCACTTGAAGATTCTATTCTTAAGAGTTGAGGATCTGAAGCTCTCCTTTAATTTGACCTAATATGAAGTAACTCATTAGTGAGTTTTTATGTTTACTGAATATTTTACATCTTCACTCAATTTATGATTGGCTCCTAGAGCAGTCAAAATGTCTCTAACTCTCTACCTAGGATATCAGACTTTTTGGTTTATTTACAATGGCTGGCTCAGACCTTGAGTTATTTATAGCAAAATTTCCAGTGGTACCAGGTTGAGGTTGGAAATTTCTATGAGAGTGGCCATCTGAAACCTTTGGTATTGGAAAGCTGAGTAGATAAAGAGATGATTTACTATTTGGTCTTCATTCTAGCACTAGGGAATGTTGGATCCTATTTCAAAATGTTCATGTAGTATGCTTGTGCGTAGTCATGGGCATTTACGATGGTTGTTGAAGTGCCCTCATATTAGATTCTTGGTAGAATGGACATCTAAATATTTGGTGTGCTTTACATCTTCTTAGATGGCTGGTTGAGTAATCCATAATGTATAGGTTTATCCGTAGATTCTGTGTTAACCAAGTTCTTTTATTTCGGGCAATGCTTTGTGACAAGTAAGAATGTACAGTCAAACGGGGCTCTGGCATATTTATTTGTAAGTGCAAAGTCAAACTGCCTTTCACATGTGTAGACATATGGTGCACTTACAGTAAAAGCAGTCGCCTTCTACCCACCATGATTATCATGGCCTGTACCACGTGTACTAGGGATAAGCAAAAAAAAAAAAGAATGTACAGGAATACGCAGTCTACCTTTGAAACAGCAGAGTTGTAAATTATATGTAAAATGTTGCCTTCCATCATTCTTCAAGGGATATTCTTCCAGTATATATAGGCTTATGTACTGTCATGTACTATAGACATCTCCTGACAACTCTCAAAAGCAATGTGTGCCCTGCAAACTTCCTTTTGCCAACTTATTTGTTTATCCTCTCTTATCTTTCCTTTTGATCTTGAAAATTCATTTTTCACACCACATACCAAAAGAACTCATCTCGTCCACATTTCACTTCTAGGAAATTCTTTCTCCATTGAATTGGGCACATTCCCATTGAGAATTTATCTGTGATTTAGCAACATGTTGGGTCATCCATACTACAGCCCATCTCTAATCTCTCAAGGAAATACTGGCCATGTGATTTTATCTTTTCTTATCTGTGGCAGACATTGAGAATGGCTATTATCTTTGGCTCTTACACACTTTGGATATAAAAAAAAAAACACTGATCATTTTTGCAGGTTGGATTAAAAGTATCTTTCTTGCACCAATAGAAATTTTATAGAAGTTAACAAATCCAACAAGGCTTCCATCATCAGACTTGGAGTGGTAGTGATTCCTACTTTAGCACCAAACATACCTCATAGTTGAATGCTGTCCACCCTCCTCCTTTTTTTATACGACCTACATTTTATATAGATATAGTGCACACAAATAGATTCCATTATGAAAAATTCATTTGTTATAACACATCCTGTACTTGTTGAATATATATCCTCACAAGGTAATAAGACCAAATAAATAAATAGTGTGTGAGGTTTCAGTAACAGCGTTGTTACCATCTTCAGACAAAAGTGCTGAATGTATTTTTCACTACTAATAAAATCAGTCTAATTCAGTACTTTTGTCTGAAGATGGTTACAACGCTGTTACCAAAATGTCACACTATTTATTTGGATTTGGTCTTATTACCTTGTGTTTATAATCTATAATCCAAATTGTGCCTTAACATGAATATATATCCTATTGGAAAAACCGGCCCACAAGGAAGTTCTTGAAGATTGTGGGAGACATTTCCAGCATTTATTATGGACTGAGGTTTCTTTAATGAATAGTTTTGATCATTTTTGACTACATGCTGTGTGACTGCACTTGTAAAATACTTAAAGACTGTGTGTGACCTCATTAATCCAACCCACTATAATTCAACCACTTTTTCAAATCCCAATCATTTTTCTTTCATATTTCCTATTTTAATTTAATACACTCTAAGTCAACACACACCTTAACAAGTGTTAACAACAAATAGAGAAAATGTCCACAAGCAGAGTGTGAATGTTACGATAAATTGCAATTACAGTATTACCTCGTCAATTCAACCAACGATAATTCAACCATTTTTTCCATGTTCTGACATCCAGCCTTTCAAATTTCTTTTATTATCCCATTTTATAGTTATACAAGGTAATGGAGACTGAAGTCATGGATCATATTTTCATTCGTGGTAGTTTTGGAATATAGGTCCTGTCTTAAAGCACCCATACATTCCAAGATGTGGTCTGGTGAGGCATTTCTGGTTCTGCAGATGGTGCATCGTGGGAAGGTCTTGATACCATCCTGGAAAAGGAGTGGTCTTGTACTCTGGTTGCTACCTGTTGGTTCATCCCACATTCCAGAATAGCATTTGGTTCTCAGATGGAACGTTGACTCCTGTATTTTTGCTTTGATATTTCTTTTTTTGCATAGGTTTTTGAGGAGTTGAAATCAAGGTTTGAGCCAGGCATAGCTTTTGATATTGCTAACTCATCTGCTGTGTCATTCATTCCCTTCAGTCCTATGCAGGATGGCATCTAGTGGAAGGTGATTTGTGTCTCTGCCAAGTTCTTCAGGGACATTTTAGAGCTGGTGTAACAATGTTTTACAGCTTGTTGTTGTTGTTGCATATTCTTCAAGTTGTTTAAACAATCTCCATTAGGTTCCATTGTCTCAGCTTTTCTATTATAGTCCTGGGGTTTTCCCAGAGGTGTAGACATCATGGAGAAGGAAAGAGGGGTGCTGTTGGTCTGAAGACTTGGGAGTACCACTCAGTGTGACTTTGTTTCTTTTGGTCCCCTGACATGGAGTGTAGCCACTCCTATGGAGAACAGACAATTGATACATTAGCCGGGAGTGTAGCACAGGATGGCCCTACCAGGAGTTAAACTCCCGACATCCTGTGCTACCTGTTTACACCCTCCCGCCACCTTGAGGCTGTAGGATAGGATTTACAGCTTGTAGTAGCAGACAGTGAGTCTGTAAAGAAGACAAGTTTATGTAGGTTCTCCTTATCAATGTGTTCTAGGTCTAGGCTGATAGCTTCCAGTTTAGAAATAAACACAGAAATACCAAATTTGTTGGTAACCATGAGACCTTGGTTTCTATCCTGTATGAATACATCTCTCTCTACACTTCCCATCTAACACTATAGTCATCAGTGTACATGAAGGTTTGGGAAGTTTACATACAGATTGGAGAAGCCTCTTATAGGCCAGATCAGTAATGTGTATGGTCTTCAAGGTTTTATCATCAGCACAAAAAACTGGAAAAAATCAAGATAAATATCATTTGTTATAATTCAGCAATCTGAAACATAAGGTAATTCTTCCGGTGTTTTTTCCCTCTATAAGACCTAATCCACAAATAAATTAATAGTGTGTGATGTTTCCGTAACAAAATTGTTACCATCATCAGACAAAAGTGAAGTCTATAAAAAATAATAAAGCACAATTTGGATTATAGATTATTACTACAAGAAAATAAAACCAAATCCAAATAAATTAATAGTGTGTGACGTTTATGTAACAGCATTGTAACCATCATCAGACAAAAGTGAAGTCTATAAAAAATGATAAAGCACAATTTGGATTATTGATTATAACTACAAGAAAATAAGACCAAATAAATTAATAGTGTGTGATGTTTCGGTAACAGCTTTGTTTTGTCTAATGATGGTAACAGCGCTGTTACCGAAACATCACTTACTATTAATTTATTTGGATTTGGTCTTATTACCTTGTAACTTGATTATCAATTTCTGTGTATTTATTTATATAAATTGATCTCAAATTTTCAGAGTTCCATTATTTTTACAATATTATATAATTTAGCTTCAGGGCAGTCTCTAGATCTATTTATTAAATTCTAAGTACATATTGTTAACACTTTAACCACATTTGTCCAAAATGACATTTTTTGGTCACAATTTTTGAATTATTTGAAGGTATTTTAAATAATGACTAGGAAATAGCAAAAAAAAATTCATTAACAACTTCTGATAAGGCACAATTTGGATTATCTATATACAGTCTACTCTCGTTATAACGCCACCATCCGGATTTTGCAAAAAAGCGGCGTAAGGCGAGGGTGGCGTTGTATCGAACACGTTTAAAATGTGAAATTTAATGATACAATAAATTATTTATAACAATTACTAAAAACAACTTATACCCTAAGTCAATATATAGAATGCCGGCATTAATTAATTAATATGACAAATTGGAATAATTAATTTATAATTTATTCATTAAAAAGTAATTACATTTTCTTGAAGAAGTCTGTGATCACAATTTGTGTTTTCTCTCCCTCACTTATGGCATAGACATGGCGTAACAAATCCGCAGATAGATTGACGTCGTCAGATGTTGCTCTCTTGGAGTGCTCAAGAAACAACAAAACTGTCTCAGCAGCTGTTCTGGCTTCCCTTAACGATGGTTGGCGCTGGGTCACTGTTGCATCATCATCCTCGCCAAGTTCTTCTTTCGCTGTAACAGTGGACACTAGCAAATTGTCATCTGTTAGCTTCATTTCCGCCTCCTGGGAATCATCAACCAGTTGAAACTCCCTTTCAGTCATCAAATTCTCTGGTGTAATAGCGAAGATGTCGCGAATGCGATCGAGCAGATTTCCATAATTAAGAGGCTCAACTGCAGCAGTAGAAGTGAAGCGAATAATGCCTGTGTGATTCCAGCAGTTGCTGATGGAATCAGGGCTCACAGAATCCCAAGCCATTTTACAATAGCGCACAGCGTAATCCAGACGTAATTCTGTGGGTAGATGGGCATCCGCCAATTCCACCATTTTCTGGAGTTGAAGCTTGCGATATTGAGCCTTGAAACTTTTGATGATGCCACTATCCAGTGGTTGCAGACTGGCAGTCATATTTGGTGGAAGGAAGTGCATCTTTATGTTGCTGAGACCATCATTAGGGATGCAGTGAGACGTAGCGTTATCTAACAACAGTAGGATACGACGTCCTTCAGAGACAAGCTGCTTGTTGAACTGCAGTAGCCATTCTTGAAAGATGCTAGAGGTCATCCATGCTTTGCTGTTAGATGTGTAAGTGCAGTAGAAGTGTGGACTAAAGTTTCTGAAGCATCGAGGCTTTGCCGATTTTCCAATAAATCAGCAATCGCCGCTTGTCTGTTCCAGTAGAGTTTTGCAGCACAGTAGAACAGTGATTCGTTGCTTCATCCTTTTGACACCACGGCAGTTTTCATCTTTGTGAGCAAGTGTTCGGTCAGGAATGAGCTGAAAATATTCCTGTTTCGTCTGCATTGTATATGTTAGCTGTATCATATCCGGAGTTCGCCAGAATACTGTTCAAATTTGTAAGATGTTCATCAATGATAGCTGGAGAAATCGATGCGCCTTCCCCACAGAGCCGTCGTTGCGAAATATGGAATCTCCCTTTAAATCGCTGCAGCCACCCACTGCTGTACGCGAAATTTTCTGGTACGTCCAAATGCTCGCCAAGTTTTTTTGCCTTTTCTCTTAAGAGATCATCAGTAATAATAATATTATTGGCACGCTTTTGGGTAAACCAGTTGAAGAGAGCGTCTTCTATGTCACTAAATTTTCCGACTCTTTGTCTCTTTGAAGAACCAACAGTATAATTTTCCCACTTCTCAGCCTGAGTGAGAATATCACGGACAGTTGTTCGTGGAAGTGAGAAACGCTTTCCAATCTCATTCTTCGACATCGTAGGGTTATTTCTTGCCAACTGGCACATATCTCCTTCTTCTTTTCAATGGTGATCGACTCACGTTTATGCTTTTGGGAACTCATGATACGACAATAAAGTTGTTGTGTTGACGTTAGCAAAGGATGAAGCAACTGTGTATGTCCCAGGCACAAGCAGGAAAAGGGTCTGCTGGCTGTTTACACAATCTGTTATCTGTTGTGTCAACATCAAACAAAGTCCGGCGCCGTTGGCGTAAAAAATGCAGACAAGAAAGGGGGAGCGGGGGGGGGGGGGTGAGGGACGTTGTGAGCGGCGCTATAACGAGTGTTTTTTTCTACTTGGGATACGAAAAATCAGCGGCGGAAGGCGAACAGCGAGGGAGTGGCGTTATATCGAGAAAAATACATTGATGTCGATTGGGACAAAACGAAAAAGCGGCGTAAGGCGAGGGTGGCGTTATATCGAGTGGCGTTATAACGAGAGTAGACTGTATATAAAAGTTAATGTATGTGTGTGTGTGTGTCCTTTATGCCTGACCAAACCACTCATTGGAACGCCATGAAACTTTGGGAAGTTATTTAGTATAGTACTGGGAAGGTTTCTAGCAAATAAAATTTTTGAAATAACTTTTCGCCTAAAAATAATCAAGATAAATATTCTAATTTATCTGTTATAATTCAACAATCTGCTCTAAATATTATCATGATGATACGATGATTTTGTAATGTAGAAAATTAGGAAAGACAAAATTCAGGATGACACGGCAATTTATTTGAGACAAGAATAATGATTCAATTCCAAGGCAAGATACTATTCCTTTAACTTCCAATTACCGAGGGAACCAATTAATATTGATTTTATTCAACTTATCGAGTATTTTTCAAGGGACCGGGAAAAAATGTTCACTAGATAAAACGATGATTTTTGTAATGTAGAAAATTAGGAAAGACAAAATTCAGGATGACACGGCAATTTATTTGAGACAAGAATAATGATACAATTCCAAGGCAAGATACTATTCCTTTAACTTCCAATTACAGAGGGAACCAATTAATATTGATTTTATTCAACTTATCGAGTATTTTTCAAGGGACCGGGAAAAAATGTTCACTTTATCGAGAGATTCGTTAGACAAACCTTTACTCGGGTAAAACCCGGGCGAAGCCGGGTACATCCCATCCGCTAGTAGATTATAAACACAAGGTAATAGGACCAAATCCAAATAAATAAATAAAGTGTGACATTTCGGTAAAAACACTGTTACCGAAACGTCACACAGTATTTATTTGGATTTGGTCCTATTACCTTGTACAACTTCTCTGAAAAAAGACAAGTGTTTTTCTCACTAAAGTGATACAGACTAGCTAACACCATTCTAGTGCAAACCCTGGGAAGTAAAAGAACAAAGATCCTAATCTCTTGCACAGAGATTACAACAGGATTACAAGACCATCTGAAACCCTTGACATTTGAGAATAGTGAGAAACATCTTTTCCACTCTGTATCAAATGTCTCACAAACTCAGCCTCCTCATCACAACACATTTTAGAATGCTTTGGATATCTAGTGAGGTCTTGAGAAAGAAAGGTGTGTACAACATCCAATAACTGGAACAAATACCACCGCTATGGATCCTACCTAAGTTTCTCTCTCTTTCCTAAAATCAAGTCAACATTCTATTAGAAGCTTAATACAGAAAAACCCTCTTCTATTAAGGTCTTCAAGGTGACTCAAGTTGAGACCTTGATAGCACTGTAACCTCTAATAAAGATATCATTTTTCAATGAGTAAAAAAGTTGGACTGACTGTAATAAAGACTATTTCAGATGATTTGACTATTAAAATACATTCTATAGACTTGTGCCAGAACTTCTGGATGTGATTACAGGTCAGAGAACACAATGGGCTCTAAACCTCCAGAGGAATCTCTCTCAGCAGATGTGATCAACCCCTATTTCCACCAGCTGGAGCTTACAACATTGGACAAGATCAAGGTATGTGCTGGTAGTGGCTGTGATGATGGGATGATGTGTGATGTGGAATGGACAGGTGCTGGTGATGACCTTCACTTTGATGCCCATCCGCATACTCCTGATGCTCTTCTTTCTCTGTCTGGCCTGGGCCTTTGCCAAGCTGGGGCTGAGTGGGCTCTCAGAGGAACAACTCTACAGGCGGCCTCTGGAGGGATGGAGGAAGTAAGTCAGTGCACCATATACAGTAGAACCTCCCTTTAGCAGACACCTCTCTACAAAGGACAGTTTTCATTTGAAAAATTACCATTTTTACAATTTAGCAACTCTCCGGTAAGAGAACACCTCTCCCTAAAGGACACTTTGGCTCTTCAATTAGGTGTCCTTTACAGGGAGGTAGTTCTACTGTATCATGTAGTCAACTCTACTGCCAGCAACTATTTGCCCCTTTTGAAATTTGTACCAGTAACATGTTGTATTTCATATTTACAACTTGTCACATTTAGGTTAGCCATACCAGAAAAATAGAGCTTACAGTCAAACTTCCTTTGTTAGTGTCCAACAAGTTAAGTTTGATATTTAGTGACTTCATGGATAAATATTTCCTAATTTGATTTATTAATGACCATCATTTGCATCTCATCTAGTTAACCTTCTGGTAGCTTCCTTACTCCCTTCCAGCCAGCTCAGTTAAGGTCTTCCTATCTTTCTTCTTCTTTCAAATTTTCCTAACATTAACATCTTTTCTAAGCGAGTTAGAGGATTAGCTAATCATGTGAATAACTTTGGATTTGGTCTTATTATCTTGTGTTTATAATCTACAATCCAAATTGTGCCTCGTGAATAACTTTAATTCAACACTTCCTTTAATTAAACCAAAAACTCTAATCCCTTGGGGTGTTGAATTAAAGAGGTTTGACTGTATTTAGATTTATATGGCATTTTACATGTATACTACCTCTTGTGCTGGCCCATGTTTACTTACTTAATCACCAAATCTACACAAGTGTAAACTTGTGCAATTTGCATATATCATAACAACATGGGGGCACACCTGGTAGTAATCACAGCTCTCTCTTTCCTTCAAGCAAAGCCTTGCCATCAACTTATGTTTTAATGTACCAAAAGAGGCATCTTCTCCTAAAAAAATGAATGTGTTGTGTGTTAGGACATATCTGAAGCGTTTCATCATTTTCCTGCTGAGGCTGATGTTTGTGGTGGGGGGCTGGCACTGGGTGAAGATCAAGGGCAAGAAGGCCAGTCCCCGGGAGGCCCCCATTCTCACAGTGGCTCCCCACTCCTCCATCTTTGACGTACTGCCAGTCATCCTGCTTGGGGCTCCCTCTGTGGTGGCTAAGGCAGAGTCAGAGGACACGACTCTCTTTGGCAGTAAGTCTGTTCTAGCTATGTAATATAATGGGAATTACTCTCCACTCTGGAACATCATGTATACCTACAGTTGAAGTTCTTCAATCCGACACTACATTAGAACTTCCCTGTAAAGGACACCTAATTGCAGAGCCAAGTTGTTGTCCTTTAGAGAAATATGTCCTCTTACCAGAGAGTTACTAAATAGTAGAAAAGGTAATTTTGAAAATGAAAACTGTCCTTTGTAGAGAGGTGTCTTCTCATGGAGGTTCTACTGTACTAATATTTCATGTCCCGACCTGCACCCTAATGTTAGTCATCCCATTTTTTGAGACCATTGATAATTCAACCATTTTAAAAATCATATTTAGACAGCGATTGGAGAAAATATATTTCTTAAAATAACTTTTATCATCAAAAATGCATTAAAGCAGTAGCTTTGCCATAGTCAATGCCTACGTGACATAACTACTTAGTTTGGCAGGCCCACTTTTTGTATTGCATTACTGTAATGCAAACACCAGCGTATATTGTAGCAGCATGGCCATACATGATCTTCTTGTGGACAATTTCATACAACCCACATTAGTACAATAACCTAATCTAAGTGATTAAAAGTCATAGATGTAATACAATGGGATATCTTGGAGAGTAAATCTCACCTTTGTCCCTCACTAAAAGTTAATATTCAAAATTATTAAATAAAAAAAGCCCAATGGTAGCACAATATAAATACAATGTCTACCTGTCTGTGTATTATTGGAGTTTAGAAGATAATCAGAGTAATGCTCTCCTAATGATAAGCTTATTATTTTAACTTACTTCAATTCAACTGCAAATTCTGATGCCTTGAGGTGTTGAATTAAAGAAGTTATCTATTTGGTCTGGTAGCTGTCATCTAGAAATGTACCATTATCATGATTCTGGGACTGCAGGCTTTTGGTTCTTACCATTCATCCAACCAGCATCTGCAGTTAAACCTCCCAAGAGCAACTTTTTCTTTCCACTTTTGTAACTTACCAACCTCCAGGAGATTTATCCCGGCATTGCGCGCGCCGGGTGAAAATTACCCATGGCAACATTTGAATGGAGAATTAACCAATAAAAAATCGGTTGGCAGAGATGTGGTTTCGTTTAGCTTCCTGACTCATCAATTAGTCTAAAGTTTTGGTTTCACATTTTGACAGCTCCCACTGAAATTCCATCTATTGTCACTGTCGGGTAAAAATTACCCGGCGCGCGCACTCACATAATTTTTTTGTTGCATTTTTTTATAACATTTTTTGAAGTGAGATAAATAATTCGAATTAATAATTTAAAAAATAACTATAATAGGTTGATATATTTATCACAGCCTATAATTCTATATAAAATGGAGGGAAGAAGGTCATATTTTTTAGATCAAGAAGAGATTATTGTAGAAGGTGATATTGAAGAAGATCATCTAAATGAACATTTTTATGGAAGTGACACTGGAATATATTCAGATATGGGAATTTTGTGGAATAAGGGAATTATCCCACAAACACATTTTTATATAGGGAGAGCCTCGAAAATCAAATGGTTCAAAAATTGTCCTTCACAAACAGTAAAGCTGAGAACGCCTAATGTCATTACACATTTACTAGGCTTGAAAGGTGAAGAAGCAAAAAATTAAAATACACCTTTAGAAGCTCTTTTGAAGAAAATTATTGAAATGTTTGGCCCTTGAACTCATCAAAGAGCAACTAAATCAAAGAAAAATAATTTCTTCACTGCCTAAAAGGCTATTAAAAATTTCCTTTTTTTACAGATAAGTTAATTTAAATCATAAATGTATACTCTAAATATTTATTTCAATTATTTTTTAGAAGGCACTTCAAGCCATAAAGAAGGTCAGGAACCGCAAGATAAAGCTTCCTACCAGATGTAGTGTGTCCCTCCAGTAAGGACAGGAAGACCTCGACTTTGTGCCATAAATGTGCAAAGCCAATTTATAAAGGACATACAATTGCAGTTTGCAATGATTTGTCTAAAATATCCTCATGGAATTTTATATATTTAATATTGAAAAGGAGCAATAGTTTCATATTTTTTTATATGCCATTACCAATTTTGAGGATTATTCAAGAATAGTTTTTAAAATGTTTAATCTGTGTAAAAAATATAAATATTTTATTAATAATTGCCTTTTTTGAAAATTAAAATGTTGTTACTTTGAAATAGAAAAGGTTTTGTTTTTCCTCAGTTAATATTTATATTCAAAATATGTAATTTTAATATCGGGTAAATTTCACCCAGCGCGCGCAAGTACGTTACATTTTTAGCGCGCGCGCTCGAGGGTTATTGAAGGTGTATTCTTGAACCTGGGTGTAGAGATTTGTTTCCACTGGGGTTTCTCTATCCCTAAAGAAACCCTAAGATTACAGTGTAAAACTCTCATTAAGCCGAAGTACCTCCTAGGCAGCCATTTTTTCTCTCTGGTGTATTGTTGTTTCTTATCCCCTTATGTAAAGATTACACGAATTCCATGAGTTCATGCTCCTTGAGTTGTTATATGATAAGCAGCGGCCTCTCCCAAAGGTCCTGTTTAGTGCATCTAATGCAAGCTAAAACGTGTTCTGGAATTGCAGCTGCCAAGCTACATTTTGGGCAAGTGGGGTAGATTTTGTTATTTTCTATCTTCAAAGGCTTGAGAGTGTTTATTGGTGCTGGCTATTTCTGAAATTCAGAGCTCCTCCTGGGTCCACTCCACTGTACCAGCTGTGCTTAGGGGGGACTCTCTGTGTTGTACCTGTGCTATGCTACCTAAGACAAATGTTTTACACTCTATGATGTCTGTGCAGCTCTCATCAACTACACCCAGCCAGTGTATGTGTGCCGCAATGACCCCCAGTCCCGTCAGAACACCATTCAGAAGATCATGGAGCGTACCCAACACAAGGACGACATGCTCTGGGACCAAATCCTGATTTTCCCAGAGGGTACCTGCACCAACCGCTCCTGCCTCATTTCCTTCAAGTCAGGTTGGTAGATCTTGTCTTTTTTTTTTTGCTTATCCCTAGTACACGTGGTACAGGCCATGATAATCATGGTGGGTCGAAGTAGGCGACTGCTTTTACTCCAAGTGCACCATATGTCTACACATGTGAAAATGGTGGGGTTGGACTTTTGCAAGAATCGGGGGCCATTGGAGCATTTTTTTTTTTATCAGAAAAAAGTGCCCAATGCGAGAATCCCGGGTCGTAGCGGTCAAAAACCAATGGTTTAGACCACCCTTCCACCAACCCCCCAGATCTTGTCTATTGATGAGAATTGTTGGATCATGAAAAAATCATCTCTCTCTCCAGATGATGGGATTTTTACCTGCACATTTTATAAATTGATAGTGCACATATTTTTGCATCTTTTATTTTGAAGGGTTATGTGTTATCTATTTTTTTTTCAATCACTTTAGTTCTAATATAAATAAAAATCTAATATTATATATTGTCACAAAGTTTTCTCAGCCACTTCTTTACTGAAGCACCTCTTGCAAATTCAAAACTGGTGTTGGGCCACTTTCTCCTACCCCATCACACAGAAACAGACAAAGCTGATACCTCTAAGCTAAACACTCAGTAAAATATAAAGATAATAAAAGTCACATCTCAAAACATTAAAAAGAAAGAAATCAACACTAGGTAATAAGACCAATTCCAAATATATAAATAGTGTGTGACGTTTCAGTATCAACACTATTACAGAAATATGTCACACACTATATATTTAAATTTGGTCTTATTATCTTATGTTTATAAGCTATAATCCAGATTGTATACACCTTATCAAAGAAATCAACACCAAAACCCCAACACTCTCTTAAAATATAACTAAGTACCAGCTGGCAATTTATCTCTAAGGATGACTTAGGAAGAGATTGTAGAGGGGGATGTTAGAGCATGGTGACAACATAGGTTAAACATCTCATTACTTGTGTTACTAGTTATTGATGGTGTGTGTTACACCTACAGACCATAGCTCTACAGCTCTATCTGTAAAAGCCTTGTCAATTTCCTATCCTCACTAATGGGATAGGAAATGAGGTCCATGTGAGTGCAAAAGTATGGGCGTGCTAGTTTTTCCTTATGTGTGTTGCCATTTCTTCTATACAGGTGTTTTTATTTGCTTCCATCACTTTTTTCTTGAAAAATAGACACTTTGGCCAGTTAAAGTTTCATTTTCTCAACATTTCAACAAAAATCTTTTGTCTTTGTCTGGAGAAATAAAAATAAAGCATTTGACAAGGTGTTAATTATTATTCTTTTCTGTTACTTTTGATAATCTTGAAGGTTACTTTAGACCTATATTGTCTTTGAAAATTGAAGCTATTATAGACATGTATGATTCTTTTAAAAATTAAACAATTTCTACTGCCCTTACTGCAATGGAAAAATTAATAAGTAAGGGCAGTAGAAATAGTTTAATTTTTAAAAGAATCATACACGTCTATAATAGTTTAGAATTTTCATAACAGATAGTGTGCTAATGCATCATAATACTGTCTTTGTTGCAGGTGCCTTTTATCCTAAAGTCCCAGTCCAGCCTGTTTGTATAAAGTATCCTAACCGTTTGGTAAGTTGATCTTTCACTGTATTTATAAAGTTTTGTTAATAATATTCAACTTTGTTCAATCATAATTTCCAGCTTGAGAAATCTCTATTTGATAGAAGTAAAAACCTTCCAGTTTTTTCTGAACATGCATACACTTGCATGCCCTCTACCTAAAATAATTCTGTAACGACATCACTGTTGTTCTATGTTATCATAAGACCACAATTTAAATAATTTGGTCTTAAAAACCTGGAATTTTAGAATTAAGATGTTTTAACCAAGTTGCTATTTATAAAAGTGTCTAGTATGACCAATTTTGGTCAAAATTAATGGCTCAACTATATAAATATGTTTTGATTTAAGGATTTTTTTAGACAATTAAAATAATTTTATTGACATCTTGTCAATACATGCAATGTCTGCACTATTTAAAAAAGATAATATGCATTATATACACTATAATTTAAGGATTAGAGAAACTGAGTGTATATTAGATACAAGAAAATAACACCTAATCCAAATAAATTAATTGTGTGTGATAAAAGAAAATAAGACCTAATCCAAATAATTTATTAGGTCTTAGGATTAGGTCTTATTTTCTTTTATTATAATCTATTATCCAAATTGTGCTTTATCAATTGTGTGTGATGTTTCGGTAACAGTGCTGTTACCGAAATGTCACATGCTATTAATTTAGTTGGATTAGGTGTTATTTTCTTGTATATATAGCCCAAATCATGAGTGTATATTATTCCACAGCACAACCCCAGTAAAATTGGTTTCAGGACACAATGTCGTGGACATGGCAAGGCCCTGGAGCGTAAGTAGATTAGCAGAGACTTTGAGACGGTAGATGACGGTGTTGTGACACAGGCTGAAGTTGCTGTGGCTCTCTCTCTGTCAACTCCACAACTACTGTGAGATTGAGGTAGGTTCTCCACTCCCCATGTTATGATACATTAGCACGCCATTCAATACTATTATAAACACATGTTGTTCTTTTAAAAATTAAACAATTTTCTCTTGAATCAATTTTTTTTTTTTGCTCCTCCCTAGTACACGTGGTACAGGCCATGATAATCATGGTGGGTAGAAGTAGGCGACTGCTTTTACTGTAAGTGCACCACATGCCTACACATGTGAAAACCAGTTCGACTTTGCACTCACAAATGTGCCAGAGCCCCGTTTGGTTACTTGCACTCGCTGGTGGGGTTGGAGTTTTGCAAGAATCGGGGGCCATCGGAGCATTTTTTTTTTTTCTAATAAAAAAAAGTGCCCAATTCAAGAATCAAACCCAGGGCGTAGCGGTCGAAAACCAACGGTTTAGACCATCCTTCCACCAACCCCCTTGAATCAATATTAAAATATAAACTGGAGGCCTAATGTTTATACTTTAAACAATTTCTACTGCTCTTACTACAATGAAAAATTAATGGGAGGGCCCCTGGTTCCTTAGTGGTGAACCCTTCCATTAATTTTTCATTGCAGTAAGGGCAATAGAGAAAATTGTATAATTTGTAAAAGAATCATACACCTCTATAATAGTTTCAAACTCCCCATGTTGTTCCCTGAGATCACAACCACCTGGTTGGTGTTCCAGTACCTTCCGGTGTACGTCCCCTCTGAGGAGGAGAAGAATGACTCCAGGCTCTATGCCAAGAATGTGAGAGAAGCCATGGCCAAGTAAGTCATTGGGCAAATTCTAGCTGTGGAAACTTGTCTAGGAACCATCACACAAAATAATTTTTTCTTCCTTCAATATTTGATACAATTGGACACATCTCCCATCAAATGAATGCACTTCTTTGAGCCTACTTTTTATACAATGTAGTGTCTCTATTGCAACAGGATAACGGGGTTCCAAAATTTTTAGCAACATATTTTTCATTCAATATTTTTATTTATTATAAGGCACAATTTGGATTATAGATTATAAACACAAGGTAATAAGACCAAATCCAAATAGTGTGTGACGTTTTGGTAACAGCGTTGTTACCATCTTCAGACAAAAGTGCTGAATGAGAAACCATGCTGTGGTAAAATTTCTCATTCAGTACTTTTGTCTGAAGATGGTAACAACACTGTTACCGAAACGTCACACACTATTTATTTATTTGGTCTTATTACCTTGTGTTTATTTTTATTTGTTTAATTTTTTTTAATTAATTAATTTTTATTTAATTTTTTTTTTTACCTGATGTGTGTGTTTCAAATTAAAAATTTAATAGTCCCTCATGAGAGACCAAAAAATAAATTTTTAGTGGTTACTGACCATTCACCATGATGATGGGACACTCATGGTCACTCAAGTAGGTGGTTGCTCAATGGAAGAGACTACTGTATATAAATATATATAACTCCTTCTCTAATACCAACATCTTTCATATAAATTCTATATAATTCTACTATCTATATATATATTTTAACTACAGGTTGAGAAAGGGCAAAACCCAAAAGCTTCCTCCCCTATATTCCCCAATAAAATATATATATATATATATAGAAAAAAAAAGTAATGTATTTTCTTATTGATGTATAGCAAGCATGTCAAACTCGCGCCCGCGGGCCTCATGCGGCCCACAACGAATAAATTTGCGGCCCACCAGATAAATATATTTTAATAATTTTTTTTTATAAATAAATAAAAAAGTAGGAAAGATGGTAGCAGAAAAGAGATGCCAAATATCAGGGAGAAAATATTAACTTTACTTTCTTTTTTTCTTATTAGTATTTTTTAAATAAACCTACATAAATGTTACTTTTAAAATTAAAGAAGGTGGAATTATGCTTGCGGCGAGACAATTTTGCGACGCGCAAATTGCTCTATTTTCAAAACGATTTTAACCAGTTTTGGTACCGACGCGCAATTGCTCTATTTTCAAAACAATAAATGTTACTATAAAAATTTAATTACTTGTTTTCTTTTTTTGCGGCCCACATAATCTTATTACTTTTTTATTTGGCCCGTGTTAGGATTTGAGTTTGACATGCTTGATGTATAGTATTCCGAACTTTACAGAAGTGAGACATTGGTTGTTCCCTGATCTAAATGATTTAACTCTATTACATCAGCCACTTTGTCTATATAAATTTTATGAACTCTGTCGATTAATACATGTAAATTTGTAAATATTTTTAATTCTAAGTTTTAACTTGTTTGTTGTTTTCTCTGTAATGGGTGCAAATATTTCAATGTCGCGCCTGGTTGATTTATAAAATATATATATATATAATCTTTAAAAAAATCAATATTTAGTATATCCCCCACAATTCCCCCCAAGATTTCCTGTCACTATGGAGGGAGTCTCACCATGATGTATGCAGGGCCCTCCAGGTACCAGTTTCCCACTATGCCTATGATGACCTCAACCACATCCGCTGGATAGAGAAACACGGCCTCCCTCGCAACCCGGCTCTTATCAAGCTGGCCAAGCTCCACCATAGGGTCAGGTAAGCTGCTCATCCATAGGTTCTTTCTATGGCCTGGTACCATCTAGTGGATCACTGAGAAGATGATCTCCAATGCCATCAATAATTATTGTGGAAATTTGTCCTATACACCTATCCCCCGATTTACGCGGTAGATGCGTTCCTGAGAAAAACGTGTAAATCGAAAATTAAAATTTTTTTTAAAAATTTGAAATACAGTGTGCAGCAAGTCAGCACATAAGCTCGGGATTCCTCGTGAGATGTGTACACAGTGCATGTGTTCAATCACAGTAGCATTTAGTATAGTGCGATAAAAAACAAAACTTATTTGGAAAACGGTGTAAAAGGGAAACCGTGTAAAACAAGTACCGTGTAAATGGGGGGACACAGGTGTATGTGACGATGCCTATTGCCCCATCTGTTATAAGAAATTTTAACTATTTTCTGACTCATATGATTCTTTTAAATATAAATCAAATTTTCTACTTGATTCATTTTTAAAAGAATCATATGCATCAAAAATATTTCAAATTTCTTATCTATGATTTTAAAATGTTCTGAATAATCTCATCTTTAGCATGCAGATGTTCACAAACTTTACACTTAGTTGTGGTCTCTCTCTTGGATTTTATATATAACAACAAGCTTTTATTAAGACACAAGGTAATAGGACCAAATCCAAATAAATAAATAAATAGTGTGTGACGTTTCAGTAACAGTGTTTTTACGGAAACGTCACACACTATTTATTTGGATTTTGTCTTTTTACCTTGTGTTTATAATCTGTAATCCAAATTATGCATTATCCTTTTATTAAGACCTTTTGGTCTTATATGTATTCTCCAAGCAGAAATGTAGGGTACATACAGGAATAATAGTAACAGTAATCAGCAATGTTATTTATAATGTATCAAATAAAGAAAAAAAAAAAAGAAAGAGCTTAGCATAAATTTATATACAAGCACTTCTTTTTCTTAAAGAAAAGTCATTAGTAGAATTTTTTGCCAGAAAAATTACATAATTTTCAGACATATTCATAGTTTCATACATGGATGGATCAAGGGTAGAGAGAAGGTTGTCTAAAGTCAGAATATAAAGTCCTAGGATTAATATATGTCACTAAATAGGCAAGGGTCCCACTCCAGGAATACAAAGGAGCTGTGTCTGTACTCATGTTAGAGTCGGCAGCAAAGGATTCCATGGTAGGAAAAGTCTCGAACTACAGACAAAGTCAGACTTTCACCAAAGTGTGCCTGGATCATGTTGCCATGATCAACGAAAGCTGCACCCCTATACCCCATTCCATGAGATCATGAACTCATAGAATTCACGTAATCTTTACACAAGGGGATAAGAAACAACAACAAATAAAGACTAATTAGAGCTTAGAATGACGATAGTTTCATGTTATTACAAATATGGCACTATATGTTGATTGTTGAACAAACTGGTGTTTCTTAAAAAGGTTTGTGATTTTGCAGAAGAGCATTGTTGTAATATATTTAATTTAGATAATACAGTCCTAGAAGCATATGTCCCTAGTTAATACAAAACACCAATTTACAGGTTTCAGTCCAGCAAGTCCAGGGGATATAAGAAATTCAATCCAATACAATAGTGAAGTGGTCTGGAAATTGAAATGGGGAGACCGTTGGGAGAATTCACCACTGATACCCTCCCACTTTCAATTTTTATTCCTTGTAGTATAAAGGCTGTAGAAATGTATTTTATTTAAATATTTTAAAAGTGTCATTAACAATATGTTTAGTATTTTCAATGTGTTTTATTATATTCATTAAATATATCAGGTCTGTAGTTATGACAATTGTATTTGTTTTCAGCCCTTCACTGGATGACAGACTAGATAAGATAATTATCTAAAAGTGTTCCTTTATTTTCTCTAGTACAGTAGAACCTCCCTTTAGCGGACACCTCTCCACAAAGGACAGTTTTCATTTGAAAAATTGCCTTTTTTACAATTTATCAACTCTCCGATAAGAGGAAACCCTCTCCATAAAGGACACTTTGGCTCTGCAATTAGGTGTCCTATACAGGGAGGTTCTACTGTACTTGCCATCTCTATTACCCAGTTCTCTTCTTCTATCTTCTAAAACATTGGTCTTATCAAGCCAATTCTACCATGTTACTTCCACTTGGATCAAACAACCTTTTCTTGATGATTCTCATAGCCTGTGTTCTTTAAACTTCCTTTCAATTACTATAATTAATGTCATTTCTCCAAACTTCCTTATTTGGGACTATCAATTCAGGCTTAAGAATGGAGTTATAAAATTTTGAGACAGGACTGAGAACTACTTCTGCTGGTATTACCACCTGAGATGTTAACGTGACTTTGACACACTTGCTACAATCTACTTTAACCACAATGTGTTGTTGTGGGGCAGGAAAAGTCACGAAGGTCCAGAAATCCCCAACTCTGACTACATCCAGAGTTTTTACAACCGGCTGAACCTAGAGTCCCCCATGTTGAACCTGCAGGAGTTCCAGACCTTCTTGGGGGCAACAGAGCCTTGGGAGAGTCTGAGGGATTTCTTTGAAATCATGGACCTGGTAGGTAGCACTGGTCATATTGGAATCAATGCTTCTTTAAGAAGAAGTTGACAAAATGGATGTTTTGTTCAAATTGAACACATACTTTTGTACTGGATGGACTCAATATAAAACTTCCCAAGGCTTTATTCTCCAGGTAACCTAACAAATTTTAATTTTTGAGAGTTACCTTGGAGTCTTCACTATAAATAAGCCTCAGATTAAAAAAGTAATCAAGCCTAAACTAAATAAAGGTACCAATTCACTTACTAGAATTCTATATATCTACCAATATATATATATCTCTGCATGTAAACCCATACCAAATACAGTAGAACCTCCATGAGAGGACACTCACACTTAAAGACACCTCTCTACAAAGGCAATTGGCATTTTCAAATTTACCCATTTTTACTATATAGAAACTCTGGTAAAAGGACACCTTTCTTAAGGACACTTTGGCTCTGCAATTAGGTGTCCTTTACAGAGAGGTTCTACTGTATATATATATATATAGCCTTGTGCAATAAACTGTTGGAGATTGTTTGTAGTAAAATACTTTTTTTGGTGAGGCATGTAGAGTTCAAATGGTGAATGTAAGGGAAAGATATATAGTAGTAACTTGTTAGCTTTTTGTTGTACCCTCACATGTTGGCAATGAAGTTGCTGATGTGCTAGCAAAAAAAAAAAAAGGCACAAGAGAACCCTAGCCATAGAAAAATAAACTTACTTTTAAAGAAATAGAAACAGTACAAAAATAAACAAGAACTGGAGAATCCCACCTAAACACAGCTGGTACAGTGGAGTGGACCCAGGAGGAGCTCTAAACCTCAGAAATAGACAGCATCAAGCAACACTAACAAAATTTCGAACAGGTCATCTAAAGCTATTGAAGATAGAAAATACCAAAATTTACCCTACTCGCCCAAAATGTAGTTTGGCACCTCCAGCATGTTATCATGCTAAAATTGTATTGGAGACTGGAAATATCTTTGCTTTAAATGTATAATTTGGTTCTAAAGTGGCTGTCTGATATGTGGAAACCTGTACCTAGAGTTTTGTCCCTTGCTATATGTCTCATGTTTGTTTGCCGATC
>CP092866.1:109389550-109407257 GCA_030710605.1 Cordylochernes scorpioides | reverse complement strand
GAGATCTTGAGAAAGAAAGATGTGTACAACATCCAATAACTGGAACAAGTACCACCGCTATGGATCCTACCTAAGTTTCTCTCTTTTTCCTAAAATCAAGTCAATATTCTATTAGAAGCTTAATACAGTAAAACCCTCTTCTATTAAGGCCTTCAAGGTGACTCAAGTTGAGACCTTGATAGCACTGTAACCTCTAATAAAGATATCATTTTTCAATGAGTAAAAAAGTTGGACTGACTGTACTAAAGACTATTTCAGATGATTTGACTATTAAAATACATTCTATAGACTTGTGCCAGAACTTCTGGATGTGATTACAGGTCAGAGAACACAATGGGCTCTAAACCCCCAGAGGAATCTCTCTCAGCAGATGTGATCAACCCCTATTTCCACCAGCTGGAGCTTACAACATTGGACAAGATCAAGGTATGTGCTGGTAGTGGCTGTGATGATGGGATGATGTGTGATGTGGAATGGACAGGTGCTGGTAATGACCTTCACATTGATGCCCATCCGCATACTCCTGATGCTCTTCTTTCTCTGTCTGGCCTGGGCCTTCGCCAAGCTGGGGCTGAGTGGGCTCTCAGAGGAACAACTCTACAGGCGGCCTCTGGAGGGATGGAGGAAGTAAGTCACTGCACTATATACAGTAGAACCTCCCTTTAGCAGACACCTCTCTACAAAGGACAGTTTTCATTTGAAAAAATTACCATTTTTACTATTTGGTAACTCTCCAGTAAGAGGACATCTCTCTCTAAAGGACACTTTGGCTCTACAATTAGGTGTTATCCTTTACAGTGAGGTTCTACTGTATCATGTACTCAAATCTACTGCCAGCAACTCATTGCCCCTTTTGAAATGTGTACCAGTAACATGTTGTATTTCATATTTACAACTTGTCACATTTAGGTTAGCCATACCAGAAAAATATAGCTTACAGTCAAATTTCCTTTGTTAGTGTCCAACAAGTTAAGTTTGATATTTAGTGACTTCATGGATGAATATTTCCTAATTTGATATATTAGTGACCATCATTTGCATCTCATCTAGTTACCTTCTGGTAGCTTCCTTACTCCCTTCCAGCCAGCTCAGTTAAGGTCTTCCTATCTTTCTTCTTCTTCTTTCAAATTTTCCTAACATTAACATCTTTTCTAAGCGAGTTAGAGGATTAGCTAATCATTTGAATGACTTAAATTCAACACTTCCTTTAATTCAACCGAAAGCTCTGATCCCTTGGGGTGTTGAATTAAAGAGGTTTGACTGTATTTAGATTTATGTGGCATTTTACATGTATACTACCTCTTGTGCTGGCCCATGTTTACTTACTTAATCACCAAATCTACACAAGTGTAAACTTGTGCAATTTGCATATAATATCATAACAATATTGGGACACACACCTGGTAGTAATCACAGCTCTCTCTTTCCTTCAGGCAAAGCCTTGCCATCTGTATATCTATGTTTTAATGTACCAAAAGAGGCATCTTCTCCTAAAAAAATGAATGTGTTGTGTGTTAGGACATATCTAAAGCGTTTCATCATTTTCCTGCTGAGGCTGATGTTTGTGGTGGGGGGCTGGCACTGGGTGAAGATCAAGGGCAAGAAGGCCAGTCCCCGGGAGGCCCCCATTCTCACGGTGGCTCCCCACTCCTCCATCTTTGACGTACTGCCAGTCATCCTGCTTGGGGCCCCCTCTGTGGTGGCTAAGGCAGAGTCAGAGGACACTACCCTCTTTGGCAGTAAGTCTGTTCTAGCTATGTAATATAATGGGAATTACTCTCCACTCTGGAACATCGTGTTTACCTAGAGTTGAAGTTCTTTAATTTGACACTACAGTAAAACCTCCCTGTAAAGGACACCTAATTGCAGAGCTAAAGTTGTCCTTTAGAGAGAGGTGTCCTCTTACCGGAGAGTTACTAAACAGTAAAAATGGTAATTTTGAAAATGAAAACTGTCCTTTGTAGAGTGGTGTCTTCTCATGGAGGTTCTACTGTACTATTATTTCATGTCCCGACCTGCACCCTAATGTTTGTCATCTCATTTTTTTTTTGAGGCCATTGATAATTCAATTATTAAAAAAAAAAAAAAATTTAGACAACGATTGGAGAAAATATATTTCTTAAAATAACTTTTATCATCAAAAATGCATTAAAGCAGTAGCTTTGCCATAGTCAATGCCTATGTGACATAACTTATAGACAGCAAACTACTTAGTTTGGCATGCCCACTTTTAGTATTGCATCACTGTAATGCCAACACCGGCTTATATTGTAGCAGCATGGTCATACATGATCTTCTTGTGGACAATTCAGGAGTCATACATTGGTACAATAACCTAAGTGATTGCAAGTCATGGATTGTAAACAATGGGGTATCTTGGAGAGTAAATCTCACCTTTGTCCCTCACTAAAAGTTAATATTAAAAAATTATTAAATAAAAAAAGCCCAATGGTAGCACAATATAAATACAATGTCTGTCTGTTCCACTGCCTGCTTGTCTGTGTATTATTGAAGTTTAGAAGATAATCAGAGTAATGCTCCCCTAATGATAAGCTTATTATCTTAACTTACTTCAATTCAACTGTAAGTTATGATGCCTTGAGGTGTTGAATTAAAGAAATTGTCAATTTGGTCTGGTAGCTGTCATATTGAAATGTACCATTATCATTGGAGAGGAGTGGACTTCAGGAATTGGTTTAACCATGGAGATAAGCACCACCACCTCCATTATCATGACTTGTTCTGGAACTGGCTGGGTTTTGGTTCTTACCATTCATCCAACCAGCATCTGCAGTTAAACCTCCCATGAACAACCTTTTTGCTAAACTTTTGTAACTTATTTTTGTAACTCCAGGAGATTTATTGAAGGTGTATTCTGGGACCTGGTGATTTGTGTTTTCGCTGGGGTTTCTATTCCTAAAGAAACCCCAAGATTACAGTGTAAAACTCCCCTTAAGCCGAAGCACCTCATAGTCAGCCATTTTTTTCTCTGTGGTGTGTTGTTGTTTATTATCCCCTTGTGTAAAGATTACATGAGTTCATGCTCCTCATTGTTTTATGATAAGCAGCAGCCTCTCCCTAAGGTCCTGTTTAGTGCATCTAATGCAAGCTAAAATGTGTTCTGGAGCTGCAGGTGCCAAGTTACATTTTGGGCAAGTGGGGTAGATTTTGTTGTTATTTTCTATCTTCAAAGGCTTGAGAGTGTTTATTGGTGCTGGCTATTTCTGAAATTCAGAGCTCCTCCTGGGTCCACTCCACTTTACCAGCTGTGCTTAGTTGGGACTCTCTGTGTTGTACCTGTGCTATGCTGCATAAGACAAATGTTTTACACTCTATGATGTGTCTGTGCAGCTCTCATCAACTACACCCAGCCAGTGTATGTGTGCCGCAATGACCCCCAGTCCCGTCAGAACACCATTCAGAAGATCATGGAGCGTACCCAACACAAAGACGACATGCTCTGGGACCAAATCCTGATTTTCCCAGAGGGTACCTGCACCAACCGCTCCTGCCTCATTTCCTTCAAGTCAGGTTGGTAGATCTTGTCTTTTTTTTTTTTATTATTATCTCTAGTACACATGGTACAGGCCATGATAATCTTGGTGGGTAGAAGTAGGCGACTGCTTTTACTCCAAGTGCACCATATGTCTACACATGTGAAAAGCAGTTAGACTTTTCACTTACAAATGGGGCAGAGCCCCATTTAGTTACCTGCACTCGCTGGTGGGGTTGGACTTTTGCAAGAATCGGGGGCCATTGGAGCATTTTTTTTTTTATCAGAAAAAAGTGCCCAATGCGAGAATCAATCCCGGGTCGTAGCGGTCAAAAACCAATGGTTTAGACCACCCTTCCACCGACCCCCAGATCTTGTCTATTGATGAGAATTGTTGGATCATGAAAAAATCATCTCTCTCTCCAGATGATGGGATTTTTACCTGCACATTTTATAAATTGATAGTGCACATATTTTTGCATCTTTTATTTTGAAGGGTTATATGTTATTTTTTTACAATCACTTTTTTGTTTTAGCAATTTTAATATTATATGTTGTCACAAAATTTTCTCAACCACTTCTTTACTGAAGCACCTCTTGCAAATTCAAAACTGGTGTTGGGCCATTTTCTTCTACCCCATTTCACAGACAAAGCTGATACCTCTAAGCTAAACTCTCAGTAAAATAATGATAATAAAAGTCACATCTTAAAACATTAAAAAGAAAGAAATAAACACTAGGTAATAAGACCAATTACAAATATATAAATAGTGTGTGACGTTTCGGTAACAACACTATTACAGAAATATGTCACACACTATATATTTGAATTTGGTCTTATTACCTTGTGTTTATAAGCTATAATCCAGATTGTATACACCTTATCAAAGAAATCAACACTAAAACTCCAACGCTCTCTTAAAATATAACTAAGTACCAGCTGGCAATTTATCTCTAAGAATGACTTAGGAAGAAATTGTAGAGGGGGATGTTAGAGCATGGTGACAACATAGGTTAGACATCTCATTACTTGTGTTACTAGTTATTGATGGTGTGTGTTACACCTACAGACCATAGCTCTACAGCTCTATCTGTAAAAGCCTTGTCAATTTCCTATCCTCACTAATGGGATAGGAAATGAGGTCCATATGAGTGCAAAAGTATGGGCGTGCTAGTTTTTCCTTATGTGTGTTGCCATTTCTTCTATACAGGTGTTTTTATTTGCTTCCATCACTTTTTTCTTGAAAAATAGACACTTTGGCCAGTTAAAGTTTCATTTTCTCAACATTTCAACAAAAATCTTTTGTCTTTGTCTGGAGAAATAAAAATAAAGCATTTGACAAGGTGTTAATTATTATTCTTTTCTGTTACTTTTGATAATCTTGAAGGTTACTTTAGACCTATATTGTCTTTGAAAATTGAAGCTATTATAGACGTGTATGATTCTTTTAAAAATTAAACAATTTCTACTGCCCATACTGCAATGGAAAAATAATAAGTAAGGGCAGTAGAAATTGTTTAATTTTTAAAAGAATCATACGCGTCTATAATAGTTTCCAATTTTCATAACAGATGGTGTGCTAATGTATCACAATACTGTCTTTGTTGCAGGTGCCTTTTATCCTAAAGTCCCAGTCCAGCCTGTTTGTATAAAGTATCCTAACCGTTTGGTAAGTTGATCTTTCACTGAATTTATAAAATTTTTCAATAATATTCAACTTTGTTCAATCATAATTTCTAGCTTGAGCAGTCTCTATTTGATAGAAGTAAAACCTTCCAGTTTTTATCTGAACATGCACACACTTGCAGCCCTCTACCTAAAATAATTCTGTAATGACATCACTGTTCTATGTTATCATAATAAGACCACAATTTAAATAATTTGGTTTTAAAAACTTGGAATTTTAGAATTAAGATGTTTTAATCAAGTTTTCTGTTTATAAAAGTGTTTAGTACGACCAATTTTGGTCGAAATTGATGGCTGAACTAAATAAAAAAACAATGGTTGCCTGTAAAGTCGGTTTTACGGGCGAAGATTTTACGTGACAACGGTTAGAATATTTATTGATATGAATATAATTAAATTGCACAATAGGAACAAGGAATTGAATGAAAATAAGAATTGCACAAATTTTAACTATAGAAATATATTTTGTTTACTAAAACATTGTACATGTAAACTTAAACTTAACTAATTCCTATTTGAGTGATTTTGTTGAGGATAGGACGATGATAGGAGAAATATGAAATGAAAGGAAGTGTTTCTGCTGTAATGTGTCTTGCGAAAGTCAAGTCGATAGTTGTTCCTTTTAACGTAGTTGACTTAGAAACGTTTGATACGCAATCAAGATTATACTTTTTTTTCATGAAATTAAGAAACGAGTTGTCAGGCTTTACGTTTTTGTTAAAATCACCACACAGAAGAATCGGTATACTAGAATCAACTTGCACGAACGGTGGCACGTACTGGCTGTTGTGAATGTACGGACCGAGTCCTTGCCATAGTAACATTCCAATATCCTGCATACTAGCTCCTGGATGAATATATACAGCACCGAGTATAAACTTGAAGCTAGTATTAGCGGCGAAGCAAGTAACTTCAGTCATGCACATGTCACCCTTGGTTTTAATGACACGAGTTACGTCTGTAATCGCAACTTGGAACACTTCCGCCGTAGATGTCGATGATAATTTACGATAGATCGCCACTCCACCAGCCGCGTTGGTATTTGAAAATCAAAACACTTATTCAGATCGAAGGTTCAAATTTTTGCTAAATAAATTTGAAATTAAATAAAATTTGTAATTGTAAATGATGAAGTTGAAAATTAAAACATTTACTTAAATTAGATGTTAAAATTCTTGCTCAACACAGTTTAAATAAAGTTTTCTTATATCTGCCACTTTTTCTTAATATTTGTAATTTTAAAGAATCAATTCGAAAATCAAAACATTTATTCAGATCGAAGGTTCAAATTTTTGCTAAATAAATTTGAAACTATTTAAAATTTGTAAAATAATAATTAATTAATTAATTAATTTTAAACTAATAATTTACTTAACACTATCAACATTTATCAATAGTATGACATAACCTATAAACTCAGTTTCTCAACTTTTGTGTCAATCTAACAATTAATCAATCAATCATAGTTTACGATAATGAAATATCAGTGTACAATTATTTACCTTTATTGTTGTAGTTGTTGTAAATGACGAATCTAAGCACTCCACATTTTCACTACAGACACAGCTGACGATACTTTAACCACACGTGTGAACTTGTATTATGACGCTTTCTTGTTTTTCCAACGCCAAGAACGTTCGAGAAAGACAAAGACAGAGACAAGCATGCGCCGATTCAATGCGCCTAATTCTCTAGCGCTGTGCGCGCAGCACTCTCGTTCGGTGACTCATCGTAACGTTACCGGGCGTTACACTTTTTCATAAGTGACTCCCAGCCGCAACCTAATTTAAGACGTTGTCACGTCAATAAATATGTTTTGGTTTAAAGATTAGAGAAACTGAGTGTATATTAGATACAAGAAAATAACACCTAATCCAAATAAATAAATAGCAACGCTATTACCGAAACGTTACACGCTATTAATTTATTTGGATTAGTTATTTTCTTGTATCTATAATCCAAATTGTACCTTATCATGAGTGTATATTATTTCACAACACAACCCCAGTAAAATTACTTTGGTTTCAGGACACAATGTCGTGGACATGGCAAGGCCCTGGAGCGTAAGTAGACCAGCAGAGACTTTGCAACGGTAGATGACGGTGTTGTGACACAGGCTGAAGTTGCTGTGGCTCTCCCTCTGTCAACTCCATAACTACTGTGAGATTGAGGTAGGTTCTCCACTCCCTGTGTTATGACACATTAGCACGCCATTCAAAACTATTATAGACACATGTTGTTCTTTTAAAAATTAAACAATTTTCTCTAGAATCAATATTTTTTTTTGCTTATCCCTAGTACATGTTGTACCTTGGAATTTGTGTTATCTTTACACAAGGGTATAAGAAACAACAACATATGTTGTACAGGCCATGATAATCATGGTGGGTAGAAGTAGGCGACTGCTTTTACTGTAAGTGCACCACATGCCTACACATGTGAAAACCAGTTGGACTTTGCACTCACAAATGTGCCAGAGCCCCGTTTGGTTACTTGCACTCGCTAGTGGGGTTGGAGTTTTGCAAGAATCGGGGGCCATCAGAGTATTTTTTTTTTTTTTTTTTTTTTTTTATAATAAAAAAAAAGTGCCCAATTCAGGAATCAAACCCGGGGCATAGCAGTCGAAAACCAATGGTTTAGACCATCCTTCCACCGACCCCCTTGAATCAATATTAAAATATAAACTGGAGGCCTAATGTTTATACTTTAAACAATTTTCTACTGCTCTTACTACAATGAAAAATTAATGGGAGGGCCTGGTTCCTTAGTGGTGAACCCTCCCATTAATTTTTCATTGCAGTAAGGGCAATAGAGAAAATTGTATAATTTTTAAAAGAATCATACGCTTCTATAATAGTTTCAAACTCCCCATGTTGTTCCCTGAGATCACAACCACCTGGTTGGTGTTCCAGTACCTTCCGGTGTATGTCCCCTCTGAGGAGGAGAAGAATGACTCCAGGCTCTATGCCAAGAATGTGAGAGAAGCCATGGCCAAGTAAGTCATTGGGCAAATTCTAGCTGTGGAAACTTTTCTAGGAACCATCACACAAAATAATTTTTTCTTCCCTCAATATTTGATACAATTGGAAACATCTCCCATCAAATGAATGCACTTCTTTGAGCCTACATTTTATACAATGTAGTGTCTCTATTGCAACAGGATAACGGGGTTGCAAACCCATTCAATATTTTTATTTATTATAAGGCACAATTTGGATTATAGATTATAAACACAAGGTAATAAGACCAAATCCAAATAGTGCGTGACGTTTTGGTAACAGCGTTCTTACCATCTTAAGACAAAAGTGCTGAATGAGAAACCATGCTGTGGTAAAATTTCTCATTCAGTACTTTTGTCTGAAGATGGTAACAACACTGTTACCGAAACGTCACGCACTATTTATTTATTTGGTCTTATTACCTTGTGTTTATTTTTATTTGTTTAATTTTTTTTTAATTAATTAATTTTTATTTATTTATTTTTTACCTGATGTGTGTGTTTCAAATTAAAAATTTAATAGTCCCTCATGAGAGACCAAAAAATAAATTTTTAGTGGTTACTGACCATTCACCAAGATGATGGCTCATGGTCACTCAAGTAGGTGGTTGCTCAATGGGAGAGACTACTGTATATATATATATATAACTCCTTCTCTAATACCAACATCTTTCATATAAATTATATATAATTCTACTATCTATATATATATTTTCACAACAGGTTGAGAAAGGGCAAAACCCAAAAGCTTCCTCCCCTATATTCCCCAATAAAATATATATATATATATATAGAAAAAAAAAGTAATGTATTTTCTTATTGATGTATAGCAAGCATGTCAAACTCGCGCCCGCGGGCCTCATGCGGCCCACAACGAATAAATTTGCGGCCCACCAGATAAATATATTTTAATAATTTTTTTTTATAAATAAAAAAAAAAGTAGGAAAGATGGTAGCAGAAAAGAGATGCCAAATATCAGGGAGAAAATATTAACTTTACTTTCTTTTTTTCTTATTAGTATTTTTTAAATAAACCTACATAAATGTTACTTTTAAAATTAAAGAAGGTGGAATTATGCTTGCGGCGAGACAATTTTGCGACGCGCAAATTGCTCTATTTTCAAAACTATTTTAACCAGTTTTGGTACCGACGCGCAATTGCTCTATTTTCAAAACAATAAATGTTACTATAAAAATTTAATTACTTGTTTTCTTTTTTTGCGGCCCACATAATCTTATTACTTTTTTATTTGGCCCGTGTTAGGATTTGAGTTTGACATGCTTGATGTATAGTATTCCGAACTTTACAGAAGTGAGACATTGGTTGTTCCCTGATCTAAATGATTTAACTCTATTACATCAGCCACTTTGTCTATATAAATTTTATGAACTCTGTCGATTAATACATGTAAATTTGTAAATATTTTTAATTCTAAGTTTTAACTTGTTTGTTGTTTTCTCTGTAATGGGTGCAAATATTTCAATGTCGCGCCTGGTTGATTTATAAAATATATATATATATAATCTTTAAAAAAATCAATATTTAGTATATCCCCCACAATTCCCCCCAAGATTTCCTGTCACTATGGAAGGAGTCTCACCATGATGTATGCAGGGCCCTCCAGGTACCAGTTTCCCACTATGCCTATGATGACCTCAACCACATCCGCTGGATAGAGAAACACGGCCTCCCTCGCAACCCGGCTCTTATCAAGCTGGCCAAGCTCCACCATAGGGTCAGGTAAGCTGCTCATCCATAGGTTCTTTCTATGGCCTGGTACCATCTAGTGGATCACTGAGAAGATGATCTCCAATGCCATCAATAATTATTGTGGAAATTTGTCCTATACACCTATCCCCCGATTTACACGGTAGATGCGTTCCTGAGAAAAACGTGTAAATCGAAAATTAAAATTTTTTTTTTAAATTTGAAATACAGTGTGCAGCAAGTCAGCACATAAGCTCGGGATTCCTCGTGAGATGTGTACACAGTGCATGTGTTCAATCACAGTAGCATTTAGTATAGTGCGATAAAAAATAAAACTTATTTGGAAAACGGTGTAAAAGGGAAAACGTGTAAAACAAGTACCGTGTAAATGGGGGGACACAGGTGTATGTGACGATGCCTATTGCCCCATCTGTTATAAGAAATTTTAACTATTTTCTGACTCATATGATTCTTTTAAATATATAAATCAAATTTTCTACTTGATTCATTTTTAAAAGAATCATATGCATCAAAAATATTTCAAATTTCTTATCTATGATTTTAAAATGTTCTGAATAATCTCATCTTTAGCATGCAGATGTTCACAAACTTTACACTTAGTTGTGGTCTCTCTCTTGGATTTTATATATAGCAACAAGCTTTTATTAAGACACAAGGTAATAGGACCAAATCCAAATAAATAAATAAATAGTGTGTGACGTTTCAGTAACAGTGTTTTTACGGAAACGTCACACACTATTTATTTGGATTTTGTCTTTTTACCTTGTGTTTATAATCTGTAATCCAAATTATGCATTTTCCTTTTATTAAGACCTTTTGGTCTTATATGTATTCTCCAAGCAGAAATGTAGGGTACATACAGGAATAATAGTAACAGTAATCAGCAATGTTATGTATAATGTATCAAATAAAGAAAAAAAAAAAAGAAAGAGCTTAGCATAAATTTATATACAAGCACTTCTTTTTCTTAAAGAAAAGTCATTAGTAGAATTTTTTGCCAGAAAAATTACATAATTTTCAGACATATTCATAGTTTCATACATGGATGGATCAAGGGTAGAGAGAAGGTTGTCTAAAGTCAGAATATAAAGTCCTAGGATTAATATATGTCAAGGGTCCCACTCCAGGAATACAAAGGAGCTGTGTCTGTACTCATGTTAGAGTCGGCAGCAAAGGATTCCATGGTAGGAAAAGTCTCGAACTACAGACAAAGTCAGACTTTCACCAAAGTGTGCCTGGATCATGTTGCCATGATCAACGAAAGCTGCACCCCTATACCCCATTCCTTGAGATCATGAACTCATGGAATTCGTGTAATCTTTACACAAGGGGATAAGAAACAACAACAGCAACAAATAAAGACTAATTAGAGCTTAGAATGAAGATAGTTTCATGTTGTTACAAATATGGCGCTATATGTTGATACCTGAACAAACTGGTGTTTCTTAAAAAGGTTTGTGATTTTGCAGAAGAGCATTGTTCGATGCATTAATATATTTAATTTAGATAGTACAGTCCTAGAAGCATATGTCCCTAGTTAATACAAAATGCAAATTTACAGGTTTCAGTCCAGCAAGTCCAGGGGATATAAGAAATTCAGTCTAATACAATAGTGAAGTGGTCTGGAAATTGAAATGGTGAGACCGTTGGGAGAATTCACCACTGATAGGCCAAACCCTCCCACTTTCAATTTTTATTCCTTGTAGTATAAAGGCTGTAGAAATGAATTTTATTTAAATATTTAAAGAGAAATGTAGTTTATAATTTTCAATGTGTTTTATTATATTCATTAAATATATCAGGTCTGTAGTTATGACAATTGTATTGGTTTTCAGCCCTTCACTGGATGACAGACTAGATAAGATAATTATCTAAAAGTGTTTCTTTATTTTCTCTAGTACAGTAGAACCTCCCTTTAGCGGACACCTCTCCACAAAGGACAGTTTTCATTTGAAAAATTGCCTTTTTTACAATTTATCAACTCTCCGATAAGAGGAAACCCTCTCCATAAAGGACACTTTGGCTCTGCAATTAGGTGTCCTATACAGGGAGGTTCTACTGTACTTGCCATCTCTCTATCACCCAGTTCTCTTCTTCCATCTTCTAAAACATTGGTCTTATCAAGCCAATTCTACCATGTTACTTCCACTTGGATCAAACAACCTTTTCTTGATGATCCTCATAGCCTGTGTTCTTTAAACTTCCTTTCAATTACTATAATTAATGTCATTTCTCCAAACTTCCTTATTTGGGACTATCAATTCAGGCTTAAGAATGGAGTTATAAAATTGTGCTACTTCTGCTGGTATTACCACCTGAGATGTTAACGTGACTTTGACACACTTGCTACAATCTACTTTAACCACAATGTGTTGTTGTGGGGCAGGAAAAGTCACGAAGGTCCAGAAATCCCCAACTCTGACTACATCCAGAGTTTTTACAACCGGCTGAACCTAGAGTCCCCCATGTTGAACCTGCAGGAGTTCCAGACCTTCCTGGGGGCAACAGAGCCTTGGGAGAGTCTGAGGGATTTCTTTGAAATCATGGACCTGGTAGGTGCCACTGGTCATATCAATGAGTCTTCAAGAAGAAGTTGGTAAAATGGATGTTTTGTTCAAATTGAACACATACTTTTGTACTGGATGGACTCAATATAAAACTTCCCAAGGCTTTATTCTCCAGGTAACCTAACAAATTTTAATTTTTGAGAGTTACCTTGGAGACTTCACTATAAATAAGCCTCAGATTAAAAAAGTAATCAAGCCTAAACTAAATAAAGGTACCAATTCACTTACTAGAATTCTATATGTCTACCAATTTATCTCTGCATGTAAACCCTATATACAGTAGAACCTCCATGAGAGGACACTCACACTTAAAGACACCTCTCTACAAAGGCAATTGGCATTTTCAAATTTACCCATTTTTACTATATAGAAACTCTGGTAAAAGGACACCTTTCTTAAGGACACTTTGGCTCTGCAATTAGGTGTCCTTTACAGAGAGGTTCTACTGTATATATATATATAGCCTTGTGCAATAAACTGTTGGAGATTGTTTGTAGTAAAATACTTTTTTTGGTGAGGCATGTAGAGTTCAAATGGTGAATGTAAGGGAAAGATATATAGTAGTAACTTGTTAGCTTTTTGTTGTACCCTCACATGTTGGCAATGAAGTTGCTGATGTGCTAGCAAAAAAAAAAAAGGCACAAGAGAACCCTCCCTAGCCATAGAAAAATAAACTTACTTTTAAAGAAATAGAAACAGTACAAAAATAAACAAGAACTGGAGAATCCCACCTAAACACAGCTGGTACAGTGGAGTGGACCCAGGAGGAGCTCTAAACCTCAGAAATAGACAGCATCAAGCAACACTAACAAAATTTCGAACAGGTCATCTAAAGCTATTGAAGATAGAAAATACCAAAATTTACCCTACTCGCCCAAAATGTAGTTTGGCACCTCCAGCATGTTATCATTCTGAAATTGTATTGGAGACTGAAAACATCTTTGCTTTAAATGTATAATGGCTGTCTGATATGTGGAAACCTGTACCTAGAGTTTTGTCCCTTGCTATATGTCTCATGTTTGTTTGCCTCTCCCTAGGACAAGAGTGGAAGAATAGATGCCAGGGCCTACATCGCAGGGCTGGAGCTCTTCAACATGGAACAAGACCTTCCAGCAAGGATTAAAGAGGTGGTTCTGGTGAGTAACATTATGTAGAATCGAAAAATCATATTTTAAATCTAAAGACATGACTAATGGTGGAGCTGCTGGTACAATGGTGTAAAACCTGGAAGGAATGCATGTACGCTAAATCTCAAATGGACATTAGCAAGCTAAACATTAGCAAGATTCTAGCTACAGGAAAATAAGACCTAATCCAAATGATTTAATAGTGTGTGACATTTTGGTAACAGAATTGTTACCATTATCAGACAAAATAATTTTTTTTTGGCTTATCCCTTGTACACATGGTACAGGCCATGATAATCATGGTGGGTAGAAGTAGGCGACTGCTTTTACTGTAAGTGCACCACATGTCTACACATGTGAAAAGCAGTTCGACTTTTGCACTTACAAATGTGCCAGAGCCCCGTTTGGTTACTTGCACTCGCTGGTGGGGTTGGACTTTTGCTAGAATCGAGGGCCATCGTAGCAGTTTTTTTTTTTTTATCAGAAAAAAGTGTCCAATGCGGGAATCGAACCCGGGTCGTAGCGTTCAAAAACCAGTGGTTTTGACTATCCTTCCACCGACCTCCTAGACAAAAGAATAATTGATGTTAACATCGCTATTACCGAAAGGTTGCACGCTATTAATTTATTTGGATTAGGTCTTATTTTCTTGTAGCTATAATCTAAATATTTCTTTATCATTAGCAAGATTCAAAAAGGATATCTCAAACCACTAAAACAATGCTGAAATCTAACCAGCTGGCTAGTACCATCTTCGAGCCTGTATTGTGAACAATGGGAGAGGATTTTCTGAGAGAAGATGATTAATATTTGTGTTGTAGAGAGCTACCATCTAACCAATGGGTTTCTGTGGGTCCAGATATTCTCAGACCAGGCAGGTATTCTCCGGAAGTCTGATTTCCGTACCCTATCCTGGGTGGTGTTGACACAACCTTCCTCAGGACAGCTTCCCAAGATGGAGGAGGGCTGTATAACCAAAGGTGGGTTGTTTCATTTCTTGCACTGGAATTTGATATATTGGAAGGATTTTTTATATATACAGTAAAACCTCCCTGTAAAGGACACTTCATTGCAGAGCCAAAGTGTCCTTTGTAGAGAGATGTCTTTTAGCAAAAGTGTTCCCTCTTGGGGGGAGTTTCATGGTACATTTTATAGATATAATCCAATATAACCTTTTTTTTTGTATAATATTGTGGCATGTTTTATATGGAAAAAAACTATTTTAGTTTTTAATAAACACTGTTTGTGGAAAACATGTCTAACATTTTAACTTGACTTATATTTTACTTAGTTTTTAGCTTAAATCTTGATTTTTATCTTGTTTCAACCTTGCCTCAATTTTTGACCTGAAGAAAGGATTTTCCATGAAAGCCTATCAAAATTTATAAAATACTTCAACAATTATTTTCTAATATAATGAACTTATCAAATAATTATTGAGAGATCTATTGGTTTGCTCTGGTTACCAACCCAATTATGGTGTGAACATGAAAACACTGTGCTACATGAGTGGATACTCCGGCTAGTGGACACATCTATACAAAGTTTCATTGCTAAATTGAAATTTTTGCCAGTCAGTTCATCTCTCTAAAGGACATTTTGGCTCTTTAAATAATGTGGAAAATAGTACAAATGTGACATTGTGTACTGGGATAAGGTGCATAAATTAAAAAAAAAAAAGCATCTCCCTTATTGTGCAACTGAAAGTTGCTGATGGCTTGTGGCATCTATTGGACAATTCGTTGATTTTTAATTATTTCAGAATTGGCCAAATACCCATTCACTTGATTAATCAATCAAGAAAAGTTAACTACATATGCCTTTTTGGGCTGTTGGCCCTCATCAGCCTGGTGCAAGCTGTACCCCAACGGCCAAAAAACTGGTCATTCAGGCATCCTGAAAAATAATGAAACAGATAGTTCAGTTGCACGATAAGAAGTTGCCTCTTTTTTTTTTTTTCTTTAAATAAAGTCCTTTAGAGAGAGGTTTTATTTTGTTGAGAGAGGCCATTAAGACATGATAGAATTAACATGTTCCCCAATTTGCCTTTTGGATCTCCACTATTAAATGTGCCATATCTTGTTGCAGTAAACTACACGTTGTTTAAATAAAAAAGAGTTGCTGCGATATATGATCCCCTCTTTCTAAATGTTTAACCCTGTCCAATTGTTGCGCAGACAAGGCGGAAGTGGCACTGCTTTCTTGCTGTTCTCTTCCCCAGCAGCAGAATTCTCTCACGCAACAGCAGCAGCAACGCAGCAAGCAAGATTGATTGATTCCATCTGTGATTTTTTTCTTCCTCTTTTTTGACCACTTGACTAGTCAGCCAGTATTAAATACATCTACATTAACTCTTTATCTCACTTTTGCTCTTTCTCTCTCTTCCTCCTTTTGTTGTTTTCTATTTGGTGGTAGAGTTCTGGCATTGTGTTGGTTCATCTTACAACTCTCCATATATATTTATCTGTGAGCTAAATGTATATACTTTTATATATATTTGACCATTTCCCCCCCTCCAAGTGTGCCAACACTATAATCTCATCGAATATTTTCATTTTTTTTTTAGTTTTTATTCAAAAGATCCACTTTTTGTTTTTTAGTTATTTTTTAGAGGAATTATTTGTTTTTAATTTTTGAAATGAATTCAGAGCTATGCCCTACTATAAATTTTATCAATCAATTTTAATAAATATATATATATATTTTTTTTTTTTCAGATAGTTTTTCCAGTTTTATATTTTTTAATTTATAGTTGTTGTTTATTTTTCATTTTATTTTTTAGCCATAGACCATTTCTAAACTTGACAATGCAATTTTTTTCACGTTTTTTGTTTTTTTTTAACCATTTTAATTTTTTTATTTTTTTTTGCCCTCACAAACTCATGATTTTAAAAAATTGTTATTAAAAGCTCTTATGTTTTTTTTTTTAAACTTCTCTGTAAGCTCTATTTATATATTTTTTACTTATATTCTCTGTTGCTTTTTTTGATTTTAAGTAATTCATTTGAATCTCTTAAATAATATTTATATATCAGGTCACACAAATTTAGATTTCTTTTTACCAATACATGTAAATCATAATGGAAAAAATAGTTTTAAAAAATGAGAAATTATATACAGGGATATTATGTGAATACATTTTTTTTTTAATGGATCAGGAGTTGCTTTTTTTTTCTGTAATCCATGTAACCAGTTATGTGCCAAGTTTATCCAATCAACTTCCCGTTTACCGAGTCAAGTGGAGTTACTGAGGAAAGTTTAGCAACCTCTGTGTAGGTACATCAAAATCCCCGTAATTATGCAAATAGCACAACAACAAAGATATGCAAATAAAACTTTTAGGCATCTCTCCACAGAACAGCCTATCTCACTAAATAACCAGTCACTAAATTGGAAGTTGAATATATATTTGTTTTTTTAAATTGCCATATCCTTTTTTTTTCATAGTTAATCCATAAAAAAAAAATCAACACAATGCCAAAGAAATTTAATTTAAAAAAAGAGTATAGCTATTTTTGTGTGTGCGTGTAAATATATATATATATAAATAGAAGAGGATATTTTTTTAGAGTTTTTCAGTTTTTCAACGCTCTCTATCTCTAGATTTGGTTAAAACTTTGGGTTTAAAGAGGTTATTCTACTTCTTCATCTGTTGGAATCTCAGCTCTACACTGCCTTTTTATGGTGTTGATATCCCTCTTCCATAGTAATTTGGTCTCTATTAGCCCTCTTTCTAGTTGGTAAAACAAGTTTGTTTCTTAAATTTCTTCACTCCTTGTCTGCAAAAAGTTTTACCATATAACCCTCTTTAACCTAATCAAGCTTAAATGTTTGATGTTTAGCACTTTGACTAAATTGCAATCTTTTTTTTTTTTTTTTTTTTTTTTGTGCTCTGAATTTCCCTTTTTTTTTTTTCCAATTTATTTGGGTTTTAATTTTAAAAGTATCCGGGTCAGATTGAAATGCACTCTGTGGTAAGGATTTTGAACTGACCTATAGATAGCAAATATGACCTTGTTGTTGTTTCTTATCCCATTGTGCAAAGATTACATGAATTCCATGCTCCTCGAGTTCATGGAATGGGGTGTAGGGGTGCAGCTTTCGTT
>CP092866.1:109372007-109389450 GCA_030710605.1 Cordylochernes scorpioides | reverse complement strand
CCTAGGACAAGAGTGGAAGAATAGATGCCAGGGCCTACATCGCAGGGCTGGAGCTCTTCAACATGGAACAAGACCTTCCAGCAAGGATTAAAGAGGTGGTTCTGGTGAGTAACACTGATCTTCCCCCCCTTTATGTAGAATCTAAAGACATGACTAATGGTGGTACAATGGTATAAAACCTGGAAGGAATGCATGTACGCTAAATCTCAAATGAGACATACATTAGCAAGATTCTAGCTACAAGAAAATAAGGCCTAATCCAAATAAATTAATAGTGTGTGACGTTTCAGTAACAGCGTTGTTATCATCAGACAAAAGAATTAATGATGGTAACAATGCTATTACCGAAACGTCACACACTATTAATTTATTTGGTCCTATTTTCTTGTAGCTATAATCTATAATCCAAATTGTGCTTTATCATTAGCAAGATTCAAAAAGAACATCTCAAACCACTAAAACAATGCTGAAATCTAACCAGCTGGCAAGTACCATCTTCGAGCCTGTATTGTGAACAATGGGAAAGGATTTTCTGAGAGAAGAATATTTGTGTTGTAGAGAGCTACCATCTAACCAATAGGTTTCTGTGGGTCCAGATATTCTCAGACCAGGCAGGTATTCTCCGGAAGTCTGATTTCCGCACCCTATCCTGGGTGGTGTTGACACAACCTTCCTCAGGACAGCTTCCCAAGATGGAGGAGGGCTGTATAACCAAAGGTGGGTTGTTTCATTTCTTGCAGCTAAATTTGATGTATTGGAAGGTTTTTTTATATATACAGTAAAACCTCCCTGTAAAGGACACTTCGTTGCAGAGCCAAAGTGTCCTTTGTAGAGAGGCGTCTTCTAACAAAAGACTCCCCTCTTAGGAGGGTTTCACCGTACATTTTATAAAATAATTAAATAGGCTGTCCAATATTTCAATGGGCAATTGAGATTGTTTGCTTTCAAATGAATGGTTTACATGATAATGTATTTTACATTAAAATATCCCTGAAGATGGGCTATTCTGTGCTGCCTATTGGCCTTTAAAAGTTATGAACTCTGCCTTTGCCGGTCCAAAGCCTGTATGAAAAAGGAGGAGGGGGAGCAGTAACAAGCTCACTAAAAAACCTGAGCTCAGCTGGCCCGGCCGATAGTACCCTGTAAGGGCTTCTGATCCAGGGATACAGGATATGCAGCGTCCGTACTCTATGTTAGGAGCAGCTGCACATGGCGTCTGTTCCTCATGTCAGAGGCGGCCATTTCTTTTGTAACTAAGTCGGTGGCCTGCCACTGAGTAGTGCTCCCAGTCTTAATGACAAAGGCAGACGCATTCTACTTCACCCAGTCATGATCTCAAGCTTTACAAGCTTGATACCCTAATATGATTGAGTGGAGATAAGAAAGAAGAAGAAGATGACTTGGGGAAACTCCCAGGTTTTACCAGAGAGCATTCCCCCCCCACAAGTGTGTATATATATTTAAAAATAGTTTTTTATTCAAATAACTATTCCTTACAATTATAAATTATGACCTGGTTTCCCCCGGGAGTGAATGTTTGCCCTATGAATAATGCTTGAAATACTTTACAGGTATGATATATAGACAAAATGTCAAGCATTCTTAAATATAGTAATACAAATAAGAATTTAACAACAAAATTATAAAATAATATAAATTCTAAAATAATGAATAATAAACTTTTATTTAAATCACTTTTAAACTTTACGATATTGTCTTTAAATATAAAGTTTTACAAAGATAAATTGTGTTACTATATCCTCCTGTCTTGAAGGCTCAGCAGGCTTCCTGCCAAAGCCTATCTCAGACTTCAGTCATTGCACATATCCTTGATGTAATTCTCTCTGTTACCACAGTGGGCCATTGGAGCATTTTTTTTTTTAAATCAGAAAAAAGTGCCCAATGTGGGAATCGAACCCGGGTTGTAGCGGTCGAAAACCAACAAACCAACGGTTTAGACCATCCTTCCACCGACCCCTGGACAATATGTTGATTTTTAATTATTCCAGAATTGGCCAAATACCCATTCACTTGATTAATCAATCAAGTTAACTACGTACACACGCCTTTCGGGCTGTTGGCCCTCATCAGCATGGTGCAAGCTCTACCTCAACAACCAAAAAACTGGTCATTCAGGCATCCTGAAAAATCATGTAGTTCAGTTGCACGATAAGGAGATGCCTCTTTTTTTTTTCTTTTCTTTAAATAATGTTCTTTAGAGAGAGGTTGTATTTTGTTTAGAGATGCCATTAATACATGATTAGAATTAACCTGTTCCCCAATTTATCTTTTATATCTCCTCTATTAAATGTCATGTTGCAGTGAACTGTACATGTTTAACCCTGTCCAATTGTTGCGCAGACAAGGCAGAAGTGGCACTTCTTTCTTGCTGTTCTCTTCCCCAGCAGCAGAATTCTCTCACGCAACAGCAGCAACGCAGCAAGCAAGATTGATTGATTCCATCTGTGATTTTTTCTTCCTCTTTTTTGACCACTTGACTAGTCAGCCAGTATTAAATACATCTACATTAACTCTTTATCTCACTTTTGCTCTTTCTCTCTCTTCCTCCTTTTGTTGTTTTCTATTTGATGGTAGAGTTCTGGCATTGTGTTGGTTCATCTTACAACTCTCCATATATCTTTATCTGTGAGCTAAATGTATATACTTTTATATATATTTGACCATTTCCCCCCCTCCAAGTGTGCCAACACTATAATCTCATCTAATATTTTCATTTTTTTTTTAGTTTTTATTCAAAAGATCCACTTTTTGTTTTTTAGTTATTTTTTTAGAGGAATTATTTGTTTTTAATTTTTGAAATGAATTCAGAGCTATGCCCTACTATAAATTTTATCAATCAATTTTAATAAATATATATATATTTATTTTTTTTTTTCAGATAGTTTTTCCAGTTTTATATTTTTAAATTTATAGTTGTTGTTTATTTTTCATTTTATTTTTAGCCATAGACCATTTCTAAACTTGACAATGCAATTTTTTTCACGTTTTTTTTTTTTTAACCATTTTAATTTTTTATTTTTTTTGCCCTCACAAACTCATGTTTTTAAAAAATTGTTATTAAAAGCTCTTATGTTTTTTTTTTTTAAACTTCTCTGTAAACTCTACTTATATATTTTTTACTTATATTCTCTGTTGCTTTTTTTGATTTTAACTAATTCATTTGAATCTCTTAAATAATATTTATATATCAGGTCACACAAATTTAGATTTCTTTTTACCAATACATGTAAATCATAATGGAAAAAATAGTTTTAAAAAATGAGAAATTATACACAGGGATATTATGTGAATACATTTTTTTTTAATGGATCAGGAGTTGCTTTTTTTTTTCTGTAATCCATGTAACCAGTTATGTGCCAAGTTTATCCAATCAACTTCCCGTTTACCGAGTCAAGTGGAGTTACTGAGGAAAGTTTAGCAACCTCTGTGTAGGTACATCAAAATCCCCGTAATTATGCAAATAGCACAACAACAAAGATATGCAAATAAAACTTTTAGGCATCTCTCCCCAGAACAGCCTATTTCACTAAATAACCAGTCACTAAATTGGAAGTTGAATATATTTATTTTTTAAAATGCCATATCTCTTTTTTTCATAAATAATCCATAAAAAGAAATCAACACAATGCCAAAGAAATTTAATTTAAAAAAAGAGTATAGCTATTTTTGTGTGTGCGTGTAAATATATATATATAAATAGAAGAGGATATTTTTTAGAGTTTTTCAGTTTTTCAACGCTCTCTATCTCTAGATTTGGTTAAAACTTTGGGTTTAAAGAGGTTATGCTGCTTCTTCATCTGTTGGAATCTCAGCTCTACACTGCCTTTTTATGGTGTTGATATCTCCCTCATAGTAATTTGGTCTCTATTAACCCTCTTTCTAGTTGGAAAAACAAGTTTCAGTTTCTTAAATTTCTTCACTCCTTGTCTGCGAAAGGTTTTACCATATATAACCCTCTTTAACCCAATCAAGCTTAAATGTTTGATGTTTAGCGTTTTGACTCAATTGCATTTTTTTTTGCTCTGAATTCCCCATTTTTTCAATTTATTTTAGCTTTCATTTTAAAAGTAGCAGGGTCAAATTAAAATGCACTCTGTGGTAAGGATTTTGAACTGACTTATAGATAGCAAATATGACCTTGTTGTTGTTTCTTATCCCATTGTGCAAAGATTACATGAATTCCATGCTCCTCGAGTTTATGGAATGGGGTGTAGGGGTGCAGCTTACATAGATCATGGCACCATGATCCAGGCACACTAAATATGACCTTAGTTTTATGTAAGTGGCTGATGCTGTTTGCAAACAATTCAGTTTCCTTCCGGTTATTTTACATTTTAAAAAAGTACCAAAAAAAACCTCCCTTTTGTGATCCTTCCACTGATATGTCTTAATCCAACCATCAAAGACCTCTCCAGGAGCACATATATATATATACTGAGCAGTACTTGCCCCTAGTGGTGTGTTGTGTACACTAATAGATGAAGAAGAAGTAAACCCTCTTAATCCAAAGATTCAGCCTTCACAACTTAATTTCCCCATTCTCTCTCTGTAGAAAAGAATGTTCTATTTTTTTAAAGAAGGTCTCACAGCTGGTAGAGTTTGTTGATGTTTAAAAAGTGTGTGCACCTTTCCACAGGTCTATTTTTTTGGAGTTTACACCTCTTTTGACGTCCATTTTGCTTCCCTCTCACACACACACCATCACATACCTTTATCTCTCTCTCTATCTCTCTCTAGTTAAAGTAATGTCTTAACCAAAGAAGCAGTTTATCATCTATCTCTTTAGATAGGACCCCCCCACACACATAGTTTATTATAACTATCCCCTTAACTCTCAATGGTTAAAAAAAATTTGATTAAAGAAAGATATATATATGTAACTTTAATGATTTAATGCTGTTTTGATCATCTCTTATTTTTAATTTGTTATACATTTTTTACTTCTGTCTCAGTAACAGAATTTCTGTTTACAAATCCATTTTTTATATATAAATGCCAAGATTCTATATAAGAAGAGAAAAATCTTTTAAAATTTATTTACTTTGTCTTTTTTTTTTTTTTTGTTTATATACAGTAGAACCTCTCAGTAAAGGACACCTAGTTGAAAAGCAAAAGTGTCTTCTTTGAAGAGGTATCCTCTTACCAGAAAGTTACTAAATAGTAAAAAAATGGTAATTTTGCAAATGAAAACTGTCCTTTGTAGAGAGATGTCCTCTAGCTGGAGTGTCCTCTCATGGAGGTTCTACTGTATATGTAAAAAAACTTTACTTCATATAATTTGAATACTTATATCCTATTCACTTGTACTCCTCTATCAACATTTAAATATATAAAAAACTTGCCCTTTTTAAAAAAAAAAACATTGTTATCACAGTTGCCAAAGATTTGTCTAGTTTGTATAAAAAAACAGCCATTTCTTTATATAGTTTTTTTTTTAGTCTAGTCATTTTTTTTTGGTGCTTTAAAATAATCATCTTGCCATAGTTTTTTTTTTTAGAAAAAATATTTTATTGCTTTTTCATTAAATGCAATACAGATGTCTTTCTCTGTGAATCAGGTGTTTTTTTTTTTCAGATTTTTATTTGTTTTGATTAAAAAGATGTTTTTTAAATAGTTAATGGATCCACTCTTATATCATTGCTAATCATTTATAGTTTCTTATAAAATCTGTGAGCCATTCATTTTTATTTAGTACCATATTTTCCCCCCTGTTGTGAATTCTTCAAAATGTGCAAAAAAAGATTTTTTTTTTTTTTTTTTCACAAACATTTTTATTCAACTTTCAATTCATATTCTTCTTCTTTGAAAGAGTCATGATAAAGCACAATTTGGATTATAGATTATAATACAAGAAAATAAGACCTAATCCAAAAAATTAAATAGTTTGTGACATATTTATTCTTTTGTCTGATGATGGTGACAATGTTGTTGCCGAAACGTTCACACACTATTAAATTATTTGGATTAGGTCTTATTTTCTTGTACTTTGAAAGAGTCATTTTTTAAAGAGCAATCTCATGCAAATCTGAAGGAAAAAGTATTTATAATCCCATGGACCCTCTATGGCAACAGAAGTCTACTTGCACACTTTGCTGAAAACTATCCCTCTTATTGATCCAGAAGCCTTTATGCAGGAAAAAAGGATTCATGACTGGGTCCTTTATATGAAGAGAAAGACTATAAATCCTGCTTTCTGGTCCATCTGATTGAACTTGAGAAAGGAGGAGTAACTTAGAGTTCTATCTGATGGGCCGCCAAGAAATAAGATCCTCTTCTCTGTTGTTTCTTATTCCCTTGTGTAAATATTACACAAATTCAATGAGTTCATGCTCCTCAAGCATCCCCATCTCTTGATACAAAGGACCTCATCATGAAACCTTTTTCTGCATAGGTTGTTGAAGAAGAGCCTCTATGACCCACCTTGGTGGATTGATCAACAACTCAATGTCTGAAGCACCCTTCTTTTTCAGGTAGTGTTTCCCCATTATTTGGATTACTCTCGAGTTGTTCCACAAGATCTTTGCATTATTTGATCAAGATATTCTCATGTCATTTTTTAAGAGTAAAAAGTCTCTCTCTCTAGGAGAACTACTTTCTTAAAGATGGAAATTTTGCCAGGAGTATGGCGTCTAGTTTTGACTTCTATTTTGATGGGAGAGGTGACCTTTGTCTCTTTTACTTTCTTAAAGTCCTCCTCTCTCCTTCAAAATAATGATCTAAAATTCTCATCCTTGCCTTCAAATTCAACCTATAACCATAAAAAAAAAGGTCCCTCAAAAGCTACCATATCTTTTTTTAATAAAGAGTTCTGAACCTGCCTTTGCTGAGGGGTTCTGTGAATTATCCATATAGTGAGAGATATAATTGTAACGTCCTCGTGTTTGTTGGTTGACGTTAATCAGCAAGAAGTATCTGGAAGTTTAAAAAGAAAAGTCTTTATTTCTTTTAGGCTAACATCAGACATAATATATCAGACATATGTTTACATGTGGATATATATTACAATAAGTCAACTGCACAGAGTACCATCAGTGATGTGTTCACTGATAATTTACTATATAGGCATGCCAGCTGCCGTTACATTAATTGTGCCACATTAAATGACTCCCTTAAAGTTTTGATAAATTAAATGTAAGGAGCATGCTATCTATAAAGTACAAAATATAAACCTTTAGCTCATTACCTTCTTCTTTTTTTTCATTAAATTATATTTATAACCTTTGAAATAGCAGCACTTTGGCTGAAAAAAAAAAATCTATTTTATTAATTAATTAATACCACAAGTTTCTGGAGATAAGTCTCTTTTCATCCTATTTAAAACAATTGATTGCTATTTTATCTGAAATGAAACCCTATTTTTAGTATGAATTATTATTATTTTATTTTTTTTTCTTGTCCCAAGTCTGGACTTCAAGTCTAGACCAGATCCTGAAGGCCTCTTTATCGCCTCGATGACCACAGATGGGGTCGAATTAGTTGGTCAGCTTAGTACGAATTATGAAGGTATTTAATAAATATGGAAAATATTGAAAGCCAAAAATTCAAATTAAAGAGAGAAAGAAAATTCTAAAGGATCTGGAGCCCCTTCTATTTTGACTCTATTTATCACAATTCTGTCTCTTCTTGTTACTTGCAGCAGTGCTGTCTTGTGCTGTTGCACAAGGAGACTGACCTGAGCATAAGCACTTGATTGGTTGTTAAAAAACTGCGCTAAATTTGTTTCTATTCTCCCTTGCTTCTAAAATACTCAAATTTCAAATTAATTTTCCCTATAATCATTTATTTTTTTCCTATGAAGTGAATCCTAAATTAAAAAAAGATTTACTCTCTTTTTTTTCATATAAGATTTGGTCCATTAACTACAAAACAACAACAACCAAATAATTTTAGTGAAATGTTTTATAAATACAGTAGAACCTCCTTGTAAAGGACAACACCTAATTGTATAGCCAAAGTGTCCTTTAACGAGAGATGTCATCTTACCAGAGAGTTACTAAATAGTAAAAATGGTAATTTTGCAAATGAAAACTGTCCTTTTAGAGAGATGTCCTCTTACCAGAGAGTTACTAAATAGTAAAAATGGTAATTTTACAAATGAAAACTGTCCTTTGTAGAGAGATGTCCTCTAGTGTGAGTATCCTCTCATGGAGGTTCTACTGTTTATCAATGCAGCTACTGTATTTTAATGCAATTTTTGTTGGGTTTAAAATGATTTGTTTATATCAGCCATGTATATATAACATGTGTTCACCTTATTGCTTACAACTCTCCATTTTGTGGAAGTGCCGAATACCAAATATTGTGGTTTTATTTTTTTTGTTTATATTTTAATACAAATAACAAATTTTGTGATTTTAAAAAAATATTATATATACATGGATATTTTGTTTAACTCTTTTTGTGTTTTTAATTATTTACCATATTAAAATTATTAATAATGCATTTATAATAAACTATTCTATAATTTTTTTTTTTTTACTTAAATTTGTTTTTCCAAATTTTAATCTTTTTAAAAAAATATATATTGATGTTTTTTGTCCATGTTTTTTTTATTTTATAATCTCTTTATTAAAATTTTTGTTCATCAATTTTTTTTTTTTGGTTATTGTATGTTTGGTTGTCTTTTTTATTTGTGTGAGGTAAGCAACAAAAATTTCAGGTGCTAAAATTGATTTATAAATATTTCCGTTATGTCTCTTTCTGAAGGATAGTGGTAAATTTACATGAAATATTTGATAAGGCATATATACATACAGTAGAACACATCTTTAATTCATTATTTTTTTCAAAAAAAAAATCCCACAAAATCACAATCTATATTTTCTTTAAATTTCAACCAGACATCTTCTTTCTTATCTCCACTCAATCATATTAGGGTATCAAGCTTGTAAAAGACAACCATCATGATTAGATGGAGTAGAATGCCTTTGTCATTAAGACTGGGAGCACTACTCAGTGGCAGGCCGACTTAACTCCAAAATAAATGGCTGCCTCTGACATGAGGAACAGACGCCAGGACCAGACATACACAGTATAACATTTTAAATTCAACTGACTATAACTCACAACACACCTAAACCTTTACATGATAAAGCACAATTTGGATTATAGATTATAAGTTACAATAAAATAAGACCTAATCTCCAAATAAATAAATAGTGTGGGTTTGGATTAGGTCTTATTCACATTTATTCTTTTGTCTGATGATGGTAACAATGCTTTTACAGAAACGTCACACACTATCAATTCATTTGAATTAGGTCTTATTCTCATTTATTCTTTTGTCTGATGATGGTAACAATGCTTTTACAGAAACGTCACACACAATTTATTTGGATTAGGTCTTATTTTCTTCTTGTGCCTACTTTTTTAATTAACCATTTAAAATGTTAAAAAAAATCAGCTTCTATTTATTCTCAATATAACTGCTGATTATAATTGAACACTGTCTATAATTCAACTGATCCCTTGGGGAGTTTGATTAAAGAGAGAGAAGTTGGGCTATAATTAACACAGCTTTAATTCAGCACCCCCTGAATGCTGCAATGAATTGGTAATCACTGCAATGACAAATTCAGCACTGACTTTAATTCGACCAAGGATTCTGTTGTTTCTTATCCCCTTGTGCAGAGGGGTTGAATTAAAGAAGTTGTACCTCTTTTCTCTTTATTAATCTTATAATGGCAGAGAAGTGACTCCTGGGAGGGAAGCATTCCTCAGGCTGACCTTGGAATATAACCACATTTGTTGCAAAGTAATAATTTAATGTCAGGTTATTTATTCATGAATTCCAGTGATAAGAAACAGGTTTATTTTCTTTATTATAATCTATAATCCAAATTGTGCCTTATCAGGTTTATTTTTAAATTTCAAATCATTGAAAGACTGAGCTACATAATGTTTCACTCTGTTAAAATTTAACAAGCCATTCAGAGTTAATTTAGTCACTTTCAAAACATGGAGTTTAGTCTGCAGTAGTTTATGCAAAGTAATTATATAGCATTGAAGGTATTTGGGTATTTTTGCCAGAACTATCCATCAGTATAGTAGGTTTGTTACCATGGTGGTGATTCCATCTTTTCTGCTCTTTAGACTTTTCTCATAAGATCTATACTTGAAGCTCATCACATGTCTGCTTCAGACTTGGATTGTAGATACAAGAAAATAAGACCTAATCCAAATATATTAATAGTGTGTGTTGTTTCAGTATCAACACTGTTGCTGAAATGTCACAAACTATCAATTTATTTAGATAAGGTCTTATTTTCTTGTATATTTAAGACTTGTTTTATCATATTGTAGTGTAATGGTAGTTGCTGCTTCCTCTCCTGGGATGTTTATTGACTCATTGTGTTAATTGAACAGTGTGGACAATTCATGATGAAATTGTGAAAAACTTTTAAAATTACAAAATATTTCCTCACAAGGAGTTTCTTTTTATTTTCAATTGCTAGCATTCAAGCAATAATCACTCAACAGGCTTTAAAAAATCTTGACTAAATCTAACAAGAAATATATACAAATACAAACGCGTGCAGCGTGGATATTTACAACTGAAATTTTAAAATCGTGGACAATGCCATACACCAGTCTTTAACTGCTGGATGTCATATGCTTACACTAGCTACCCATGTGAGGACTAGAAAAGTTAACAGGTTGTAAACAATATCATGAAACCAGAGATAGTGACTACACCATCCATTGGTGAAATCTTTTTATTGGGTTATTATGCATTAGCATGCCATCTGTTATCAAAATTTGAAACTATTATAGACACGTATGATTCTTTTTAAAATAAAATAATTTCTACTGCCCTTACTGCAATGGAAAAATTAATGGGAGGGCCTGGCTCATCAGTGGTGAACGCTCCCAGTGGTTTCGCCAGTTTTAATCTCTACCATAATGCTGTTATATTGCATTTTTGGAACTTCATTATTGGGTTGGAGGCCTAAAAATAACGGCAGCTTTTTTTGTTTCAAATGACACTTTCTAAAAAGGATGTTCTACATCCTAGTGTAACTACTTCTCAATATTCTATTCGCTCCCTATTGGCTGCCTATATTCAAATTTAAATAACCCCACCAGCGAGTGCAAGTAACCAAACGGGGCTCTGGCACATTTGTAATTGCAAAGTCGAACTGCTTTTCACATGTGTAGACATGTGGTCCGCTTACAGTAAAAGCACTCGCTAACTACCCACCATGATTATCATGGCTTTGAGATAAGAAAGAAGAAATCTAAATAACTGATGAGTTTCATTCAGTGTATTTGACAACATCGTTCAACCATAGCCAACATTTCCATTCTTGGAAAATATCAATTTTGGTTAATAATACATTTCTAAAATAGGGGGGATTGCTAAACTTATTTTTTCAACCACTACACCATTAAATAGGTTTTGGTAACGCTTAAATATCCACACAGACAATAATTTTGGTTTTTTAAAGTCGGATGTGGATATGATCGCAGCTCTCTGGTATTGTGACAGATTTAGTTGGATAACATAAGGCTCGAGGAATACATGCCTTGAAAAATAAAGGTCTAAAATATAAATGATAAGGTACAATTTGGATTATAGATTATAAACACAAGGTAATAAGACCAAATCCAAATAAATAAATAGTGTGTTGATTATTTATTTGGTCTTATTACCTTGTGTCTAGAATATAAATTAAATAGCATTTACTACAATGTAGTACACAAGTTATAATGCAATTTTTATTCCAATAACCTTATTTATTATACTACATTATAGTACAGCAAAGTTAGCAATTGCAATTACTTATGAATTGTTACACTTTATTCTGGCGAAAGAACCCTAAATGCTGATGATATTTCACTCTGTTTATATTTTTACCTTCCACCCTCTTTTTTTTACCTGAAATCAATAAATCAAATTACATATACACACACCGTTTAAAAAATTTAACTGATATTTATATATATATATATATATATATCTAAAGAGACAAGGGTCGCCTCTCCCGTCAAAATAGACGTCTAAAACCAGACGCCATCTAGTGACCGTCGCCGCAACTAGTGGCTTCGGGTCGGTGACAAAGCCACAACACCAGCTTTGGCAAACTGAAAAGAGTCCACCTAGGGACCATGGTTTCGGGCTAATTGATGGCGTCTGGTTTTAGACGTCTATTTTGACGGGAGAGGCGACCCTTGTCTCTTTAGATCAATTTCCTAATTAAGAAAAAGACATCCCCTTATCGTGTAACTAAAAGTTCTGAAAAATGGCGCAAGCCATCAGCAACTTTCAGCTGCACAATAAGGAGATGCCTTTTTCCTAATTCATCTACCTTATCCCAGTACAATTTTACATTTGTACTATTTTTACACATTGGATATGTTTCTTTTTTCTCACATAGGTATTACATAATAGTATTGTAAGAGCCAAAAAGAACTATTTATATATCATTTACCTAAATAATGCCAAATATACTTTCTTTACATAAAAACAAAGATTACCTATTATAAAATTGCCAGTATTCATTGAATGTCCACATACACTCTACCAACCATCTATAGAATGATTTTACCTAACCTATATATGTTTGTATACTTTTTATTTCCCTATAAGAACAGTCTTCCTCAAACCCCATGTAGTCATCTATCTCTCTAAGGATGCAAAATTCTCAATTACCAACAATTTTAATCTAATCCAGATGATAAGGCACAATTTGGATTATAGATTATAAACACATGGTAATAAGACCAAATCCAAATAAATAAATAGTATGTGAAATTTCGGTAACAGTGTTGTTACCGAAACATCACACACTATTTATTTATTTGGATTTGGTCTTATTACTTTGTGTTTAGGATAAAACATGTTTGTTCCCTGGAGACCTGATATATTTTTACTCATTATTGATATACAAGGGATTATTGTATTGAAATATATATTGACTAATTTCTCAGAAATTTTTGTTGATTGGGAATAAGGCACAATTTGTATTATATATATTTTTGATTCTTTTATCACATGGTTTAATGCATCCATAATTGTGGGTATAGGGATTGAAGTAAACTTGGATTCAACATCTGAAGACATAATTCTTTGATTTCCATTTAGTTTCATGTCAATAATATCTTCTTTGAATTCATAGGAGTTAATTTATTTATTTAGATTTGGTCTTATTATCTTGTGTTTATAATTTGGATTATAGATTATAAACATAAAGGTAATAAGTCCAAATCTAAATAAATAATATGTAATGTTTTGGTAATAGCGTTGTTACTGAAATGTCATACACTATTTATATATTTGGATTTGGTCTTATTATCTTGTGTTTATAATTTGGATTATAGACATAAGGTGAAAAGACCAAATCTAAATAAATTGATAAGTGTGTGACATTTCGGTAATAGTGTTGTTACTGAAATGTCTTACACTATTTATTTATTTGGATTTGGTCTTATTACCTTGTAGTTAATATGGAATGTTTGTTGATTTCCTAGCAAACCTTAATTAAGTGTCAGCTATATATGAAGGCCTGTGCTATTTACACTCATGGACAAAATTGAAGGAAGTTGTATCTTTTAGAGCATGGATTTTTTTCACACCTGACACAATTTGTGAATGTTTCAGATGTTAAATAGACTCACAAAGAAGGAACAATTCTTCCTATATTAAATATTTCTTTTTTTATTTCTGCAGTTCTAGGAGTATGCCTTTTTTTTCTGGTCTAATAATCCCAATGTGATAACCAAATCTCTCTGTGAAGTGTGAGTACCATCTTCTCACTGTTAAAATTCTCCATACTCTTCACAGAGAGAACCATCACAGAGGGGATGATTCTTCAAGATTCTTATTTAGATGATTCAGACAATAACTCTGAAAGATATTTTTAAAGATTATTTGTTGGTTTGGAAAACACAGCTACATCACACAATAATTTATTCCCCTGAGGAGTGACAGCAAGTTACTGAAACATCTCAAAGATATTTGATTACAGTGACCTTTAGTAAAGACACGCGAGATAACAAATTGTGAACAAAGTTACCATTGTCTCCTTAAAATAAAAATAGATGACCAGAGACATCAAAGACTTTCCACTTAAGTTTTGTCCATGAGTGCAATTAAAGCTTATGCCCAGTTCATGCTACACCTATAATTATTTGAAAAAATTTCTTTTAAACTCGTTTTGTCAAGCTTGTTGATCTTATAAGGAACTAGGCCTGTTGAAGAACATTTAGCTTTAACGCTAGCCTTTATAAATAAAAGATAACCATTTGCAAGCTAATTTCTTGATTCTTAATGAATACATCTTTAATTACATCAATTAATATAATTTTATATAACTACCTTCAATACCAATAATTTTCATCTCATTTTGAATATTTGTTATTTTTCATCACACTAGTATACTTTATATGAAAAAATACATTTGTGTCTATTTTGTCTTCCTACTCCTGGCTGTTTCTGACCATCATGATTTGTTGGATTGTGGCACAATGGCTCTTGGTAGCACAGTAGCCCTTTGGTTTGATAACTGGACACTTGTTTTTTTTTTTTTTATCCCTAGTACACATGGTACAGGCCATGATAAGTGCACCATATGTCTACACATGTGAAAAACAGTTTGACTTTTTCATTTACAAATGTGCCAGATCCCCATTTAGTTACCTACACTCGCTGGTGGGGTTGGGCTTTTGCAAGGATTGGGGGCCATTGGAGCATTTCTTTTTCTATTTTGAAATAAGTGTCCATTGCAGGATTCGATCCTGGGTTGTAGCGGTGGGAAACCAATGGTTTAGACCACCATGCAGTCATACACTATATTCCTAGGAAGCAGAAGTTTGTCAAAAAGTTTATTTACTCACTAATTTTAATGTAAAAATATAATAATTCAATCTGAATATATAAAAACAAATTACTATTATCTATTTCAAATAAACCTCTTTAGTCATTGTTTCTTATCCCCTTGTGTAAAGATTACACTTTAGTCAAAATTCGAAACTATTTTAAACGCGTAAGATTCTTAAATTAAATTTAAAAAGAATCTTACGCATTTAAAATAGTTTCAATTTTGATAACAGATGGCGCGCTAGTGCATCATATTACACTTTAATATTTCTTTAGTTTTTTAGGTTAGTCATTTTTTGTTAATTTTCTCTCTATCGCATATCTAGTAGTAAGTTGGCATTTTATATAGACATTTCACACACTAACTTCTTGCTTTATTTTGTTAAATATTTTACTTATTCAGTCTCAATAATTACAAAAATGTAGTTTTGCAAAACTCATAACAAATTTGCATAAACACTTCAAATAATTGGAATCATTTTTCATTTACCCCCTCCCCCTTCCTCTCTACATAAACCACTATGCAACTCAAATATATATTTTGGTATTTTATCACCATTTTCATATATGCATAATGTGTGAAAAAGGCCATTTCTACCACAAGGTTATCCCAAAAGTTCGTAAACACTTGCAAAAAATTGAAATACTAATATTATTCACCGTTATGTATAATGCCTTTGTATTAGGAATAAAGGTTTTTTTTTTGCTTATCCCTAGTACATGTGGTACAGGCAATGATAATCATGGTAGGTAGAAGTTGGTGACTGCTTTTACTGTAAGTGCACTACATGTCTACACATGTGAAAAGCAGTTCGACTTTGCACTTACAAATATGCCAGAGCCCCGTTTGGTTACTTGCACTCACTGGTGGGGTTTTGCAAGAATTGGAGGCCATTGGAGCATTTTTTTTAATCAGAAAAAAGATCCCAATGCGGGAATTGAACCCGGGTCGTAATGGTCGAAAACCAACAGTTTAGACCATCCTTCCACCGACCCCCTCAGGAATAAAGTAATTGTATTATGTATTCGCTGTAATATTATTCACCAAGTAATAAGAAAAACATAAACTTTTGGGACAACCTTATATTACATTTTATTGATCTCTATGCAAATTTGAACAGGTCAATAAATGTCACTACTCCACCAGCTTGTGACAAAGAAATGACCTTTTTCACCCTATGTTCTCACAACAATTCATCATGATTCTAGTAGTATTATCTATATATGCTTATATTGAATCATAAAGTTTATTTTTCTCTCTCTAGTGACATATATTCCAATTTATAAACTATTTTAAAAAGAGTAAATATATCTCTATTTGAAAGATCTCTATTGCTTTCTTGTCAACTTCCATCATGTAAGCTTTTTTGTGGTCAAAATTATCCCTTCAAAAGAAAATATTGCTTATGCCAATTTTTAAAATGTTTTTATTAAAATTAATATATTTACCTCTTAATAGAGCAAGTCATATTTTGTGTGCATTTAATTTTTTTTAGATATTCTTCTTGGAAATTGTTTTGAAATAAAATAAACATCTGTTTTTTGATGTCTCTTTTGTCATTTTATTTTACTTATAAAATTTTAAATACAGTTAAGCCTGTCTATAGCGCCCCCTCTTGGGACTCACCAAAATAAGGTGCTATAGACAGGTCACTTTTAATGTAAATCGCATCATACTATGTATTTAAAATCGGGCGCTATAGAGAGGGAGGCGCTATAGACAGGTTTAACTGTATATATAATGCTGGATTAAAGAAAAATGAGGATGTATCGCTACTAAAAAACTTGGAAGCCATCTCTCTCTCAATCTTTGGAAGATTCCACTTAAATTCCATAGTATCGCTGATAAAGACTTGGTAAAAACTTGATAAAGACACAAGGACTAGTAGTGCCCACCTTCACCAATATTGTACAATAATGGTTTAAGCTACCAGAAAATAAGATCTATTCCAAATAATAGTGTGTGATATATTTTGGTAACAGTGTTGTTACCAAGAAAAAAAATTGGATTAGGTCTTGATATAAGGCACAATTTGGATTATAAACACAAGGTAATAAGACCAAATCCAAATAAATAGTGTGAAGTTTCGGTAACAGCGTTGTTACCATCTCATTATTCAGCACTTTTGTCTGATGACAGTAACAATGCTGTTAACAAAACATCACACACAATTTGGATTTGGTCTTATTACCTTGGGAATAGGTCTTATTTTATTGTAGCTATAATCCAAATTGTGCCTTATCAATAATGGTTTAAGTAACCGTGAAGTCTCAAAATTCTAAATAAACTACTAGGTCTATAACAGTCATCGATTCTGTGTCAGCCAATAGATATCTAGGCAAGTGTACCAAGTTTGAAGGCATTTTCTTGAAGTTGTATAAAATGGGGAGTGATGGAGAAACCTTTCACTTTGATAAAGCACAATTTGGATTATAGATTATAATAAAAGCAATGTGTGTGTGTCATTTTTTAAAGATATGAAAGTTTACTTTATAAAGTCTGAATTATTTAGTACAGTAGAACCTCCCTGTAAAGGACACCTAATTGCAGAGCCAAAGTATCCTTTAGGGAGAGTGTGTCCTCTTACCAGAGAGTTGCTAAAT
>CP092866.1:109314853-109365544 GCA_030710605.1 Cordylochernes scorpioides | reverse complement strand
GATCCAGACACACTAAATATGACCTTAGTTTTATGTAAGTGGCTAATGCTGTTTGCAAGCAATTCAGTTTCATTCCGGTTATTTTATATTTAAAAAAAGTACCAGAAAAAAAAACTTCCCATTTGTGATCCTTCCACTGATATGTCTTAATCCAACCATCAAAGACCTCTCCAGGAGCACATATATATATACTGAGCAGTACTTGCCCCTAGTGGTGTGTTGTGTACACTAATAGATGAAGAAGAAGTAAACCCTCTTAATCCAAAGATTCAGCCTTCACAACTTAATTTCCCCATTCTCTCTCTCTGTAGAAAAGAATGTTCTATTTTTTTAAAGAAGGTCTCACAGCTGGTAGAGTTTGTTGATGTTTAAAAAGTGTGTGCACCTTTCCACAGGTCTATTTTTTTGGAGTTTACACCTCTTTTGACGTCCATTTTGCTTCCCCCTCACACACACCATCACATACCTTTATCTCTCTATCTCTCTCTAGTTAAAGTAATGTCTTAACCAAAGAAGCAGTTTATCATCTATCTCTTTAGATAGGACCCCCCACACACATAGTTTATTGTAACTATCCCCTTAACTCTCAATGGTTAAAATTTGATTCAAGAAAGATATATATATATATAACTTGTCAATGATTTAATGCTGTTTTGATCATCTCTCTTTAATTTGATATACATTTTTTACTTCTGTCTCAGAATTTCTGTTTACAAATCCATTTTTTATATATAAATGCCAAGATTCTATATAAGAAGAGAAAAATCTTTTAAAATTTATTTACTTTGTCATTTTTTTTTCATTTATATACAGTAGAACCTCCCTGTAAAGGACACCTAGTTGAAAAGCAAAAGTGTCCTCTTTGAAGAGGTATCCTCTTACCAGAAAGTTACTAAATAGTAAAATTGGGAAATTTGTGATGAAAACTGTCCTTTGTAGAGAGATGTCCTCTAGCGTGAGTGTCCTCTCATGGAGGTTCTACTGTATATGTAAAAAAAAATCTATATATAATTTGAATACTTGCATCCTATTCACTTGTACTCCTCTATCAACATTTAAATATATAAAAAACTTGCCCTTTTTAAAAAACCATTGTTATCACAGTTGCCAAAGATTTGTCTAGTTTGTATAAAAAAACAGCCATTTCTTTATATAGTTTTTTTTTTTTAGTCTAGTCATTTTTTTTGGTGCTTTAAAATAATCATCTTGCCATAGTTTTTTTTTTTTTAGAAAAAATATTTTATTGCTTTTTCATTAAATGCATACAGATGTCTTTCTCTGTGAATCAGGTGTTTTTTTTTCAGATTTTTATTTGTTTTGATTAAAAATATGTTTTTTAAATAGTTAATGGATCCACTCTTATATCATTGCTAATCATTTATAGTTTCTTATAAAATCTGTGAGCCATTAATTTTTATTTAGTACCATATTTTCCCCCCTGTTGTGAATTCTTCCAAATGTGCAAAAAAATGATTCAAATTTTTTTTTTCACAAACATTTTTACTCAACATTTAGTTCATATTCTTTTTCTTTGAAAGAGTCATGATAAAGCACAATTTGGATTATAGATTATAATACAAGAAAATAAGACCTAATCCAAAATATTAAATAGTTTGTGACATATTTATTCTTTTGTCTGATGATGGTGACAATGTTGTTGCCGAAACGTTCACACACTATTAAATTATTTGGATTAGATCTTATTTTCTTGTACTTTGAAAGAGTCATTTTTTAAAGAGCAATTTCATGCAATTCTGAAGGAAAAAGTATTCATAATTCTTCTCCCATGGACCCTCTATGGCAACAGAAGTCTACTTGCACACTTTGCTGAAAACTATCCCCTCTTATTGATCTAGAAACCTTTTATGCAGGAAAAAAGGATTCTTGCCTGGATCCTTTATATGAAGAGAAAGACTATAAATCCTGCTTTCTGGTCCATCTGATTGACTGAGTTAATCCAACTTGCAAGGAGGAGTAACCTAGAGTTATATCAGATGGGCTGCCAAGAAATAAGATCCCCCTTCTCTGTTGTTGTTTCTTATTCCCTTGTGTAAAGATTACACAAATTCAATGAGTTCATGCTCCTCAAACATCCCCATCTCTTGATACAAAGGACCTCATCATGAAACCTTTTTCTGTATAGGTTGTGGAAGAAGAACCTCTATGACCCACCTTGGTGGATTGATCAACAACTCAATGTCTGAAGCACCCTTCTTTTTCAGAAGTTTCAGGTAGTGTTTCCCCATTATTTGGATTACTCTCGAGTTGTTCCGCTAGATCTTTGCATTGTTTAATCAAGATATTCTCATGCCATTTTTTGAGAGTAAAAAGTCTCTCTCTCTAGGAGAACTACTTTCTTAAAGATGGAAATTTTGCCAGGAGGATGGCGTCTAGTTTTGACTTCTATTTTGATGGGAGAGGTGACCTTTGTCTCTTTTACTTTCTTAAAGTCCTCCTCGCCTTCAAAATAATGATCTAAAATTCTCATCCTTGCCCTCAAATTCAACCTGTAACCATAAAAAAAAAAGGTCCCTCAAAAGCTACCATATATTTTTTTAAATAAAGAGTTCTGAACCTGCCTTGGCTGAGGGGTTCTGTCAATTATCTACATAATGAGAGATATAATTGTAACGTCCTCGTGTTTGTTGGTTGATGTTAATAAGCAAGAAGTATCTGGAAGTTTAAAAAGAAAAGTCTTTATTTCTTTTAGGCTAACATCATACATAATATATCAGACATAAGTTTACATGTGGATATATATTACAATCAGGCAACTCCACAGAGTACCATCAGTGATGTGCTCACTGATAATTTACTATATAAGCATGCCAGCTGCCGTTACAATAATTGTGTCACATTAAATGACTCTCTTAAAGTTTTGATAAATTAAATGTAAGGAGCATGCTATCTATAAAGTACAAAATATAAATCTATAGCTCATTACCTTCTTCTTTTTTTTTTCATTAAATTATATTTATAACCTTTGAAATAGCAGCACTTTGGCTGAAAAAAGCTATTTTATTAATTAAATAATACCACAGGTTTCTGGACATGAGTCTCTTTTCATCCTATTTAAAACAATTGATTGCTATTTTATCTGAAATGAATTCCTATTTTTAGTACGAATTATTATTATTATTAATTTTTTTCTTGTCCCAGGTCTGGACTTCAAATCTAGACCAGATCCTGAAGGCCTCTTTATTGCCTCGATGACCATAGATGGGTCGAATTAGTAGGTTAGCTTAGTACGAATTATGAAGGTAGTTAATAAATATGAAAAATATTGCAAGCCAAAAATTCAAATTAAAGAGAGAAAGAAAATTCTAAAGGATCTGTAGCCCCTTCTATTGACTCTATTTATCACAATTTTGTCTCTTCTTGTTACTTGTAGCAGTGCTGTCTTGTGCTGTTGCACAAGGAGACTGACCTGAGCATAAGCACTTGATTGGTTGTTAAAAAAAACTGCACTAAATTTGATTCTATTCTCCCTTGCTTCTATTGCTTCTATTCTCAAATTGATTTTCCCTATAATCATTTATTTTTTTCCTATGAAGTGAATCCTAAATTAAAAAAAGATTTACTCTCTTTTTTTTCATATAAGATTTGGTCCATTAACTACAAAACAACAACAACCAAATAATTTTAGTGAAATGTTTTATAAATACAGTAGAACCTCCCTGTAAAGGACAACACCTAATTGTATAGCCAAAGTGTCCTTTAACGAGAGATGTCCTCTTACCGAAGAGTTACTAAATAGAAAAAATGGTAATTTTGAAAATGAAAACTGTCTTTTGTGGAGAAGTGTCCTCTTACCAGAGAGTTACTAAATAGTAAAATGGTAATTTTACAAATGAAAACTGTCCTTTATAGAGAAGTGTCCTCTAGTGTGAGTATCCTCTCATGGAGGTTCTACTGTACATCAATGCAGCTACTGTATTTTAATGCAATGTTTGTTGGGTTTAAAATGATTTGTTTATATCAGCCATGTATATATAACATGTGTTCACATTATTGCTTACAACTCTCCATTTTGTGGAAGTGCCGAATACCAAATATTGTGGTTTTATTTTTTTTGTTTATATTTTAATACAAATAACAAATTTTGTGATTTTAAAAAAATATTATATATACATGGATATTTTGTTTAACTCTTTTTTTTTTGTGTTTTTAATTATTTACCATATTAAAATTATTAATAATGCATTTATAATAAACTATTCTATAATTTTTTTTTTTTTACTTAAATTTGTTTTTCCAAATTTTAATCTTTTTAAAAAAATATATTGATGTTTTTTGTCCATGTTTTTTTTTATTTTATAATCTCTTTATTAAAATTTTTGTTCATCAATTTTTTTTTTTGGTTATTGTATGTTTGGTTGTCTTTTTTATTTTTTTTTAATTTGTGTGAGGTAAGCAACAAAAATTTCAGGTGCTAAAATTGATTTATAATCATTTCTGTTATGTCTCTCTGAAGGATATTGGTAAATTTACATGAAATATTTGATAAGGCATATATATATACAGTAGAACACATCTTTAATTCATTATTTTTTTTCAAATCCCACAAAATCACAACCTATATTTACTTTAAATTTCAGCCAGACATCTTCTTCTTCTTTCTTATCTCCACTCAATTGTATTAGGGTATCAAGCTGGTAAAGGACAACCTTCATGATTAGGTGGAGTAGAATACCTTTGTCATTAAGACTGGGAGTACTACTCAGTGGCAGGCCGACTTAGCTTCAAAAGAAATGGCCGCCTCTGACATGAGGAACAGACGCCAGGACCAGACATACACAGTATAACATTTTAAATTCAACTGACTATAATTCACAACATACCTACTTTTTTTTTTATGGTAAAGCCTACAATTTGGATTATAGATTATAGCTACAATAAAATAAGACCTAATCTCTAAATAAATAAATAGTGTGTGTTTGGATTAGATCTTATTCTCATTTATTCTTTTGTCTGATGATGGTAACAACGCTGTTAACAGAAACATCACGCACTATTAATTAATTTTGATTAGGTCTTATTCTCATTTATTCTTTTGTCTGATGATGGTAACAACGCTGTTAACAGAAACATCACGCACTATTAATTTATTTTGATTAGGTCTTATTCTCATTTATTCTTTTGTCTGATGATGGTAACAACGCTGTTAACAGAAACATCACGCACTATTAATTTATTTTGATTAGGTCTTATTCTCATTTATTCTTTTGTCTGATGATGGTAACAACGCTGTTAACAGAAACATCACGCACTATTAATTTATTTTGATTAGGTCTTATTCTCATTTATTCTTTTGTCTGATGATGGTAACAACGCTGTTAACAGAAACATCACGCACTATTAATTTATTTTGATTAGGTCTTATTCTCATTTATTCTTTTGTCTGATGATGGTAACAACGCTGTTAACAGAAACATCACGCACTATTAATTTATTTTGATTAGGTCTTATTCTCATTTATTCTTTTGTCTGATGATGGTAACAACGCTGTTAACAGAAACATCACACACTATTAATCCATTTGAATTAGGTCTTATTCTCATTTATTCTTTTGTCTGATGATGGTAACAATGCTTTTACAGAAACGTCACACACAATTTATTTGGATTAGGTCTTATTTTCTTGTACCTACTTTTTTAATTAACCTTTTAAATTTTTTTCAAAAAATCACAATCAGCCTTTTTATTTTCAATATAAATACTGTTTATAATTTAACACTGTCTATAATTCAACTGATCCCTTGGGGAGTTTGATTAAAGAGAGAGAAGTTGGGCTATGATTAACACAGCTTTAATTCAGCACCCCCTGAATGCTGCAATGAATTGGTAATCACTGCAATGACAAATTCAGCACTGACTTTAATTCGACCAAGGATTCTGCTGTTTCTTATCCCCTTGTGCAAAGGGGTTGAATTAAAGAAGTTGTACCTCTTTTCTCTTTATTAATCTTATAATGGCAGAGAAGTGACTCCTGGGAGGGAAGCATTCCTCAGGCTGACCTTGGAATATAACCACATTTGTTGCAAAGTAATAATTTAATGTCAGGTTATTTATTCATGAATTCCAGTGATAAGAAACAGGTTTATTTTCTTTTATTATAATCTATAATCCAAATTGTGCCTTATCAGGTTTATTTTTAAATTTCAAATCATTGAAAGACTGAGCTACATAATGTTTCACTCTGTTAAAATTTAACAAGCCATTCAGAGTTAATTTAGTCACTTTCAAAACATGCAGTTTAGTCTGCAGTAGTTTATGCAAGGTAATTATATAGCATTGAAGGTATTTGGGTATTTTTGCCAGAAATATCCATCAGTATAGTAGGTTTGTTCCTAAGTTACCATGGTGGTGATTCCATCTTTTCTGCTCTTTAGACTTTCCATAAGATCTATAATTGAAGCTCATCACATGTCAGCTTCAGACTTGGATTATAGATACAATTTGGATTATAGATACAAGAAAATAAGACCTAATCCAAATATATTAATAGTGTGTGTTGTTTCGGTATCAACACTGTTGCTGAAATGTCGCACACTGTCAATTTATTTGGATAAGGTCTTATTTTCTTGTATTTAAGACTTGTTTTATCATATTGTAGTGTAATGTAATGGTAGTTGCAGCTTCTCTCCTTGGATGTTTATTGACTCGGTGTGTTAATTGAACAGTGTGGACAATTCATGATACAATTGTGAAAAACTTTTAAAATTCCAAAATATTTTATCACAATGAGTTTCTTTTTATTTTAAAATGCTATCTTTCAAGTGATAATCGCTCTTCAATGGTCTTAAAATGACTAAATCTAACAAGAAATATTTTCAAATACAAACACGCATAGCGTGGATATTTACAACTGAAATTTTAAAATTTGTGGACAATGCCATACACAAGTCTTTAACTGCTGGATGTCATGGTCTTACACTAACTACACTGGTGAGGACTAACAAAGTTAACAGGTTGTAAACAATATCATGAAACCAGAGGTATTGACTACACCATCCATTGCTGAAATCTTCATTATTGGGATTATGATGCATTAGCGCCCCATCTGTTATCAAAATTTGAAACTATTATAGACGCATATGATTCTTTTTAAAATAAAACGATTTCTACTGCCCTTACTGCAATGGAAAAATTAATGGGAGGGCCTGGCTCATCAGTGGTGAACCCTCCCAGCAGTTTCGCCAGTTTAATCTCTACCTTACCGCTGTTATATTGCATTTTTGGAACTTCATTATTGGGTTGGAGGCCTATAAATAACGGCAGCTTTTTTTTTTGTTTCAAATGACACTTTCTAAAAAGGATGTTCTACATCATAGTGTAACTACTTCTTCTCAATATTCTATTCTCTCCTTATGCACTGTTGGCTGCCTATATTCAAATCTAAATAACCCCACCAGTGAGTGCAAGTAACCAAACGAGGCTCTGGCACATTTGTAAGTGCAAAAGTCGAACTGCTTTTCACATGTGTAGACATGTTCTGCGCTTACAGTAAAAGCAGTCGCTAACTACCCACCATGATTATCATGGCTTTGAGATAAAAAAGAAGAAATCTAAATAACTGATGAGTTTCATTCAGTGTATTTGTCAACAGCATTCTACCATAGCTAACATTTACATTCTTGGAAAATATCAATTTTGGTTAAAAAATACATTTCTAAAGTAAGGGGGGGATTGCTAAACTTTTTTTTTAACCACTACACCTTTCAAAATTAAATAGGTTTTGGCAACTCTTAAATATCCATACAGATAAGAATTTTGGTTTTAAAGTCAGATGTGGATATTGGAATGATCGCAGTTCTCTGGTATTGTGACAGATTCAGTTGGATAACAACGCCTGAGGAATACATGCCTCTTATGAATTGTTACACTTTATTCTGGTGAAAGAACCCTAAATTCTGATGATATTTCACTCTGTTTATATTTTTACATTCCGCCCTCTTTTTTTTTACCTGAAATCAATAAATCAAATTACATATACACACACCGTTTAAAAAATTTAACTGATATTTATATATATATCTAAAGAGACAAGGGTCGCCTCTCCCATCAAAATAGACGTCTAAAACCAGACGCCATCTAGTGACCGTCGCCGCAACTAGTGACTTCGGGTCGGTGACAAAGCCACAACACCAGCTTTGGCAAACTGAAAAGAGTCCACCTAGGGACCATGGTTTCGGGCTAATTGATGGCGTCTGGTTTTAGACGTCTATTTTGACGGGAGAGGCGACCCTTGTCTCTTTAGATCAATTTCCTAATTAAGAAAAAGACATCCCCTTATCGTGTAACTAAAAGTTCTGAAAAATCGCGCAAGCCATCAGCAACTTTCAGCTGCACAATAAGGAGATGCCTTTTTCCTAATTCATCTACCTTATCCCAGTACAATTTTACATTTGTACTATTTTTACACATTGAATATGTTTCTTTTTTCTCACATAGGTATTACATAATAGTATTGTAAGAGCCAAAAAGAACTATTTATATATCATTTACCTAAATAATGCCAAATACAGTATAACCTCGATAATTCGACACACCCCAATTCGACACTCGGCGATAATTCGACCATGTTCCGATGTCCCGACCTCCGGCCTATCAAATAACAAACCGTAATTCGACAGTATCGATAATACGACAGTTCCGATAGTTCGACCATTTTAAAATTCGAATTTCGACAGTTGAATGTTATTTTACATGCAACTTTACCGCTAAACGGTATTACGGCGGCGACGATCGGCATCGGCGGGCGGCGACGATCGTCATCGGCGGGCGCCGATACGATCGCGCCTGCGCACTTTTGGTTTCTGGTTAGTTTAAGTTTCACTTTGCAGTGCCGTTGCGCAATTTCGCGGATGTTATTGTTTTTTTTTTTTACGCGGGAATTTCGGCATCATGCGCTAACTAATAATAATTTTTATTTTTAACATTGAAATATTTTTTAGCTATTTTTAAATTTATAAATAATTTCTTTTTAAATAAATAAATCTTTATAAAATGATCCAACAATGATTATGATAACATTTTATTTCAATATTCCATTTCTGTGTTATTATAAAAGATTTAAACACAAAATCAATAACACCTGCAGCAGCAGTGGATGCCTTTAATACATTAAAATTTATTTATTAAAAGACATTTCAGAGGAAGAAAGGCATGCATGTTTTTTCAAAATGCCATCTGGAATACATCCTGAATAGGATTTCAGTGCAAAAACAGATATCTATAAAGGAATTTTTTTTTAAATCTCTTCATGATTATTTTAAAATAATATTTTTTAAAATTTTCTTTTTATATATTCACCATATTTATTTCCTTTCAACTGCTATATTTTTCAATTAGAATAAAATATTATTTAATATATTATATTTAATATTTTAATGTCTGTAGAGTTAATATTTGATTATATTACTGAAAAAACACATTGCCAATAAATTTATTTGTTACAATTATTTATGTTTCTAAAATATGTATTAATGCCATTTTGTCACTGATACTAAAAGTTAATCATGAAAATAATATAAAAACACACAATGGTTTCAATTAATATCATTAATTTATATTACAAAGCTATTTAAAAAAAATGTTATTTTAGCGAGTTAGATGATAACCTAATCATATAACCTTAATTCAACACTTCCTTTAATTCAACCGAAAGCTCTGATCCCTTGGGGTGTTGAATTAAAGAGGTTCGACTGTATACTTTCTTTACATAAAAACAAAGATTACCTATTATAAAATTGCCAGTATTCATTGAATGTCCACATACACTCTACCAACCATCTATAGAATGATTTTACCTAACCTATATATGTTTGTATACTTTTTATTTCCCTATAAGAACAGTCTTCCTCAAACCCCATGTAGTCATCTATCTCTCTAAGGATGCAAAATTCTCAATTACCAACAATGAAAATCTAATCCAGATGATAAGGCACAATTTGGATTATAGATTATAAACACATGGTAATAAGACCAAATCCAAATAAATAAATAGTATGTGAAATTTCTGTAACAGCGTTGTTACCATCTTCAAAGCTTGAAGATGGTAACAACGCTGTTACCGAAACGTCACACACTATTTATTTATTTGGATTTGGTCTAATTACTTTGTGTTTAGGATAAAACATGTTTGTTCCCTGGAGACCTAATATATTTTTACTCATTATTGATTCAAAGGAGTATTGAAATATATATTGGCTAAATTTTTTAGAAATTTTTGTTGATTGGGAATAAGGCACAATTTGTATTATATATATTTTTGATTCTTTTATCACATGGTTTAATGCATCCATAATTGTGGGTATAGGGATTGAAGTAAACTTGGATTCAACATCTGAAGATATAATTATTTGATTTCCATTTAGTTTCATGTCAATAATATCTTCTTTGAATTCATAGGAGTTAATTTATTTATTTGGATTTGGTCTTATTAGATTGTGTTTATAATTTGTATTTTAGATTATAAATATAAGGTAATAAGACCAAATCTAGCTAAAGAGTGGGATGTTTTGGTAACAGCATTGTTACTGAAATGTCATGCAATATTTATTTATTTGGATTTGGTCTTATTAGATTGTGTTTATAATTTGTATTTTAGATTATAAATATAAAGTAATAAGACCAAATCTAACTAAAGAGTGTGATGTTTTGGTAACAGCATTGTTACTGAAATGTCATACACTATTTATTTGGATTTGGTCTTATTATCTTGTGTTTATAATTTGGATTATAGATTATAAATATAAAGTAATAAGACCAAATCTAAATAAATTAATAGTGTGTGACATTTCGGTAACAGCGTTGTTACTGAAATGTCGTACACTATTTATTTATTTGGATTATGGTTTCATTACCTTGTGGTTAATATGGAATGTTTGTTGATTTCCTAGCAAACCTTAATTAAGTGTCAGCTATATGAAGGCTTGTGCTATTTACACTCGTGGACAAAATTGAAGGAAGTTGTATCTTTTAGAGCATGTATTTTTTCACACCTGACACAATTTGTGAATGTTTTAGAAGTTAAATAGACTCACAAAGAAGGAACAATTCTTCCTATATTAAATATTTCTTTTTTTATTTCTGCAGTTCTAGGAGTATGCCTTTTTTTTTTTTTTCTGGTCTAATAATCCCAATGTGATAACCAAATCTCTGTGTGAAGTGTGAGTACCATCTTCTCACTGTTAAAATTCTCCATACTCTTCACAGAGAGAATTATTTGGATTTGGTCTTATTACCTTGTGTTTATAATCTACAATCCAAATTGTGCCTCATCAATTCAAGATTATTATTTAGATGATTCAGACAATAACACTGAAGAAAGTGATAGTGAATCACTGAAACATCTGTAAGATATTTGATTAGTGACTTTTAGTGTGAAGACACACAAGATAACAAATTGTGAACAAAGTTACCATTGTCTCCTTAAAATAAAAATAGATGACTGGCAACATCAAAGACTTTCCACTTAAGTTTTGTCCATGAGTGCAATTAAAACTTATGACCAGTTCATGCTACACCTATAATTACATGAAAAGATTTCTTTTAAACTCGTTTTGTCAAGCTTATTGATCTTATAAGGAACTAGGCCTGTTGAAGAACTTTTAGCTTGAATGCTAGCCTTTATAAATAAAAGATAACCATTTTCAAGCTAATTTCTTGATTCTTAATAAACACATCTTTAATCACATCAATTAATATAATTTTATATTACTACCTTCAATACCAATAATTTTCATCTCATTTTGAATATTTGTTCTTTTTCATCACACTAGTATACTTTATATGAAAAAATACATTTGTGTCTATTTTTTCTTCCTACTCCTGGCTGTTTCTGACCATGATTTGTTGGATTGTGGCACAATGGCTCTTGGTAGCACAGTAGCCCTTTGGTTGGATAACTGGACACTTGTTTTTTTTATCCCTAGTACACATGGTACAGGCCATGATAAGTGCACCACATGTCTACACATGTGAAAAACAGTTCGACTTTTGAAATTACAAATGTGGCAGAGACCCGTTTAGTTACCTACACTTGCTGGTGGGGTTGGGCTTTTGCAAAGATCGAGGGCCATTGGAGCATTTCTTTTTCTAATTTGAAAAAAAGTTCCCAATGCAGGATTAGATCCCAGGTTGTAGTGGTGGGAAATCAACGGTTTATATCACCCTTCTACCGACCCCCATGGATACTTGCAGTAAAACACTATATTTCTAGGAAACAGAATTTTGTCATAAAGTTTATTTACACACCAATTTTAATGTTAAAATCAATCAATTCAATCTGAATATATAAAAACAAATTACAATTATCTATTTCAAATAAACCTCTTTAGTTGTTGTTGTTTCTTATCCCCTTGTGTAAAGATTACACTTTAGTATTTTAAGTTAGTCATTTTTGGTTAATTTTTTCTCAATTGCATATCTAGTAATAAGTTGGCATTTTATATAGACATTTCACACACTTCTTGCTTTATTTTGTTACATACTATTACTGTTACATACTACTTATTCAGTCTCAATAATTAACAAAATTGTCAGTCCCCAACTAACAAATGTATGTAGTTTTACAATATTCTTAACAAATTTGCATAAACACTTTAATTAATTGAAATCATTTCTCATTTACCCCCCTCCACATAAACCACTATGCAACTCAAATATATATTTTGGTATTTTACTCACCATTTTCATATATGCATAATGTGTGAAAAAGGCCATTTCTACTATAAGGTTGTCCCAAAAGTTCATAAACATTTGCAAAAAAATTGAAATACCAATAATTTTCGACGTTATGTATAATATCTTTGTATTATGATAAGGCACAATTTGGATTATAGATTATAAACACAAGGTAATAAGACAAAATCCTAATAAATAAATAGTGTGTGACGTTTCAGTAAAAGCATTGTTACCATCTTCAGACAAATTCAGTACTTTTGTCTGAAGATGGTAGCAACGCTGTTACCAAAATGTCACACACTATTTATTTATTTGGATTCGGTCTTATTACCTTGTGTCTTTGTATTATGTATAAAGTATTTGTATTATTATGTATTCGCTGTAATAATATTATTCACCAAGTAATAAGAAAACCGAAACTTTTAGGACCTTATATTTGTACAATACATTGATCTCTATGCAAATTTGAACAGGTCAATACACTACTCCACCAGCTTGTGACAAAGAAATGACCTTTTTCACCCTATGCTCTCACAACAATTCATCATGATTCTAGTAGTATTATCTATATATGCTTATATTGAATCATAAAGTTTATTTTTCTCTCTCTCTAGTGACATATATTCCAATTTATAAAGTATTTTAAAAAGAGTAAATATATCTCAATTTGAAAGATCTCTATTGCTTTCTTGTCAACTTCCATCATGTAAGCTTTTTTGTGGTCAAAATATATCCCTTCAAAAGAAAATATTGCTTATGCCAATTTTTAAAGTGTTTTTATTAAAATCAATATATTTACCTCTTAATAGAGCAAGTCATATTTTGTGTGCATTTAATTTTTTTTAGATATTCTTCTTGGAAATTGTTTTGAGATAAAATAAACATCTGTTTTTTGATGTCTCTTTTTGTCATTTTATTTTACTTATAAATGTATAAATATTGTCGCGGAGATAAATAAAGCAAATTTGGGAATAATTAATTTATTATAAAGGTGGGTATTTACCTTTTAGTTCTCCAATAAAATTATATACAAGAGGTATTTATAGGGGGAAAGAGGGTCAGATAATAAATTAACTTATCCCAAGGTAAAAATAATAATAATGAGAGTGGTCAGCCACCAAGGCGTCTCGTTTTCAATAAGATTCCAAGAACCCCTCACACCTGTGGTCGTCGTCCCTGGAGTCCAGGGGTGATTGACAGGTGTCCCATGGAGCTTCCTGTGGCTGGTGTTGCAGAGCTACTCGACAATATATATAATGCTGGATTAAAGAAAAAGAAGTATGTATCGCTACTAAAAAACCTGGAAGCCATCTCTCTCAACCTTCGGGAGATTCCACTTAAATTCCATAGTATTGGTGACCTCTTTGCAGCTTGGTAAAGACAGTAGGACTAGTAGTGCCCACCTTCACCAATATTGTACAATAATGGTTTAAGCTACACGAAAATAAGACCTAATCCAAATAAATTAATAGTGTGATGTTTCAGTAACCGAAAAAATATATATATATTTGGATTAGGTCTTGATAAGGCACAATTTGGATTATAGATTATAAACACAAGGTAATAATACTAAATCCAAATAAATAAATAAATAGTGTGTGATGTTTTGGTAACAGCATTGTTACCATCTCATTATTCAGCACTTTTGTCTGAAGATGGTAACAACGCTGGTACCAAAATGTCACAAACTATTTATTTGGTCTTATTATTACCTTGGGATTAGGTCTTATTTTCTTATAGCTATAATCCAAATTGTGCTTTATCAATAATGGTTTAAGTGACTTTAAAGTCTCAAAATTCTAAATAAACAACTAGGCCCTATAACAGAGTCACCAATTCTATGCCAGTCAATAGATTTCTAGGCAAATGTAACAAGTTTGATGGCATTTTATAGAATTTGTATAAATGGGGAGTGATGGAGAAGAAAGCCTTTCACTTTATTTAAAAAGCAATGTGTGTGTGTGCTTTTTTTTAAAGATATGAAAGCTTTTTTTTTTTTTTTGCTTATCCCTAGTACACGTGGTACAGGCCATGATAATCATGGTGGGTAGTTAGCGACTGCTTTTTACTGTAAGCACACATGTCTACACATGTGAAAGCAGTTAGACTTTGCACTTACAAATGTGCCAGAGCCCCGTTTGGTTACTTGCACTCGCTGGTGGGGTTGGACTTTTGCAAGAATTGGGGGCCATTGGAGCTTTTTTTTTTTTTAAACAGAAAAAAAGTGTCCAATGCGGGAATTGAACCCAGGTCGTAGTGGTCGAAAACCAAACAGTTTAACCAGCCTTCCACCGACCCCCAGATATGAAAGCTTACTTTATAAAGTCTTTTTTTTTTTAGTACAGTAGAACCTCCCTGTAAAGGACACCTAATTACAGAGCCAAAGTGTCCTTTAGGGAGAGGTGTTCTCTTACAGGAGAGTTGCTAAATAGTAAAAATGGTAATTTTGAAAATTAAAACTGTACTTTGTAGTAGAGGTGTCCTCTCATGAAGGTTCTACTGTATAATAGGTGTATGAAAAAATAGTTTTAAATGAATTGCTAGAATTGGGGGCCATTGGAGCTTTTTTTTTTTCTAAACAGAAAAAAAGTGTCCAATGCAGGAATCGAACCCGGGTTGTAGCGGTTGAAAACCAACAGTTTAGACCATCCTTCCACCGACCCCTGCATAGCTATAGTGAATCACAAATCATTAAAAGAACAAGTACTATAACTGAACAAAGGTCCATCTCTGGTAAAATAAATAAACAACAACGGTCAATCAATTCTTTATGAAGATTCAGGTAAAATAACAATGTAGGGTACAACATCAACATTTTGACAACAATCACTTTGAATACAAGGCATAGAGAAATTGTATTATAAAAATGATTCTTTTAAAAAGGTAAACAAAATAATAATTACAAAATAAGATGGCACACTTTTTTTTTTATCTTCAAAAAAAGTTGAAAGGGGAAACAAAGTGTTGATATTAAATGATGAATACATGGTTAACTTTATTTAGTTATGTTTTAATTATTTATTTTAAAATAAAGTAACATATAGTCAAACAACACCAATAGTTTATTATATACCTGATATAGTAAAATTTGGAATTATAGATTAGAAATGCAAGAAGATCAAATAAATAAATAGTGTGTGATGTCTTGGTCACAGCATTGTTACCATCATCAAAGTACTGATGGTAACAATGCTGTGACCGAAATGTCACACACCATTTATTTATTTGATCTTATTACCTTGCGTTTCATTTTACACCTAATAACAAGAAAATAAGACCTAATCCAAATAAATTAATAGTGTGTGACATTTTGGTAACAGCGTTGTTACCGAAACATCACACACTATTTATTTATTTGGTCTTATTACCTTGTGCCTTCTACAGTTTGTTGTATACTCCTGTGGGTTTGTGATACTCGAAAACTGGAGAAATTATTCAAATAAAACAAGAAAATTATTCTCAGTGGCAGTGGTTTGTTACAAACTATCTAATTCTAAAACAAGGTAATAAGACCAAATCCAAATAAATAAATAGTGTGCGACGTTTCGGTAACAACGCTGTTACCAAAATGTCACACACTATTTATTTATTTGGATTTGGTCTTATTACCTTGTTTTATAATCTATAATCCAAATTGTGCCTATCTATCTAATTCTATTAATGGATAATAGATGGAGTTACTTTCAATGTGTACATGTTTAAATGATTACACTTAACACACAACATGTTTTCTCTATGGCCCAAACAACTTTCTGGTCATTAAATTGTTTTAAAAAAATAATTTAAAAAGGTGTTGATATACATATATAGATCCATTAGGGAAGTTACCAACAATATATAATCACTGAGTTTTTAGCAAACATTGGGTTATTTTCCCCAATACAACAACAAAAATTCAACAATGATTTAATATAATAAAGGAACACAATGGCATAGTTGATACAATGTAAAGAGTGATGTTCTGGATGAAATATCAACATTGGGACTAGAGGGGATTTGTGAGGGAGTTAAAAAAATGGAGCTAAGAAACCAAAGACATGAGTATTTCACATTTGTGGTGCAACAAGATTGAGGTTTAAACAAAGAATATTTAATGGAGACTGTAACTTTCCAAATAAAGTGAAAATATAGTAAAAATGTGAAATTATACTGGAATAAGTTAGATAAATTTAAAAAAGAAATCTCCTTATCGTGCAACTGAAAGTTGCTGATGGCTTGTGAAGCAGCAACTTTCAGTTGCATGATAAGGAGATGATTTTTTTCTTCTAAGTAAGCTTAATTTGATAAAAATAAAATCCCCATGTATCAATATTGAGGTGAAAATGTGCTTGTGGTCAGGATATTCCTTTTTTGATTTTAATACCAACACCTGACCTTTTTTAATATATTTTTTTCAAATTAATTTTTCACATATATATATATTATATTAGATTGTATTCTGTGATGAGAGGAAGAGTGTGACCAATGCTAATAGTTCAACTTGAAGTTCATTCAGGGTGACGTTTCACCCTGTGCTGGATTATAAGGCGGACAGAGGAGGCTTTGTAAGGGCAACTTGGACAGAAGTATCTCTTGTTATGGGTCTTCTTGTGTCTGTTGAAGGTGGAGCTATCCCCTGATCTGAAATCACAGAGGAGGCAAGAGTATGGCTTCTCCCCCGTGTGTATGCGCTTGTGTTTCACCAGGGCAGAAGAATCCACTGTCTTGTAGTCGCAGAACGGACATTCGTATGGTTTCTCTCCATTGTGATTACGGATGTGTCGAATTATGGTAGAATTGTGTGCAGCTGTGTAGGGACAATGTGGGCAGGTGTGGGGTTTCTCTCCAGTGTGGGTGCGCATGTGTACTGTGACTGATGATAACTTGATGGCAGAATACTTGCAGTAAGTACAGGAGAATGGCTTCTCTCCAGTATGTGTACGTCTGTGAGAAGCCATGGAAGTTGATACTAAGGTCTTGTAATCACATTCTGAGCAAACATACGGCTGCCTTTTGTGGAAAGTTGACTTGTGTTTGACCAGGACTTTATGATTGTCAGTTGTGAAGTCACATTTGGTACATTTGAGGTCTACTTTGGAAAACATGGAATTTATTTTTGCAAAGTTGATTTTATTTTTCTCCTGAGACTGAGTGAGCAGGGTGAACTCCCTGATGTTCTGTGGGTCTATAGAGGATTGCTTGGACCCAACCTTTTCACCCGGGGAACTATCCACAAGTGGAAGCATCTTGTTGAGGCAAGAATCTTTCTGCTTATCCTGGAATGTATTCCTAACAAGATTGGAAGTGTCCATTCTGAGGAAGTTATTACAAAACCATGTGGGACACTCTTGTAGGAATGGAAGGGAGTAAATATGTATATCTAGGAACTATTCCACCATGTGAGGACTTGGGATAAGATAGATTTCTAGGAAGGCTCCACCTAAACACAACACACAAACCACTAAATTTTACAAAATTCTGATAAACAAGACCAACAAGTAAACTACAGTATGACCTCATTAATTTAACACTTATGGTTGTTGTTTCTTATCCCCTTGTGTAAAGATTACATGAATTCCATGAGTTCATGCTCCTCGAGCTGTTTTATGATGAGCAGCGGCCTCTCCCAAAGGTCCTGTTTAGTGCATCTAATGCAAGCCAAAATGTGTTCTGGAGCTGCAGGTACCAAACTACATTTTGGGCAAGTGGGATAAATTTTGTTGTTATTTTCTATCTTCAGTGGCTTGAGATGGCCTGTTATAAATTTTGTCAGTGTTATTGACACTTATGGTAATTCAACCATGCTTTCATGTCCTAGTCTCCAGCCTATTAAAAAGCAATGGTTAATTCGCCCAAATGATAATTTGACACTATTTGACATTAGATTTTCCAAAGGTTTCAAAGGAAAAAACAAAGGTTTCAAGACGAAAATTAATTTGTAAAATAAAATTCAGTTATATCAAACTTTGAAATTGTTTATTTAAATACGAAATGCAACATTTGAAAAGTGATGTGAAAATTTTTCACAATGGGCTTTGTTTACACTAGGCCAAAAATCAAATCCCCCAATAAATTGCCATGCCATTCTGTAGTTTATCTTCGAACAAGTATAGGAGCTCCATTCAACCTATCAAACAAGATACTGAAGGAGGACTTGAACCAACCCGATCTAGAAGATATGTACCAAACTTCCGTTAAGAAATTATACCTTCAAATGCAAAATTCAAATAATCCAACCATACAAGATATTCTACAAAATAAAGGAGATATCAATCCCCGATTCCGACGACCCGGCCCTGACACTTAGTTAAGAGCTCATCACCCAACAGCTGCCCTCCTGCAAGGTCCGGGGGGACCACCTCTACTCCACGCCATGTGTAAATAGTCAGGACAAGGTGACTCACGAGCTGTTCTCGAATGTAAACACCTGAAATTGAGACGAAATAAATAAATAGTTCATTTTCCTAATTTTCTATGTGGCAATATATATAAAGGTTCTCTCTCCAGGCAACCTTTATTTTTATAGATCAATTTTCTTCCTGCAAGATATCCATCCATAGGTTTTTAACTTTTAATTAGACAATTTCAATTTATATTTAGACATTTTTCATTTTAATTTAGACACATGGACTATTTATAGAAAAGTCCATGTGTCTAAATTAAAGTGAAAAATGTCTAAATTAAAATATAAAAGTCTAAATTAAAATTGAAAATGTCTAAATAAAAATGAAAGTGTCTAAATTAAAATGAAAAATGTCTAAATATAAATTGTCTAATTAAAAGTTAAAAACCTATATATAGGAAGTAGAACCTCTCTTTAAAGAACAACCAATTGCAGAGCCAAGGTGTCCTTTAGGGAAAAGTGCCATTGCCATTACCATTGAGTTGCTAAATAGTAAAAATGATAATTTTGAAACTGAAAACTGTCCTTAGTAGAATGGCATCCTCTCATGGAGATTCTACTGAATATATATTACTAAAATATTTTAAATTTGTGATTATGATCTTTCAAACACCGGCTGAAAAATTGATATTCTTAGAATATGTAAATTAAATAGCATCAATAAAATATATACACTGGTTCAAATTCACATAAATAGGTACCGCTCAGCAAGAGCAACCTAGTTCATGATAATTGAACAATGAATAATATGTGAAGGTCATTCACATATTAAACAATTTTTAACGCGGGATTCAATCCTGGTTCATGACTGTCGGGAATCGAGGGTGTTACCCACTCGTCCACCGACTTTTATATATAAATATATACATTAAAATTGTAAATTATGTGGATCACTAAATTAGGTTTTTAAATGGTATTTATATTTTAAAATATATTTCACTTACTTTAATGATTTGTCAAAAACAAGTACAAAGCTTTCCGCAAAAGACCAAAAATAAAACCAATCAAAAACCAAACATTTCGCGACAAAAAAGCAAACTTGGTCAAAAATGAATAAATTTCTCTTAGATGCAAGATTCTTTAAAACTTTGAATTTCAGCAAACAAAAATTGAAAAGGCTGATATATATGTTTTTAACTTTTGATTAGACATTTTTTTTTATATTTAGATATTTTTCATTTTAATTTAGACAATTTATTTTATTTAGACATTTTCAATTTTAATTTAGACATTTTTTCATTTCAATTTAGACATCTTTCATTTTAATTTAGGCATTTTTCATTCTAATTTAGACACATTGACTATTTTCAGAAAAGTCCATTGAAAAATTAATTAAAATGAATGAATAATCAAAATAAATTGAAATGAAAAATGTCTAAATTAAAATTGAAAATGTCTCAATAAAAATTCAATTGTCTAAATTAAAATGAAAAATGTCTCAATAAAAATGCAATTGTCTAAATTAAAATGAAAAATGTCTAAATATAAATCTAAAATCTCTTATTAAAAGTAAAAAAAAAAAACCTATTGATATATTGATTATAAATAATTCAGAAGTAGAAAAGTATTTGGTAAGGTGATTTCAGACTCCTGAACTAAGAGTGGCCAATGAAAGGAATTTAATAAGGTAATGGAAATGTTATTATAGTAGTGGTGTAACAATAACTACTAGGCTTCTCTACAGAGGGTGTTCCATTTTTAAAATAACATGTTTGTAACGCTATAGCTAGCGAAAGAAGCGCGCGATTCGCGTGATGTTATATTTATTCTGAAGAACAAGCATTGCATTATATTTCATCAAAAACCTATTTTTAAATATTCGAAATGCTTAAAATTATAAGTGATTTTGTAAAAGGTTACGTTTTCAATTTTCCGAGGAAAATACTCGTTTACCCAAATTATTATAATTATGAAAGAAAATAATATTGATATTACTAATTTTAAAATCAGTCACCTATTAAAGGAAAACAGAGAAAATTTTGATATGTATGAAAGAAAGCGAAAATGTTCCTCTGAAAAAAGGTGCCTGAAGAAACCTTTAACTCTGTTTGGACACCTCGTGACCACAGTATTCCAAATTCACCCAGAACCCCATCTAACCATGTTCCATCTTTGTCCATCTGAGCTGCAAACCTCTAGTGATTTTGAGGTGTAGGGATGGAGCCTGAGGCCACCTTCAGCCTTGACAACAACGAGCCAGAGTCCAAGATGGACTCAGAAGCCCCTTCCCTGTAGTCAAGCCACCTGACCTGTGGTGGATGACCTAACCCCACCAACACCATGCTGGTATGAGATGGACTCAGACATCCCTTCCCTGTAGTCAAGCCACTGACCTATAGTGCTTGACTTGACTCCACCAGTACCAAGCCAGACCCCAGCATGCCTATGGGCAAGCCACAAGCCCATGGTGGGTGTTAAAATCACCATCTTCAGGCAGAACTCCAGCTTCACCACGAGCCCTGAACCTTTCCCAAGCTGACCCCAAGATGCCCAGATCCTACAATATTAATTGCTTTTTTATTCAATACTAGCCGAATGACCCGGTTTTACCCGATTAAATGCTTTTATTCCGTTACAATTATAAATTGACGCCGTGGATGTCATTCTTGTGAAACGTCCCGCTCCAAACTTTGTGTCTGAGAAGCGATATTTTTATAAAGAGATGATCTGAAGCCCTGGAGGTTGTAGCTCTGTCGCGCAAACCACTCAGCTTGTCCCCCCGCTGCTCTGCAGTCTCTGAAGCCCTGGAGGTTGTAGCTCTCTCTCGCTTAGCCTTTACCCGGGCCTCACGCTGCTGTTCTGTCTCTGAAGCCGTGGAGGTTGTAGCTCTCTCTCGCGTAGCCTTTAGCTGGGCCTCACGCTGCTGTTCTGTCTCTGAAGCATGCGAAACACTGAATCTCTCCCGCAGATTAGCAAGTCTACGCTCTTTCTATAGGCGTTTCGTTAGCACGTTGTTGTTTCCTTTTTTTAGCCTCTGCTTGGCAGTGGCCAAAAGCCTTGCGTTTTTTAAGAGGCATTCAGCTTTCTGAAAAAAAAAAACTGTAAAGCGATGATACAACACAATCTGAATTATATATATGTTGCCTAGAAATTGAGATAAGAGCTTCAGAAAAGGAAAAGGTTAGGCATGAAAATGGTAGTCTTTAAAAAAATATGTAAAATTTCTGCAAAAGAAGAATACTCCGCATATAAGTTACTAGACGAATGGCCCGGGCAACGCCCGGGTTTTACCCGAGTGCGTATATATTTTAAAAATGTTTTAATTAAAATACTATTCGTTACAATTATAAATTGGCGCCGTGGATGTCTCTCTTGTGAAACGTCCCGCCCCAAACTGTGTGTGTCTTGAAAATATAAAAATAAAAATGTGAACGGAAAAATATGTCCAGGGTAGCCTAGTGGTCATGGCATCTGCCCTGTAAGCGGAAGGTCGTGGCTTCGATCCCCATCCCTTGACACTTTTTTTATTTTATCCATTCTGACCAAAATCTATCCGTGAACTTCACACAGACAGAATATGGCGATTATATAAGTCTTACATTCATTCTTCATTGTTGGCTTTTTATATTACATTTACTATTCATTGTTGGCTTTTTATCTTACATTCACTCTTCATTGTTGGCTCTTTATCTTACATTCATTCTTCATTGTTGGCTTTTTATATTACATTCACTCTTCATTGTTGGCTTTTTATATTACATTCACTCTTCATTGTTGGCTTTTTATCTTACATTCACTCTGTTGGCTTTTTATATTACATTTACTCTTCATTGTTGGATTTTTATCTTACATTTACTCTTCATTGTTTGCTTTTTATCTTACATTCATTCTTCATTGTTGGCTTTTTATATTATATTGTAGCGTAGAAATCAAGCCTTGAAATATCCTAAGATGTAAAAGTATTTATTGATGACGTCACGGCGACGAGTCGACAATTATTAACAAGTCAGCCCACAAACTATTTACAGCTAGAGAATCTTAAGCAAGTAAGCAAAGAAATATTTTAAGATGATTTCACAAAAACAGATTAATATATATTTTTATAATCTGTTGAATATATTTTCATTGAATAATATTAAATTAAATAATAAAATATTTCTTCGCCACATAGCCTCCTCCTATAAAGAGCATCGACCCGATGCTCAGAAGGAGACTTACATCCTCAGTCTCAAGGCTCGAGAACGGGTGATAGGGCCTGAGATCTCTTCGCGGGTCTGTGGTTGTTGTGTTCGTTCAGTGGGGATGTCTTCTTCCTGGAAGTTTGTCGAGTCATCTTCTGGGTCCTCTTCTAGCTGGTCCTCCTGGTCCTCTGGGTTTAAATAAGGTTTCATCCTACAAATGTGAAATAAATCTTTTGTTTTACGACGACCTTGCTGGTTTCCGAATGTTTCAACTTCATAGGTCACATCAGATATTTTTCGGGTTACTTTGTATGGGCCGAAGTAACATCTCATTAGTTTTTCCTAACGGGAACGGCGAGGCGACTGGCTGGGTCTTCTCTCAGGAGACGAATGTTGTCCTTTTCGGCCAGTGTAAGGAGAGGGGCTTCGGTAGCGGCGTCTATTTTCTCTTGGCAGGTCGTCGTTGGGCTTTTGGCCGCTCCGAGAATTATAGAATGTTCTAGGCTCTTGCCTATCTCTATGTTTGTAATACCAATTTTGTCCTTCTTCATATTCTCTCCTCCTGTCACGGCAGTAGCGCACGACGTGGCCAGGGCGTCCGCAGTGGAAACAGATTGGCTTACCTTCCGTGGTTCGCCATTCGTTGGTATCGCGTCTTCCTCCTTGTTTTGGGTACCGAGGTTCAGGGCGCGGTCTTATCGTTTGGGCCACATATCTATTATTATAAAACTCTCGGGGTCTTTCCTTATGTGGAGAACTTCTCCTAGGCTTTGAGATTGGCGCCAGGGTTCTTCCAATCTCCTCCTTTACCATATCTTCGATTGTAGCATTTTTTGGTTCCTCCCGAGGAGAGCCTAATGCCCGCTGTACCTCCTCACGAACAATTTGCCTAATCATAGATGACAGATCTTCTCCGTCATCCTGGTCACAGAGAGAGGCTACATTTGGTAGGCGCTCGTACCTGGTTGGGGTAACTCGCCTACAACGGAGCGCCTCAACACGGCGACATTCTGTAATGAATTGCTCGGTGCTCTGTACATCCCTCGGTAGGAGTGCTTGATAAAGCTCCTCAGCTATCCCCTTCATGAGGTGGGAGATTTTATCTTCCTCGCTCATTTGAGGATCAACCTCTTTGCACAAGCACAGGACATCCTGGATGTAACATTCGGTACTTTCACCTTTTAATTGTGCCCGTGTTTTAAGTTTCTTCTTCGCTTGCAATTTTGAATTTTCTTTTTTTCCGAACACATTCTCTAATTGAGATGTGAATTCCTTCCAAGTCTGTATGCTTTCTTCGTTGTTCTCAAACCATTTGAGAGCAGTTCCAGACAGATAAAAATAAACTTTAGTAAGACAAAGGGTTTCGTCCCAATGATTGTACCTTGCCACACGTGCATACCCTTTTAACCATTTTTGGAGATCTTCACCATCCTCCCCGGAGAAAATGGAAGGGTTCCTTGGCAGATGTTGAACAACGTAGTTGCTTACCTGAGTACCTTCTTTCTTTACATTCATAGAAGTTTCTTCTGGTTCAACAGAATCAATTTTTCTTTTATTTCTTAATGGGTATCGGTCCAGTCTCTCCACCAGTTGTGGCGTAGAAATCAAGCCTTGAAATATCCTAAGATGTAAAAGTATTTATTGATGACGTCACGGCGACGAGTCGACAATTATTAACAAGTCAGCCCACAAACTATTTACAGCTAGAGAATCTTAAGCAAGTAAGCAAAGAAATATTTTAAGATGATTTCACAAAAACAGATTAATATATATTTTTATAATCTGTTGAATATATTTTCATTGAATAATATTAAATTAAATAATAAAATATTTCTTCGCCACAATATTTACTCTTCATTGTTGGATTTTTATCTTACATTCATTCTTCATTGTTGGCTTTTATATTACATTTATCCGAGTGAAAGTTTGCCTAACGAATATTATATATTATGAAGTATAATAAACAATGTTAAAGATTAGTTTTAATTTTTAATCAAGATTGTGTGTGAATATGTGAGAAAGATGTAATATCGTTGTTGTTTTCTTGGCCGACTGTTTTACATATGGTGTTATCTTAAAATTGCTTGTTTTGAATATTTTTTTAGATTGAGTTGAATGAATTGCTGAATTTTTTTTTTGTATTTATATATAAATAAAATTAACTCTGTTGATTTTTTTGTATTTAATCCATAACAGCTAAGTTACGCATGTTAATGTTAGAGAAAAATATTTTGATGTTAAGCAAAACCTGCTCCATCTCGTTTTACATATATGTTGAAATTTTGTTGAAATTGATGCATTGTAACGAAAGTTTTTAGTGATGTCCTCTTATGAAATTTGCATTTTATTAATATAGATAAAAAACTCGATATTAAAATAAAAAATTGAATGAATAACTAATTATAATATTTTTTAAACAAAATGTAAATTTAAAAAGAGGATATATAAATATATTGAATTTAAAGAATAGTTATATATATCGTACATAGAGATGGCGCCACGACTTAGGTCATCGGACCATTACTTCGCATTTTCCCCGCTAGAGGCACTACTTTCGAGCTAAAGGGCAAATTTACACGCAAATTTGCAAATAACTCGAAATATATTCTATATAGAGACCTTTATATAAATATTCACTATAAGTTTTTCAATAGTTAACTCTATATACTGTTAAAATTTCAGTCAGAATAGTTACGTATTGTGGACGTGTATAGCCGACATAGGAACAAACACACATACATACATACATACCTACACTGACTTATATATATATAGGGATTTTATAATCTTTATTTATTTTTTTTGTGAATTTTTCTTTAATAATTTTTACATTTAATTCATTTTTTATTATTATTTTTAAAGATACTTTTTTATTTTTTCACTGAGAGAGAAGGGTGGTGACGATAGCCTTTGGGGGGTGAGTCCAGCAACACTGGGACAAGGAAGCGGGATATTTACAAAAGTTTAGATTTTTTTCCCCTAGGAAGCTGAGGACTGAGAGTTGCTGAAAGCTCAGGCCGCCCTTTTTCAAATCCTGGACTTGGGTGGCTGGATCTAGAGTTAGGTGGGGATATATAGGATTCTGGCATGATAGACATTTTTAGTTTGTTTATATATTTTCTAATCCTCCCTTTTAACCTTATATATATAGTTTTTTTGTGTTATTTTTTAAAATCTTATATATGCGTAATTATATTTGTGTATTTTTTTGTTTTTAATCTATATTTCTGATGTACATTGAAAGATTATTTTATTAGTCTAAAATAAAATATGTTTAGCCAGAAAGGATTGGTTAATTTACCTCCCAACATTTATTGCTAGCTGGTACAGCTTTAGGTCTCTACATGTGCCATAGATGAATAGATTTGTGGTCTGCTCTTCTGCAGCCACTGGCGCCCGAATATTTGGACATGTAGAGATCTGGAAATAGTTTATTATAAAAGTATAACAGCAACGAAAAACGTATATAAAAACCTCCCGATTTTAACAACTCCAACCGAATTAAAAATAAAAGAAATGATTGTCAGAGAGAATCTACCTTTTCAAAGGAACATTTTCACAATAACCAATGTACCACTTTCTACCGTTAACGTATTATTAGATGAAAAAGCGGCTTAAAAATACGTAAAAAGGCGAAAGTTCATGTCCTAAAGCTGCGCCTTATTGAGGAACGAAAGACATGCAGCAGGACCCTTTATGAAAAGTACCTAGCAGGTAAAAAATGGAAGAATGTTGTTTCACTGGACGAGGCATGGGTTTACCTCAATGATAGCAACCAACCCTGTGCCATTTACAACGCTAACTCTCAAATAAACACCTTTCAGAACTGGGTCAAGCAATGCAAGGAAAGTTTCTCAAAGGGCTTCATGTTCGTTGCAGGTTTCTGCTGCAATGGGAATCTTCCAATTAAGAAGGTGGACCCAAATGTCAAGATGAATTTGTAAATCTACCAAAGACTTGTCTTAGACCCATTATTCGACAATGAGGCACCGTTTTTGTATCCAAGAGACTCAAGATCCGTGTGGCTGCACCAGGCTAAAGCCACAAGTCATACATCACGTTCAACACGTCAATACTTGGACGAAAAGATGGATGAAACCGGTATTTCGTACATCCTTTTCAGGCACATCCCTACAAATTATACAGACTTGGTCCCTATGGATTTTTGTGCTTTTGGCTTGCTTAAAACTGATCTTAGATATAGAAAACCGAAGACGCTAGAGGGTCTCTGGAAAGTCTGAAAACGTAACCTTTTACAAAATCATTTATAATTTCAGATATTTCGAATTTTAGAAAATAGTTTTTTTGATGAAATATAAATCAATGCTTATTTTTTCAAATAAATATAACATCACGCGAATCGCGCGCTTCTTTCGCTACAGCGTTGCAAAATCGTTATTTTAAAAATGGAACATCCTGTATATAAATAATATTTATAGTGTTATGCCCAATCTGATTTTTATTGCCAACTGATATAGGCTTAGCAAAATAGGTTATTCTTTTTGAGGATTTCTGGTTGTTTTTGTACTCACGTATGTTGTAGTTACGAGGACATCCCTTTAGATAAAAACAAATATATATTTATTTAAGGAACGACTTGTTCCATTACATATATTGTTAAGACAAGTTAGCGGTAAACAATAACAGCAAGGTTGAAGGTAGAAGTTGGAAGTTACGTCATGGTAGTGACGTCAGCATCTATGATGATTAAAGTCAAAGTCTGTGTAACAATTCCCTCCTTACTTTGGCTTTATTCCCACGATGCTGAGGCTCTCCAGGTGTTTCTTCATCTGGTCTCGGGATAGGTCCTTTGTGAAGATATCCGCCTCCAGGTCCTGAGATGGCTTGTACAGAAGGCAGATGTCTCTGGATTCATAACAGTCTCTCAAGAAGTGGTACTTTCTGTTGATATGTCTACAGCGACTGCTTTGTTTAGGGCTGGAGATCCAGTTGATCAATGACTGACTGTCTGTATAGATCGCAGTTGGTTTTTCCATGAAATTCCATTCTTCCAGCCCTCGTAACAGGTTTATTATCCACTTGATTTGACAGCAGCTTTCACAAGCAACTATCATTTCTGCTTCCATTGTGGAGAGGGCGACGAGTGGTTGTTTACTACTTTTCCAGTCTATAGTTGCTTCGCCGAGCTTCAATACATATCCGCCGTAGGATTTTCCGTCATGAGTGGTCGACCAGCTGGCATCGGTGTAGGACTTCAGGATTCCAGTCTTTCCTCTTTCAAATTTCACTCCTAGGTCAATTGTTCCTCGTAGGTATCTCATCACTCTTTTGATTGCTGTCCAGTGCATCTGTTTTGGTTGTCTGGAGTACTGTGAAAGTTTGCTAGTGATGTAAGCAATGTCGGGTCTGGTGTTAACAGCTAGAAACATTAGCATTCCAAGGGCTTCCTGGTAAGTGTGCTGTTCACAATTGTCATCTTCAATATGATTATCCAAATTGATTTCTTTGGAACCTGGTGTTGGAACTTCCTTACAATTTTCCATTCCATATTTCTGCAATATTTGTTGTACATAGTGGCTTTGCTGTAGCGAAATTCCCTCCTTGTCTTGTATGATCTTGATTCCCAAAAACATGCCTTTACATGTTACATCCTTTATTTCCAGGTGATGTCTCAATTTATTGATGAATCTGTTTGAGGTATCTTCAGAATCTGAGACAGTGATAAAATCATCAACATATATCCCAACATAGAAGTATTTGTCTTTATTCTTCCATTTAAATAGGCAAGGATCAGATTTGAGTTTTTCCAGTCCACAGTCATGAAGTACTTGACTGAATTTCTCATACCACGATCTTCCGGATTGAGGTAGACCGTAAATACTTTTGTTGAGTTTGCAAACTTTGTTTCTGTCTTGGACAAATCCAGCAGGTTGTTCCATGAATATTGTATTTTCAATGTTTCCATTTAGATAGGCTGCTTTTACATCAAATAGTTTAATGACTGAATCTTTTGTTGCTGCCATTGACAAAATAGTCCTGAGGGTGGCATTTTTAATTACAGGGCTGAAACTTTCGTTGTAATCTCTTCCTGGGATTTGGTTGTATCCCATTGCAACAAGTCTAGCTTTGTAAGTTTTGTTTTCTTGGTCTTTAGATATTTTGAACACCCATTTACTTTTGACAACTTTAGCGTTTACAGGTCTAGGTACCAGTTCCCATACTTGATGCGAGTACATGTTCTGTATTTCCTCAAGCATTGCGTTCTCCCAATGTTTCTTGTCTTCGCATGCGATGGCTTCTTCATAGTCTTTCGGAATGGTTTCATTCGTAGTAGCCAGAACGTAGTCATCGAATCTTTTAGGTATTGTTCGAGTTCTTTGTGGTCTGTCTGATACACTTGACTCTGTCTGTCTGTTGATCATGGTATCTGGTGCTGGCTCTTCAATATCAACATCTGATAGAACATGATTGTCCAGTTGTTCATCCTCCTGAATGAAGAAATATGTGTCAGTGTCCGTATTATTATCACTTTGTTTTTCTTCCGAGATGACATTATTGTTCTCTCTGAAGTGAATGTCTGCGGTTTCAAGAATGACTCTCGCTGTGATATCAAATACTCGATAAGCTCTTCTGCATCTTGAATAGCCTACAAATATTCCTCTCTTAGATTTAGCTTCTAGTTTGTGTCTTTGATGATTCTCGAGTTTATAGAAGACTTCACAACCAAATCTCATGATGTGAGAGACGGATGGCTTTTTACCTTTCCATTTTTCCATAGGGGTAGTGTCTGGGTCATTAGTTGTGGGAGTTAGATTGTACAGATATGCAGCTGTATTCACAGCTTCTGCCCAGAAGTGTAGGGGTAATTGGGAGTCTGCCAGAAGTGTTCGGCCTTTGTCTAATAGTGTTCTGTTAGCTCTTTCAACTCTCCCATTGCTTCTTGGGGTGTACGGTGTAGTTAGTTCATGTTTAATTCCTCTGGATTCTATGAAGGTTTCAAGGTTTTTATTGATAAATTCTGTTCCGTTATCTGTTCTAAGTCGTTTTAGTTTTGAGTTTAGCTCGTTTTCTCTCTTTACAATAAACTTCTTCAAAACTTCTGCTGCTGATAGTTTATCTTTGAGAAATTCTACAAATATTCTCCTAGAAAATCCATCTACGATGGTCAAGAAATATTTACTTCCGCCCAAGGAGTTTATTCTCATTGGACCACAGAGATCGACATAAATGGCTTCAAATGGGTAGCTTTCCTGATTGTTATCTGTGTGAACATAGGGTACTTTGGTCATTTTTCCCAAGGAGCAAGCATCACATTGATCAAGGGTACCATTTATAGAGTTCAAGCCTTTTAGAAGATTGTTCTTCAAAATCAGGTTCAGTTTGTTGTCACTAGGATGTCCTAACCTTCTGTGCCATGCAGTCCTAGAATTGTCCTTTGAAATCAAGCAATGTTCATTTGGAACATGAGTTGCTTCAGGTAAACGTGATAGGTTCAATGTGTACATGTTACCATCAAAGTTGCCTGTTCCTATTAGCTTGTCATCAGAAGAGTATATGTATGCTCCTTCAGAGTTCAAAAGAACAGAGTTCCCTCTTCTTACTACGCTTGGAATGGACATTAGATTTCCTTTCAGGTGTGGTACATGGAGGACATTATGCAGGGTTACAGCGTTGTTAAGTTTGTCCTTACCTTGTACAGTAGCTTGGATTAATCCTGATGAGGCAGATTCGATATGTCTCCCTTCTTCCGCCACTTGTATGCTTCTTTTATCCTCCGCCTTGTGCTCGATCCATTCACCATGGGAAGTCATGTGGCTTGTGCACGCAGAATCAATTATCCACACGTCCTGAGTTGTCGGGCGTTCCTCCCTTGTGCTTGCATGTAGTGCGTATTCTGAAGTGGAGTCTCTTCGTTGGGATGGTTCCTCCGTTCGTTCTTGGATTGCTGATCTGGCTGTGTCTTTGTTTTGTTTTGGTCCTTTATGGTAGTTCCTTGTACTGGCCATGTTATTTTTGTTTGTTGTATTCTTTTGATTTCCTTTGTTGTCAGGGTTGAACCAACAGTCTTTCTTGAAATGCCCTTTTCTTTTGCAAATGAAGCATGATTTTTCTTTGAATTGGTTGCCTGATGATCTGAAAGCATTTTCAGGATTTTTGCTTCTGTCCTGTCTTTTCTTCTCGAAATCCAGTAGAGTTTGTCTCAAGTCTGGTAAGGAGATTTCTCTGTTTATTGACAGTGCTGCTGTGATCGTGTCAAAGTTAGGTGTGAGTCCTTCAACAATGTATCGTACAAGTTCTCTTTCTGTTACAGTCTTTCCTAGCTGGGTGATCTCTTGTGCTAGTTTCTGTGCTCGTACAATATACATGTTAACATTTTCATTTGGGTTCAATTTTAGTCTGGCTAGATCCAACATTAGGTCTATCCTTTTATTTTCTAGAGATCCTTCAAACCTTTTCTTTATGTCGTACCAAATTCTTTTGGCCCTTTTATCGCCTCGAAAGATGATTGTTAAGTCATCCGAAAGTGACAATATTATTAAGCTGTATGCTTCCCGATTCTTTTTCTTCCAAATATCATATTCTAGTTTATTATTTGTAAAGTCTGGCTCGTCATTAACAATTACGTCCTCGAAGAGATCTTTTGAATCTAAAATTGCTTCCATTTTCATGGACCACGTTGTATAGTTGTTTTCTGTTAACTGTTCTATTTTTGCTAAGTTATAGGTATCCATTTTTTTATTCAACTTTTTCTTTTCTAAGTTGGCGGTTAGTCCAATTATTTAATTTCTTTATGATTTAAATGGATCAATTGGCGGTTAGTCCAATTCGCGCGCCCAAACCACGCTCTGCTACCAAATTGATATAGGCTTAGCAAAATAGGTTATTCTTTTTGAGGATTTCTGGTTGTTTTTGTACTCACGTATGTTGTAGTTACGAGGACATCCCTTTAGATAAAAACAAATATATATTTATTTAAGGAACGACTTGTTCCATTACATATATTGTTAAGACAAGTTAGCGGTAAACAATAACAGCAAGGTTGAAGGTAGAAGTTGGAAGTTACGTCATGGTAGTGACGTCAGCATCTATGATGATTAAAGTCAAAGTCTGTGTAACACCAACCGTGTCATGGAAAAAAACAATAAGTTTATTGAGCAAAATCAATCATTCCTCCAGGGAAGAGTGTCTTCTTCAAAAAACATTTTATTGTTCTCTAGCTTTCGGGCACGGACGCCCTTCTACAGGAGAAAACACGGTATAATGACACGTCAATAGAACACGAGTTAAATGTAATGATACTATTTTACATATTTTTATGAAGATATAAATATTACTTTTACATATTAACTATTATATAATTGAGACAAAATATTTAAAATATATATATATATATCTCTAATAAGAGGACAAACAAACGAATAAAATATAGGCCACCAGAAAAAAAAAAAAAAAAAAAACCAAGGAAGCAAGGAATACATAGCCAGGCTGTAGTTATCATTATCAGGAGATGTCTGCCTGGTTACCACTGCTGCTATTCTGAGATGATTCTTGTATTTGGATGACTTGGGGTGAGCTCAGGGAATAGTATATTATAAACTTCTGGAATATCAACTCTTCTGTTAATACTATTGTGTTTTCTTGATATAATGGATTCTATGATGAGTCTCTGTTGTTTATTGGGGATGTTGGAATAATGGGTTATTGGTTTGGATAGTGTGAAGGAATGACCTGTTTCTCTTACATGATGGTATACTAGAGATCTATTGTCCTGGTTTTCGATATTTCGTTGATGTTCAGATATTCTTACATTTAAATTTCTACCTGTTTCACCTACGTATTTGGTTTTGCATTCGTTGCATTCTATAGAGTATATGGCATTCTTAATATTGCAAGGATAATTAAGGCTATTGCTTTTTGTTATAGGGTTTCTTAGTAGTGAACTTAAACTTGGTGAGTTGCAGAAGAAGGTTTTAACGCCGAATTTTTTCAGATGACGGGCTATTGATATGGATACAGGTGAGTAGGGAATACTGCAAATAGATTTGTAAACTGGGGGATTTCGCATTTCAGACGGGCTATGGAAATGTCTTAAAATAAATGATAAAGGATATTGGCAGGTTTTTAGATTTCTTAAAATATTATGGGTCTCTTCTGTTTTGAAAGTCTGAAGTGAGCAGTGGCTATGGATACGTTTGGTAAGGGTCTTTACAGTATTGATTTTATGGCTGAGAGGGCAGTAGGAGGAAAAACGGATATAGTCGGGGTTGAAAGATGGTTTATAGTGAACGGTTGTTTGGAATTTATTCTCTATACGCATGATTTTGACATCTAAAAAAGGCAGGCTATTGTTTGTTTCTTTTTCATAGGTGAAATTTAGGTCGGTATGGTAACTGTTCAGTTTTTCCAGAATTGTATTGGCTTGGGTTTCGGGACAGATACAAAATATATCGTCGATATATCGACGCCATAATATAATATCGGACGGAAATAGTGAATTTATCCACCTGTCAATGCGGCGCATGACAATTTCTGCCACTGATGTCGAAAGAGAGCTACCCATGGGAGAACCCCTTGTCTGTTTGTAGGTTTTGTGATTGTATGTTATGATATTTGTTTCAAGGCATAAGGCTATAAGTTTCGAAATTTTCTTTACAGTGATCGGATCGATAGGATTTTCTTTCAAGTATTCTTCTGTGCTGTTTAATATAAGTTGGTGTGGGAGACTGGGGTACAGGGATTTGACATCAAAAGAAACCATGATCTTGTCTGATGGGGCTTGGCATTTGAGTACCTCTTCTATGAATATGGAGGTATTAAATATGGAGTATTGGAAGCTTTGTTGTTGTATTATTGGTTTAAGAAATGCTGAGATAAATTTGATAAATAATGATAACTACAACCTGGCTATGTATTCCTTGCTTCCTTGGTTTTTTTTTTTTTTTTCTGGTGGCCTATATTTTATTCGTTTGTTTGTCCTCTTATTAGAGATATATATATATTTTAAATATTTTGTCTCAATTATATAATAGTTAATATGTAAAAGTAATATTTATATCTTCATAAAAATATGTAAAATAGTATCATTACATTTAACTCGTGTTCTATTGGCGTGTCATTATACCGTGTTTTCTCCTGTAGAAGGGCGTCCGTGCCCGAAAGCTAGAGAACAATAAAATGTTTTTTGAAGAAGACACTCTTCCCTGGAGGAATGATTGATTTTGCTCAATATTTATGCAAGGGATTATTTTATAGAATAAGTTTATTATTATATAAAACAAGGGTACCAGATCAGGTGGTACAATAAAGGCATCTCCTGATTGTAAACTGGGTGTTTCTGATGGTTTGCACAGTTTGGATAAATACACAGTTTTAGATAAATATCAACTAAAATTCTCATTCATTTTTATTCCAGAAAATTGGTTGAAAACCATTTTGATCAAATCAAGAAAGAACAAAGACTTGGTAATCACGCAGGCAGAAAAAGGAGGTATAACTGTTATCGTGGATTAAATGAATTATTGCAATAAAATGGATGAAATTTTAGAGAATTAAACCACATTTGAACCCATTAATGAAATAGAAAGGAAAATAATTTGCATGCATTTGAAAAAAAATAATAACAAGATGTCAAAAAGCAAAAAAAAAAAATTGAAAAGTTGAACATAATTTATTTCTCTCGAACATGGAAAATAATTATCAACAATAATTTTTGGAAATGTGTTTCTTTTCACATATATCTTAAAATAATATCTCTACAGACTTTACTGCAAGGGTAAAAGTTGTAGAACGAGATGGCTTGGTTCATCAGTGGTGAACCTTCTCAGCGGTTTCGGGAAATTAATCTCCAGACCGCTCTACTATTGTATTGGATTGGTTTTCTTACTATGGAAGGCATGGTGTTTAGGGAACTTATGGACTATAGGCCTTATAAGTCTATAGAGGTGCATACATATCATTACAAGAAATTGCATAGAGCAATGATCTTCCGCAATACATGTTTTTTTTTATTTATGAAAGCTAATATTAAATATAGGCAATAGAGCTGAGAGATGGCGGTGTCCCGAGTGACTAGAAGGATGGGATGAAGATTGCTCCGTGCAACAATGCCCGAAGATTTGTAAGAGCTTGAGTCGGAGAAGACTTGACAACCTGGGGTGGGCCAGTAGAAGTTTGCTGGAAGTTCTTGTAGGAGAATGATGCCGGCCTGTGTGGAGTTGGCCAAATTAGAAATCTCAAGAACGGAAGATGGATATTTCCGGATGTTAGTCTGCTAGATACGTAAGGGCCTAGACATTGTTTTGGGATCGGAGTATTCTATCCTTCACAAGGGGGCTGGTTGAGAAGGTTGCCAGATGGTTGGTGGGAGCTCCTGCCATTTTACTACAGCGGCAGCAACGTATTTGCTTTGAGTCAGCTGAGCATTGATTCCCTTCAGGCTCCGAGGAACCGCAGCGATAGCAGGTGGGATTATCTGCTCAGCAGGACGAAGCGCGGTGTCCGAAGCCGCAACATCGGAAACCCTGCTTCAATGAGTGACTGCGCTCATACCTGTGCATAAGCCTAGCTAAGGGAATACGACCATGTTGTCCCAGGATCTCAGCAACTTTGACGTCCACCTCCACAAACACAGTTTCTGTGCTCTGCGTTTCGTTCATGGAGCGATGGACAACCTTGATTTCTTGTTTTCCTGAAAGTGTCTGTACTGAATGGTTGGAGGCGATACTGTCGCAAATTTCCTCATCTTGGACGTCTTTGTCAACCCTAAACAGTCAGAATCTTGGGAGGATCTTAGAACGTTCATGGCAACTTAGTGCTTTAGGCAGCGTGGATAACTTGGTGGCGAGCAGTTTTGCCCTTGGGAAGTTTTGGTACGAAAGACCACCTTGCCGCTTGTTTTGACGAAAGCTACCACATCTTTAGAAAACATCGATGATGGTACAACCTTCTGGACTACCTTGAGGATTTTCCTCGGGGTTTCCTTCAAAGGACAGAGCCAGGTTAATGAAGGAGGTCTTACCTTTTTTCGTTGGTAGGGCAGAATTCGCTTTTTTCGCCGCAACTGAGGCATATGGGGTGGGAGGGTTTGTGACAATTCCCGTAGGTTGGGGTCAAGCTCGAGCCTTTGAAGGCAGCCTACAGAAGGAGCTCTTCTTTCTTTGAAAAATCGAGCTAATATTCATTCCCCCTGGGTATAAACTGTAGTAATATATTTCAATATACACTAGATTTTCAAGAAACCTGTAGCATTTGCTTGATTAATACCTAGGAGGTTTAAATCTATTGATACACTAGATTTTCATATGTGTCATAATTATAAATAGTGTAACAGCCTCTGAATATAGATACAATCCAACGCGCCAGTTTGACCATCTTGTAATCACAAATATAGCAATAAGGTTTTATTGAGAGTCCGCCGCACCCAAGACAGGGCGAGGTCCGAGGTCCAATTTCGGAAAGATTATTCATTTTCTGGCAGGAAACTTCCAGTAAGTTTTATGTCCGCATCCCCCACCGAAAAAAGGGTCCGGACAACAACAGATCATCTTTCTCTCGTATAGTCAACATCCTCCTGGACCTTGTCTTCGGCGTTGGCCTTCTCCTAGGTACGATCCAACCTGCCAGTTACCCATTGACGCCTGACCACGAGGCCCCATGACTGTTAGTACTTGTGGTACCACATTTATATAACGAATATAAATGTATATGTGAAAAAATAGTACAAATGTGATATTGTACTGGGATAAGGTGCATAAATTAAGAAAAAGGCATCTCCTTATCGTGCAACAGAAAGTTGCTGATGGCTTGCGCCATCTATCGGAATAAATATCAACTATTCTCGTTGATTTTTAATGATTCCATTTGGCCAATTCTGGAATAATTAGAAATCAACGAGAATAGTTGATATTTATTCCGATAGATGGCGCAAGACATCAGCAACTTTCAGTTGCACGATAAGGAGAAGCCTTTTTCTTAACATGTATATCCGTATTCATGGTAAACGGTTTGCGGATTTCGACAATTTAGAAAGAGGGAATCATATATCGCCGCAACTCTTTTTATTAAAGCGATTAAGGAAGCTTTCGGGCAAGCCCTTCTTCAGCTAACTATAGTGTACAAACAAGGAGAGATTATATATCGTTTTTAATATAAAATAAAATAAAAGAAAAGAAAATTACCACGCCCCTATCGCCCTCGTTTCAATAGCACCGCGTGGCCACGTCATGTCTGATCCTAACTTCAAATATAATATGTTATGATATTATATTTGAAGTTAAGATCAGACATGACGTGGCCACGCGGTGCTATTGAAACGAGGGCGATAGGGGCGTGGTAATTTTCTTTTCTTTTCTTTTATTTTATATTAAAAACGATATATAATCTCTCCTTGTTTGTACACTATAGTTAGCTGAAGAAGGGCTTGCCCGAAAGCTTCCTTAATCGCGTTAATAAAAAGAGTTGCGGCGATATATGATTCCCTCTTTCTAAAATGTATATCCGTGATGATATTGAAAACAGATTACTGAAATATAATAGAAAATTTAATATTTTTATTGATTTTCGGAAGTTTTTTGCTTATTATTTTTGCTTATTCCTAGAAGGTTTTAGATAGGAAACTGAATATTCGGATTTCTAACTCGTTTGAGGTGTTGAACAATCGCTGAAAAAAATCAATTCGCAACTCACAACAGTTTCCGACTTGACTTCGTTCAACACATAAAATTTAAAAAGAAATCTCCGACCACCCAGTAGTCTGGAAATTCGTATACTTGAATTGTTAATTGGACTGAGCGAGCGTTGACATTTTCATACTTCTGTGTGGTCTGGAAGTATATTAAAATTAATTTTCAAAATTTGAAAGGCAATTTGGAAATTTGTCCATTTCCGGCCACCCTGACAACACAGAAGTCTGAAAATTTGTCAACTTGCATTGTCATCGGGTTATAAGTGTAGAACGACTTTGAAAATTTTACCGCAAATGTTTCTTTTGAACGAAAAATCGTAATTTATTTTAAGGAGAAATAACGATTATTTCTATCCTTAAGGATGAAGTATGAAAGGATGAATTGTGAAGAGTAATGATAAACGGAAAAATAAAGTGTCCAGGGATGGGAATCGAACCCACAGTGTTCCGCTTACCGGACAGATGCCATGTCCACTAGGCTACCCTGGACAAATTTTTCCGTTCGTAAATATTATATGATGTTAATTTATAATACAATATAATGCGGCTTATGATTGTAGAACGACTATGACAATATAAAAAGTGTAAATTTGAGATTTCTACGTGCTATAGAAGTATATTAAAATTGATTACAAAATTTGTGCACAGACACATGGAAGCAAGTTAAATAAAAACTTTTAAAAAGGGTGTACCTGTGACGGATCTGTGAGGAAAAAAATCAAATATTTCGAAGGATTGCACCCTCTTTATCATTTTGTAGCACAACTTAAAAGTAATTTACAAATCCTTGAAGATCATAGTAGCCTAGTGGACATGGCATCTGTCCGGTAAGCGGAACACTGTGGGTTCGATTCCCATCCCTGGACACTCTATTTTTCCGTTTATCATTACTTTTCACAATTCATCTTTTCATACTTCATCCTTAAGGATAGAAATAGTCGTTATCTCTCCTTAAAATAAAATACGATTTTCCGTTCAAAAGAAACATTTGCGGTAAAATTATCAAAGTCGTTCTACACTTCTTATAACCCGATGACAAGTTGACAAATTTTCAGACTTCTGGGTTGTCAGGGTGGACGGAAAAGGACAAATTTCCAAATTGCCTTTCAAATTTTGAAATTTAATATCAATATGCTTCCAGATCACACAGAAGTATGAAAATGTCAACGCTCGCTCAGTCCATTTAACAATTCAAGTATACAAATTTCCAGACTACTGGGTGGTCGGAGATTTCTTTTTAAATCTTATGTGTTGAACGAAGTCAAGTCGGAAACTGTTGGAAGTTGCGAATTGAAATTTTCAGCGATTGTTCAACACCTCAAACAATTTAGAAATCTGAATATTGAGGTTCCTATCTAAAACCTTCTAGGAATTAGCAAAAATAATAAGCAAAAATAATTTCCGAAAATCAATAAAAATATTAATTTTTCTATTATATATCAGTAATCTGATTTCAATATCATCACGCATATTCATGTTAAGAAAAAAGGCATCTCCTTTGTCATTGGTAACAATAAAAAAATGAAATAAAAGAATTGAAAAATTGAAAGGATAAAAAGAGGGTATTAAAAATATAAATATGGGGATCTAAAGGCTTTTTGTAATAATATAATTAATGTACAAGAGAGAGAGAGAGAGAGAGAGAGAGATTGAGATTGAATCCACTTTTATTACATCGTTCATATAAAATTATATAGGGTTAATATATATTTTAAAAAAATTAAACTTAATATTATCTTCATCAGAGGAATTCCACTGAGGGTCGTCTTGTGATGTCACATTCCGTCCTGAAGTCAGAGAGCGTTCCGCGTAGATCAGAATTCTATCGGACTATTGCCATGTCGAGGAATTGCTTTAGAACAGACCTCTGCTCAGGTGTCAGGTACTCGAGGACGTCCTCCCTGTTAGAAGGGGAGATTATCTCCTCCCTATATATATGTTATATTAAAATATTATTTTTTTAAAATTATATTTCATAGATACAAATACTCTGTTAAATCGACCGCCAGAGGTTACGCTTACCCTATAAAAACTCAATGTTGTTATTTCCCGATGGCTATAGAGTTCGAATGTCGCTCTTGACATGAATCCTGCCAAGAAGAAAAAGAAGGCCTACAAGCCTACAACCCGCATCGTGAACGTCGCCGACCTGGAGAGGGAAGATGAGATGGTGATCTCACGCAACTGCAGCATCCTGAGCTCCATTGGCCATCCTGCCCTGAAATCCCTGCATGAGGACCTGATCCGCTACATCGCCTCGCGGACTGAAATGATCAAGGCCCTCGCTACCAATGTAGAGAACCTCACTGACACCCTCGAGTCCTTCGCAGAGTTGGACGAAATTGAGGAGGCCAACAAGCCCAAGACTGCTTGCCGCGGCACTCAAACCTGCCCTGCTCCTTCCTGCAATGAAACCAGCTCCCAGACTGACCTAATCAAGCCCGCCACTCCTGCTCCTGCTGCTCTCCCTGCCAAGAAGCCTGCCTCCTCCCTGCCTGCTCCTGCTCCAACCAAAAGGAAGCAGTCTGAAGCTCCCAACCCGCCTGCAAAGAGGACAAACCTGAATGGTCCTTCAAAACCTGTGCCTTCCCACGTCTCCAAGCCTGCGGCCGCCCAAGTGATCCTTCATGGAGAAAAATCGGCGGCCCACACAGTGGTCATCTCAGATGACCCACAGGCTGACCCAAGGGAGATGCTGAAAACAGTCCGCGCTGCTCACACTCTCCCCCAAGGCGTTTGGGCCTCCCTGCGCACCAAGGGGAAGCTGGTCCTCCATTCCAGCAATCCTGACACCATCCCTGAGGTTACAACCTCCCTAGCCAGCAAGTTGAATGGAATGAAGGTCCGCCAGCAGAAGGAGATCCTGCCACGGATCTGCCTCTTCAAAGTGGATGAGGAGACATCCAACTCCACAATTGAGGAGACCTTCCTGGAAACCGCTGCTGTTAGAAAACTTCCTGGGGACAAGGTGGTGCGCGTGGCGCACCGTTCTGCACCCAGAAACGGGACCTGCACCGCCTTCATCGAGGTGGACCTCAAGACCTTTAGAGCCCTGGGCGTTCGCGGGAGGATCGTGGTGGATGGAGTAATCCTCAACTTCGAGGAGTCCATCCGCGCCCGCGTCTGCTTCCGCTGTTGTGGCTTCGGCCACAACTCTGCCCAATGCACCAGAGCTCCTAAGTGCTTCCACTGCGGTGAAGACGGCCATGAAGGCCGAACCTGCCCATCCATTGCTGACCGGCGCACCTCCAAATGTGCCAACTGCTGCTCCCAGGGCCTTCCTGACAAGCACGAGGCGAGAGCCTCAAGCTGCCCCATCCTGAAGTCTAGGGCCCTCAAGTTCTAGGCTTCAAGGACCTTCTGCCTCCATTTCCATCTGCCACTTCTCCTGGATTCCTGGCCTATTCAACGCACCCGCCTCACTGCACCCTGGCGCTATTCCCCTGCTTGCCCAACGTTTCCACCACCCCTACGAGACATCTCCTGCTTCCACATCCTAGGGTCCCTTGCCACTTGACATCGATTTTGGGCTCAAAAATCATAACTTTTGGTTAGTAGCCCGTAAATAAAGATATTTTCTCTTTCCCGATGGCTGCCCTCAGCCAGCTTCCTAGAGACAAGTCTGTCCGAGTGGCACACAGATCTCCGTCCAGAAATGGCACCTGCATGGCCTTCATTGAGCTGGACTTGGCTTCCTACAAGGCCATTGGAAGACGCGGCAGGATCATTGTGGACCAAGTGATCCTGAACTACGAGGAGTCTGTCCGCGTCTGCTACCGCTGCTGTGGCTACGGCCACAACGCCGATAGGTGCACCAAGGCTACGGTCACCTGCTTCCACTGCGCTTCTGGTGACCACCAAGGCCGAAGCTGTCCAACTCTCGCCAACCCGCACACGGCCAAGTGCACCAACTGCTCAGCCAAGGGCCTCTCTGCCAACCACGAGGCAAGATCAATGTCTTGCCCAACTACCAGAGCTAGAGCTGCAAAGTTATAGTTCTCCTGCCTTCTTCCTGCCTCCTGACCTCCGCGGACCCAATCCGGCCTAACCTGCCTCTTCCCTAACGGAGATCCTGTCCCTAGCCTCCCCAGCCTGGTTATAGTGGTTTTTATATATTCCGCTTTACGCGGCCATTGGGGCTCAAAAATCATTTATTTTGGTTAGAAGCCCCGTAAATAAAGATATTTTCTCTTTCCCGATGGCCGGCTCAACTTTTTGTACATTATGTAAATAAGTTTTCTTTTTTTTTCATTCTTACGCCTTAAGCCAGGCAGTACTTTTATCAAATTATGTTTTATATATATATATATATATATCCCTTAAGCTTTATAAAATAAGTTTTTTTTTCAATATCAAATTTCAAGTAAGCTAATTGAATTTTGAGTTAACTTATCACATCAACCATCATTATATACAACAAATAAAGACATTTAGACGCGAATGTTTCTTTCATACATATAACAAACTTCTACTGTCCTTACTACGATGAAAAAAATATTGGGAGGGCTTTGCTCATCAGTGGTGAACCCTCCCAACGGTTTCGCCAATTTAATCTACCAGACCGCTTCTTTAGAACTCTAATACTGTATTGGATCATTCTGCTTTTATATGCTACACCTGGGGTGGAATCTCAGAAATGTTATTTAAGAAAACTATGGACATAAGCTTTTAGAACAGTAGAATTACATATAAATACATGGCAAAACCGCTGGGAGGGTTCACCACTGATCAGCAAAGCCCTCCCAATATTTTTTCATTGCAGTAAGGACAGTAGAAGTTTGATTTTTTTTGTGAAAAGAAACATTCGCGCCTTAATGTTTTCATTTGTCATATATAGATGGCGCGTTATTGCTTTGTATTATGAACTATAATCCCGACAATGCTATAACACTGTCGTTGTCTATGTAGCACTCAGCAGTGACATATTGATGTTAGAAAGAGAGAGAGAGAAATTGAGATTGAAACTACTTTATTTCAAAGTCCATAAAAGATTATATGAGATTAAATACAGAATAAATATGAATAAATAAGATTATATAATGATAAATATATGATTGAATAGATATAAATATAAATAATTAAAAAATATGCATATATATACTATATAAATATATAGAGTCTTCATTGGTGGCGCCTACCGCGGGAACGACCCCGCTACCGATGGACTGCGAGAGTTCTCTCCCACAGAGTGGGCAGGTCGATGAAGTAGCTGGCGTTATCCACCTCAAGACCAAGATGGTACTTGTAGATGGTAGCCTTCGCCACGCTGGTCAATTTCATTGCATCGAGATGGAGGCCGACGCCGAAGAGCCAGGCCCGCAAATCCAGGGGCACTTCGCAGGAGGCGAACACCTCCCGGAGTTGAGATTGAAGCTACTAACATTCTTTTTCTTCTAATCCATCAGTTGATTGCTTAAACCAACTCACACACACCTCCTAGTATATTGCCACGTGGAAAATTAGGGAAGACAAAATCTTCAGGAGGAAACAAAATTTATTTCAGGGAAGGACAAACTATGAAAGGTAAACAAAAGAAAAGCCACGAGGGGAATTTACAGAGTCGCCAGATATAAACATAAAAAAAATGACCACTCTGTTAATAAAAAATAATAAAATGAATAAATACTTTGTTACATAAATAAAATTAATAAATACTATGTTACAATATTGATGACTTGCTGTTGTAGATATCTTGTTGTTTAGCACTGCAGGATGTGCTCCTGGGATGTCTTACATTTATAACTTTTATTATATCGTTCATATAATATTATAGTGTTAAATACAAAATAAATATTAATAAATAGACAATATGAATAGAGAGAGAGAGACAATGACAATTAACATATTTTTCTTGAAAATAAAGATACTTCGGCCAGAGTAAATCTTTTTTTTTTTTTCAAGAAATATAAAAGCCAGCCAGGCAGCCTCTATTTTTACGATAACATATTTTTATTGAGATCTTGTCAATACAGGAAAGTACACAGTCCACACTAATTATGAAAAATGAACAATAATGAAAATTGTAAAACGATATTTTAAAACTATCCCGCATGTGTTTCTTTTCAACGAAAAATCAAAATTTATTTCAAGGAGAAATAACGATTATTTCTAACCTTTAGGATGAGGTATGAAAGGATGAATTGTGAAGATTTAATGATAAACGGATAAACTTTCATACCGCATCCTAAAGATTAGAAATAATCGTTATTTCTCCTTGAAATAAATTTTGATTTTTCGTTGAAAAGTAACACATGCGGGATAGTTTTAAAATATCGTTTTACAATCACAAGCCGCATTATATTATATAATAATGAAAATGATAATAAAAACGAAAATAGATGAAAAAATATGCTATGTACAATGACATTGACAAGTGCCAATGACAAAAAAAGTTATTTGTACGGGTTAACACAAAATACAATAAACTAGGGCCTAAAGTAATAGAAACTAAACACACAAAGAGCGTACACTCAAGAGTACAACAACAAAAAAGTGGTAAATAAAGTTACAATTGGTTAAATAAAATTTAAAAAACAGTACTTATCTTTATTGTTGCTTTGGTAGGAATCGGACTGGGGTTACACAAGGAATGCGAAGAGATCACCAGACACGGATAAAACAAGCAGAGAACACTATAAGCGTCTCTACACAAAACTTTTACCACATTCTGCCTCAGCAACAGCTGCAGAGCTTGGTGGAAGAGAGAGAACGGGTGTTTGTTGAGATTTAAACAAGTGAAGAAAGAAAGAAGGAAAGAGCGCCTAAAGTTTATTCATCTTTGAAGCCTGTCACTGATGGTGGGAAATTTATATTTCGCATGCATACGACATTGTATTTCAGCGATGGCGCAAAATATTTCCTCGGGGTTCAACGTCACATGCGCATGCGTAGATGGTGTCTAGTTAACTTCCACACCGGTGGTTGTCAACAGGTAAGTGGCCGCTAGGACATCTGTTCTGACAGCTTACACAACATTGGTGGTGACACGACATTGTTGGTGACACTACGGCGGATTCTTTGCCTTCTTTAACTTGCAAGGGAGGTCAGTGGAAGGGTGGTCTAAACCGTTGGTTTTTCTTCCGCTACGACCCGGTTTCGAATCCCGCATTGGGCCCTTTTTTCTAATTAAAAAATGCTCCAATGTCCAAACATGCAGAAATCATGTAGTTGTTTGCTCATACATGTGTGACAGAGCCCCGTTTGGTTACTTGCACTCACTGTGGGATTGGACTTCTGGATATATCGGGAGTCATTGAATTCATTTCTGCCCCCGATACTTGAAAAAGTCCAACCCCACCAGCGAGTTCAAATAACCAAACGGGGCTCTGATAATTTTGTAAGTACAAAAGTCGAACTGCTTTTCACATGTGTAGACATGTGATGCACTTACAGTAAAATAAGTCGCCAACTTCTACCCACCATGATTATTATGGCCTGTACCACGTGTACTAGGAACAAGCAAAAAATCTGCTTTTTATTATAATAGAATTCACAGACCTACAATTATCTTATATAGTTGATTCTATCGATTTAAGACATACATTTCAAGATTACACTGATGGGAGGGTTGGTAGCAGAATGACACAAACTGTCATTTTGGACAATCTCGAGATCGATTCTCACAATGTGGGATTTTTGGACGAAGAAATGAATTCAATGACTCCCGATATATGTAGAAGTCCAATCCCACCAGTGAGGGCAAGTAACCAAACGGGGCTCTGGCACACATGTATGAGTAAACATCTACATGATTTCTGCAGGTGTAGATATGTGGTGCATGTTGCTAGCTACCTAACATGGCCTGTAACATGTATACTGGGGGGGAGAAGTCCGACCACACCTCCCTGCGATCCCCCTGGACCCTTGGAATATTCGACCAAATTCTGGTTCGTTTCCAAGGTGACTAACGTGGCAACGGCACCCATTTTCCAATGAAGAGCAAGATAGTGGATATTGCTGCTGATGTGATGGAGAGATGCATGGAGACATCTGAGACTCTTCTTTGGACACGACAACAACAACAACATGTATACTTAGAATTATAATACATAGAATACACAGTTCACTGTTCTCGTTTTTTTCTCTTTCTCCTTGTTAATATAATATGACTATTCTTCACGACCTAAACTTATTTTAAATATGTATAGACAAATGTAAAGGCATACATGTATGACAGCGTAAGTGCCCCTAGGGGGACATAGCGCTTTAAATTGAAATAAATAAATGTATACTTAGAAGTGGTACAAAAAAGACAAGGTCACATTTGAAAAAAAAAAAATCAAGGTTTTTCACGTTCTTAGTACCAAATAAAATTATAACAGAAAAAATATAATAGGCAATAAGACTTATCGAGTTAAAGAACACGATTTAAAAGTTCCGAATTCAATTTTATATTTTGAATTACTCGCTAAAATCTCAAAATATTTGTATTTATACCAAATTTTAGACTTGAATATGAAATCATTTCATGATGTCGTCGTGTCAATAGGAATACATTTTTCTTGGTGGAAAGTCTTAAAACAGAAATGGAATCTTGAGTCAGTCGAGGCAACATTAAATGCAACCAAGGCGTCTGTTCATAGATATAAGATTGTCCCAAAAGTTCGTAGACACTTGCAAAAAATTGAAATACCAATATTATTCGCCGATATGTATAATGTCTTTGTATTATGTATAAAGTAATGGTATTATGTATTATTATGTATTCGCCGTAATAATATTGTTCTCCAAGTAATAAAAAAAACAACGTTTTAAGAAAAACATGAACTTTGGGGACAACCTTGTATCCCCACCAACATTAATGTTTTTAAGCCTTTTTGGGCACTGTATTTCAAATTTATAGAGTTGAGTTCGGTCTAACAACGGATTGAAAAACTGGGGAGAAAACCCAGGTAGCATGATTTCCATCTCGGGAATTCACAAGTTCATACGAGAGGAATAAATATTATTTTAAAATTGGACAAAATTGATGATTTATTTTTCTGTTCCAGGATGTGTGTAATTGATATTAAAAACTATAAAAACTTTTGAAATCTTCAATTTAAATCCCGGAAATGTTATTATATTGCATCTTTAGTTATTGTCTTGGGGGGGATGTAGTACTGTAGAAGTAAAGGGGCGTTGAAGAAGGGAATCAAGAATAAAAAACAATATTGGCTCTATATATAAAAAAAAAGATACTAAAAGTTCATTCCTTGACAACGATATAATGCTATTCTGGCCAAAACACATTTGTAGTTAGCAATTTCCTTGAAATAATATAGTGATCTCCAGACCCAATACATATACTGTGCATTCCTCTTGACAAGGGTGGAATGATCTTCGGACCCAACACATATACAGTTAGCACTCCCCTTGACAAGAATGGAATGATCTTCGGACCCAACACATATACAGTTAGCACTCCCCTCGACGAGGATGGAATGGTCTTCGGACCCAACGCATATATAGTTAGCACTCCCCTTGACAAGGATGGAATGGTCTTCGGACCCAACACATATACAGTTAGCATTCCCCTTGACAAGGATGGAATGGTCTTCGGACCCAACACATATACAGTTAGCACTCCCCTTGACAAGGATGGAATGGTCTTCGGACCCAACACATATACAGTTAGCACTCCCCTTGACAAGGATGGAATGGTCTTCGGACCCAACACATATACAGTTAGCACTCCCCTTGACAAGGATGGAATGGTCTTCGGACCCAACACATATACAGTTAGCACTCCCCTTGACAAGGATGGAATGGTCTTCGGACCCAACACATATACAGTTAGCACTCCCCTTGACAAGGATGGAATGGTCTTCGGACCCAACACATATACAGTTAGCACTCTCCTTGACAAGGATGGAATGGTCTTCGGACCCAACACATATACAGTTAGCACTCCCCTTGACAAGAATGGAATGGTCTTCGGACCCAACACATATACAGTTAGCACTCCCCTTGACAAGGATAGAATGTTCTTCGGACCCAACACATATACAGTTAGCACTCCCCTTGACAAGGATGGAATGGTCTTCGGACCCAACACATATACAGTTAGCACTCCCCTTGACAAGGATAGAATGGTCTTCGGACCCAACACATATACAGTTAGCACTCCCCTTGACAAGGATGGAATGGTCTTCGGACCCAACACATATACAGTTAGCACTCTCCTTGACAAGGATGGAATGGTCTTCGGACCCAACACATATACAGTTAGCACTCCCCTTGACAAGAATGGAAGGATCTTCGCACCCAACACATATACAGTTAGCACTCCCCTTGACAAGAATGGAATGGTCTTCGGACCCAACACATATACAGTTAGCACTCTCCTTGAAAAGGGCGGAATGGTCTTCGGACCCAACGCATATATAGTTAGCACTCCCCTTGACAAGGATAGAATGGTCTTCGGACCCAACACATATACAGTTAGCACTCCCCTTGATAAGGATGGAATGGTCTTCGGACCCAACACATATACAGTTAGCACTCTCCTTGACAAGGATGGAATGGTCTTCGGACCCAACACATATACAGTTAGCACTCCCCTTGACAAGAATGGAATGGTCTTCGGACCCAACACATATACAGTTAGCACTCCCCTTGAAAAGGGCGGAATGGTCTTCGGACCAAAGTACTCGACGTGAAAAAATTCAGGGACATAAGAGACCCGAGTAAACACTACACATAGCCTACTCTATATGTTGATGGTAGAACTATATTTATTTAACGCAATTCTTTTTTAAATAAGGATGGGTTTGTACAATTGGTAAACTGAATATTCAAAATAATTAAAAATACAGAGAGCGCCATTTTTATTGTTTACTTATGTTCCCTGAACAGGCCTTTGTATTTGTCGTCTTGTCCTTTAAACGCAAGAGCTGTCTAAGATAAAATATGTTCGAAATTCTATAATTACAGAATAATCTTCATATATTTCGTTAAACACCAATAAAAACCTTTAATTTGAGTCAAAATGATATCCATTAAATAAGTTTATATAAAAATCGTACCATAAATTGGTAAAGAGGAAGTAATCTCTCGGAATATTTGAGAAAAAAACACTTTTTTTTTTACGGATCCAGGTACGCCTTTTTTAAATAAAATATTTTCAGACAATTAATGTAGAGTAAATATGTAATAATTGTAACGATCTCTCTGTCGGTATAAATAGGATAAATCGCTGGGAAGGTTCACCACTGATGAGACAAACCTTCAAGTAGTTTGATCCTCTCCATCCAGAGAGAGACTTGGCGTCCAGCTGTTAATGATGTATCGCCGCCAACCACACTTATCTGGCGACCAGCGCTGACAGACAACGTGATAGCTGCGCCCACCATTTGCATTCATCCAATTTGTCCTGGCAACTTGTTGAACCTTCGGTAATAATGACCATAAAAGGTAGGTTGTCGGATTTATTTATATTTTCAAATTTGACCATAATCTCTCTAATTCATTCTCCTATTTCATTACCTAACTTCTAAATGGAGTTTCACATTAATGTTCCACTCCTTTTGCGTAACATAACATCTAAATACGTACATAGCAATGGGATGGACAGTAATGAGGTGAGTGCGTTAACATTGTAATCCTGTAGAAGCGATATACCACTTCGATTCAACGATAACCTGGTTTAAACAAAACTATCGTTATTCATAATAAAATTGTGAAAAACGTTTAAAAAATACAAAAATATTTTCACACAATGAGTTTATTTTTATTTTAAAATGCTAGCTTTCAAGCGATAATCGCTCTTCAACTGATTTAATTAAAAACATCGACTGTTTATTTCAATAAATATTTAAAAATATATCCGCGTTTTCTATTCTCAAAATATTTTACATCACTATAGCACTTAATTTAAACAGAATGTCTTAAAATAACGGAGTTCTTGTGCCAACTGGATGTATTGTCATTCCTTTATAGTGTTTCGTTCTGAGTCTTGTTATTGGTTTTGTTATTCTTCTCTCAGAGTTTATTTCGCATATACAAAAATAACAAAGATATAAAATATTTTTGAAATAGAGCAATCCATAAATAAATCTTTAATTAAAAAGGCATATATTGGATGAAAATATCATTTATTTTACCAATATTTCAGTTGGCTGAACGCCAACCTTTATCAAGGTGTTATAACATTTTAAAATATTAATGTTATTGTTAATTGTTAATGTTAATTGTTAAAAAATAAGGTTATAACACCTTGATAAAGGTTGGCGTTCAGCCTACTGAAATATTGGTAAAAAAATGATATTTTGATCCAATATATACCTTCTTAATTAAAAATATATAATATTATAACAAATATATATTGTAGCAAAGTCTTTATGATTTTATTAAACAAAACAAAACAAAAAATTGAAAAAAACTATCGTTATAATGTTGAAACATATATTTCGAACTTATGGAATTATAGCAAAAAAGACTTCCTACGTGTATTTACCGCATATATTACACAGTATAATCTCCCCAATCTGTATACCTCGATATTGTGGATTTATCAATAAACCGGATTTTTTCTGTAGTTCTCTCCTTAAGAGCTAAAAAAAATAATATGAAAAATTAAATAATAAGATAAAACTTACTTTTTAGAGAGCATAAAAAAATTCTCAAAATAATTTAGATCACTCTGGTAATTAATTTATACAGGGTGTCTTAAAAAATAACAGAGTTAAACATTTTTAGTCATAAATATATTAAATACAAAAAAAAATTAACAATGGGCATACTAACTAACAATTTATCCAGCCGGTTTCAAAGTGGCGTTCCTTGGCGGCGATACACAGGTCCAAACGTGACTTGAAATTTTCAGCTATGGGCCGCAGGTCCTCCGGCGTCAATCGGTCCCATTCTCGGGGCAGC
>CP092866.1:109283138-109314753 GCA_030710605.1 Cordylochernes scorpioides | reverse complement strand
TGAGGAAAAAAATCAAATATTTCGAAGGATTGCACCCTCTTTATCATTTTGTAGCACAACTTAAAAGTAATTTACAAATCCTTGAAGATCACATACGGAGACAACTTTGTCATTGGTAACAATAAAAATATGAAATAAAAGAATTGAAAAATTGAAAGGATAAAAAGAGGGTATTAAAAATATAAATATGGGGATCTAAAGGCTTTTTGTAATAATATAATTAATGTACAAGAGAGAGAGAGAGAGAGAGAGATTGAATCCACTTTTATTACATCGTTCATATAAAATTATATAGGGTTAATATATATTTAAAAAAAATTAAACTTAATATTATCTTCATCAGAGGAATTCCACTGAGGGTCGTCTTGTGATGTCACATTCCGTCCTGAAGTCAGAGAGCGTTCCGCGTAGATCAGAATTCTATCGGACTATTGCCATGTCGAGGAATTGCTTTAGAACAGACCTCTGCTCAGGTGTCAGGTACTCGAGGACGTCCTCCCTGTTAGAAGGGGAGACTATCTCCTCCCTATATATATGTTATATTAAAATATTATTTTATTAAAAAAAATATATTTCATAGATACAAATACTCTGTTAAATCGACCGCCAGAGGTTACGCTTACCCTATAAAAACTCAATGTTGTTATTTCCCGATGGCTGCCCTCAGCCAGCTTCCTAGAGACAAGTCTGTCCGAGTGGCACACAGATCTCCGACCAGAAATGGCACCTGCACGGCCATTGGAAGACGCGGCAGGATCATTGTGGACCAAGTGATCCTGGACTACGAGGAGTCTGTCCGCGTCTGCTACCGCTGCTGTGGCTACGGCCACAACGCCGATAGGTGCACCAAGGCTACGGTCACCTGCTTCCACTGCGCTTCTGGTGACCACCAAGGCCGAAGCTGTCCAACTCTCGCCAACCCGCACACGGCCAAGTGCACCAACTGCTCAGCCAAGGGCCTCTCTGCCGACCACGAGGCAAGAACAATGTCTTGCCCAACTACCAGAGCTAGAGCTGCAAAGTTCTAGTTCTCCTGCCTTCTTCCTGCCTCCTGACCTCCGCGGACCCAATCCGGCCTAACCTGCCTCTTCCCTAACGGAGATCCTGTCCCTAGCCTCTCCAGCCTGGTCATAGTGGTTTTATATATTCTGCTTTACGCGGCCATTGGGGCTCAAAAATCATTTATTTTGGTTAGAAGCCCCGTAAATAAAGATATTTTCTCTTTCCCGATGGCCGGCTCAACTTTTTGTACATTATGTAAATAAGTTTTCTTTTTTTTTCATTCTTACGCCTTAAGCCAGGCAGTACTTTTATCAAATTATGTTTTTATATATATCCCTTAAGCTCTATAAAATAAGTTTTTTTTTTCCAATATCAAATTTCAAGTAAGCTAATTGAATTTTGAGTTAACTTATCACATCAACCATCATTATATACAACAAATAAAGACATTTAGACGCGAATGTTTCTTTCATACATATAACAAACTTCTACTGTCCTTACTACGATGAAAAAATATTGGGAGGGCTTTGCTCATCAGTGGTGAACCCTCCCAACGGTTTCCCCAATTTAATCCACCAGACCGCTTCTTTAGAACTCTAATACTGTATTGGATCATTCTGCTTTTATATGCTACACTGAGGGGTGGAATCTTAGAAATGGTATTCAAGCAAACTATGTACATAAGCTTTTAAGACAGTAGAATTACATATAAATACATGGCGAAATCGCTGTGAGGGTTCACCACTGATGAGCAAAGCCCTCCAAATATATTTTCATTGCAGTAAGGACAGTAGAAGTTTGATTCATTTGTGAAAAGAAACATTCGCGCCTTAATGTTTTCATTTGTCATATATAGATGGAGAGTTATTGCTTTGTATTATGAACTATAATCCCGACAATGCTATAATACAGTCGACATTCTATGTAGCATTCAGCAGTGACATATTGATGTTAGAAAGAGAGAGAGATTGAGATTGAAACTACTTTATTTCAAAGTCCATATAAGATTATATAAGATTTAATACAGAATAAATATGAATAAATAAGATTATATAATGATAAATATATGATTGAATAGATATAAATATAAATAATTGAAAAATATGCATATATATATCTTATTTATTTTTAAAATAAATTGAAGTATTGGTATTCTAAAATAGAATTGTACGGAGTGGAGTTGTGCAGTCGTGGTTGAATAATTTTGAAATAAAAATAATAATATGGTTTTGAAAGAGATTGCTTTAATTGAGCTTTAGGATAAACATAATTTTGTAAAAGTACTGCCTGGCTTAAGGCGTAAGAATAAAAAAAGGAAAAGCTTATTTACATAATTACAAAGTTTTGGGTCGGCCAACGGGGAAGAACAACAATGTGATTTTATATGGGAAGCGTGACCTCTGGCGGTCGATTTATACAGAGTATTTATATCTATGAAATTATAACTTTAAATAAAATAACATTTTAACATATAACATTTTTAAATAAAATATTTCAATATAACATATATATATAAATATATAGAGTCTTCATTGGTGGCGCCTACCGCGGGAACGACCCCGCTACCGATGGACTGCGAGAGTTCTTTCCCACAGAGTGGGCAGGTCGATGAAGTAGCTGGCGTTACCCACCTCAAGACCAAGATGGTACTTGTAGATGGTAGCCTTCGCCACACTTGTTAGCTTCACTGCCTCGGGATGGAGGCCGACGCCGAAGAGCCAGGCCCGCAAATCCAGGGGCACTTCGCAGGAGGCGAACACCTCCCGGAGTTGATATTGAAGCTAATAACATTCTTTTTTTTCTAATCCATCAGTTGATTGCTTAAACCAACTCACACAGACCTCCTAGTATATTGATGACTTGCTGTTGTAGATATCTTGTTGTTTAGGTCACAGCACTGTGCTCCGGGGATGTTTTACATTTATAACTTTTATTATATCGTTCATATTAGATTATAGAGAGTTAAATACAAAATACATATTGATAAATAGAAAATATGAATAGAGAGAGACACACAATGACAATTAACATATTTTTCTTGAAAATAAAGATACTTCGACCAGTAAATCTTTTTTTTTCCCCAAGAAATATGAATGTCGGCCGGGCAGCCTCTATCTTTACGATAACATATTTTTATTGAGATCTTGTCAATACAGGAAGGTGCACAGTCCACACTAATTATGAAAAATTAACAATAATAAAAATGATGATAAAAACGAAAAATAGATGTAAAAATATGCTATGTACAATGACATTGACAAGTGCCAATGACAAAAAAAAAAAGTTATTTGTACGGGTTAACACAAAATGCAATAAAGTAGGGCCTAAAGTAATAGAAACTAAACACACAAAAAGCGTACACTCAAGAATACATAAAAAAGAGGTAAATAAAATTACAATTGATTAAATAAAATAAAAAAATGGTATCATTATTGTTGCTTTGGTAGGGATCGGACCGGGGTTACACAGGAAATGCGAAGAGATCACCAGACACGGATAAAACAAGCAGAGAACACTATAAGCGTCTCTACACAAAACTTTTACCACATTCTTCCTCAGCCACCGCTGCAGAGCTTGGTGGAAAAGATTGAGATTGAAACTGATTTATTAAAACGTCCATATAAGATTATATATGGTTAAATACATAAAATAAATAAGATTAATAATGATAGATATATGAATAAATAGATAAAATAATTGGTGGAAGAGAGAGAACGGGTGTTTGTTTAGATTTAAACAAGTAAAGAAAGAGAGAAGGAAAGAGCGCCTAAAGTTTATTCATCTTTGAAGCCTGTCACTGAAGGTGGGAAATTTATATTTCGCATGCATACGACATTGTATTTCAGCGATGGCGCAAAATATTTCCTCGGGGTTCGACGTCACATGCGCATGCGTAGATGGTGTCTAGTTAACTTCCATACCGGTGGTTGTCAACAGGTAAGTGGCCGCTTGGACATCTGTTCTGACAGCTTACACAACATTGGTGGTGACACGACATTGGTGGTGACACTACGACGGATTCTTTGCCTTCTTTAACTTGCAAGGGAGGTCAGTGGAAGGGTGGTCTAAACCGTTGGTTTTTCTTCCGCTACGACCCAGGTTCGAATCCCGCATTGGGCACTTTTTTCTAATTAAAATATGCTCCAATGTCTACACACGCAGAAATCATGTAGTTGTTTACTCATACATGTGTGACAGAGCCCCGTTTGGTTACTTGCACTCACTGTGGAATTAGACTTCTGGATATATCGGGAGTCATTGAATTCATTTCTGCCCCCGATACTTGAAAAAGTCCAACCCACCAGCGAGTTCAAATAACCAAACGGGGCTCTGGAAGATTTGTAAGTGCAAAAGTCGAACTGCTTTTCACTTGTGTAGACATGTGATGCACTTACAGTAAAATAAGTCGCCAACTTCTACCCACCATGATTATCATGGTCTGTACCACGTGTACTAGGAACAAGCAAAAAAACTTGATTTTTTTATAGAGTAGAATTCACAGATTTACAGTTATACAGTTGATTCTATCGATTTAAGACATACCTTTTCAAGATTACACTGATGGGAGGGTTGGGGTAACAGAATGACACAAACATTCTTTTCAGACAACCTCGAGATTGAATCTCACAATGTGGAAATCTTTTGACGAAGAAATGAATTCAATGACTCCCGATATATCCAGAAGTCCAATCTCACCAGTGAGTGCAAGTAACCAAACGGGGCTCTGGAACACATGTATGAGTAAACATCTACATTATTTCTTCAGGTGTAGATACGTATGTGGTGCATGTTGCTAGCTACCTAACATGGCCTGTAACATGTATACTTAGAATTGGTGAAAAAAGACAAGGTCACATTTGAAAAAAAATCAAGGTTTTTCACGTTCTTAGTACCAAGTAAAATTATAACTGAAAAAATAATCGGCAATAAGACTTTTAGAATTAAAAATAATGATTTAAAAGTCCCGAATTCAATTTTATATTTTGAATTGCTCGCTAGAATCTCAAAAAAATTGTATTTATACCAAATTTTAGACTTGAATATGAAATAATTTAATGATGTCGTCGTGTCAATAGGAATACATTTTTCTTGGTGGGAAGTCTTAAAACAGAAATGGAATCTTGAGCCAGTCGAGGCAACATTAAATGCAACCCCAAGGCGTCTGTTCATAGATATAAGATTAGATATAGATATAAAAAGCACATGTGCTTGTGGTCAGGAGATGCCTTCTTTATTTTTAGATATAAGATTGTCCCAAAAGTTCGTAGACACTTGCAAAAAATTGAAATACCAATATTATTCGCCGATATGTATAATGTCTTTGTATTATGTATAAAGTAATGGTATTATGTATTATTATGTATTCGCCGTAATAATATTGTTCTCCAAGTAATAAAAAAAAACAACGTTTTAAGAAAAACATGAACTTTTGGGACAACCTTGTATCCCCACCAACATTTGTTGTAATGTGTATGAGTTGTCTGAACAAACTCGCTACGACTTACAAGCTGAACTGAATGTTTATTCAATCTAGCAATCTTCTTATATACAAGATAGAGATAAAAAGGAAATAATTTACATAAGTTTAAAACAATTGACAAATGGAATAATTTTGCATAGCCAACAATAGGTAACAATTATAACACTTAACAAAGGTTATTTACATATCACAACATGTTTCCCCTCTGGTACAACAATTAAAGAATGTCACGAATCTAGACAACCATCAACAATCAGATCAGGCAAATCAAAAGGCGGTTGACATGCCTCCCCTCTGTTTAAAAACCAAATCTTTGTGGTTTTCTTAACTCTCTTCCAAACCTTGAAAACCGGGGCCTTCCGGATGGTTCTGGTGCAATCCCAGCGGATGTAGTCGCGCCTTCCCTCTGGTCAATATTGGTCTCTTCACTTGACCGCTGTATCGGGGCTGTGGATGACTCGCCCATCGTTGGACTGTAGCACTGCGGATGTTGAGCTTCTGGGGAGGCGGTAATTGGTTCTGAAGACAACTGGCTTTTCTCGTAGCCTCCATCCCTTGGCCTAATAAATTGTTGATTTCTTATCAACCTATTTCCCGATGGTGTCACAACTTCAAAGCTCTGAGGAGAATCAGCCTGCGCTGAAATCTTCACCGGTGTCCATGTCTCCCTTGGATGTATTTGACACCATGCATCCTCTCCTACATTGACCTTGGGATAGCTTTTACTATTTCTGTCATACTGCTCTTTCATTGAGCTCTGTCTTTTTCTTTTCGCATTCTCTATACTTCTCCAATTAGTTTGATAGGGTCTATATAGCGGTGTAATTCTGGGGATCTGACATCGAAGGCTCCTCGATAAACATAACTGTGCGGGTGACGGTAGGTCATTTTTTGGTGTATTTCTATATGCCAGAATAGCCAGATATGGGTCGGACCCTTCATCTCTACATTTGATTAGTTGATTTTTTATTGTTTGAATGTTTCTCTCGGCCAGACCATTAGATCTATGAAGGTGTGGACTTGAAAATAGCTGTTTTATACCCCATCTTATACAGAAGTCAGTCATAATCTTTGAGCGAAACGGTGGTCCATTGTCGGACATCATGGTTTCCGGAATCCCGAATCGTGCAAATGTTTCTCTCAATTTATTTTTTACATTAATCGCCGTAGGTGGGTCCAATGTAAATACCTCCGGGTAGCCACTATATCTGTCGACCACTAACAAATGGGGCTTTTTCTGAATATAAAATATGTCCAATGATACTGTCTGCCATGGATAATCTGGAACTGGGAAAGGTTTTAACGGCTGCCGTATTTTTGATTTCTGATGTTTTTGACAAATTTCACAATTTTTTACTTTTTCAGCAATGTCGATGGACATTCTCGGCCAAAATAAAGATTCTCGCGCCAAACCCTGAATTGCAGATATCCCTTGGTGCGATTGGTGCAACAAATTAAGCATAGCATTCCTTTGTGTCTTCGGAATCACTATGGCCGATCCTATACATAATAGATCATTCCATAAATACAAACGGTGTCTGAAATCGAAAAATATTTTGGCATCTTCATCGACGTCTTTTTTGCATATAGGCCATCCCTCAATCACATAATCGATTACTTTAACCAAAGCAGGATCCTCTCGGGTATCTTTCTGCATCGCTACCAGTTTTTCGTCCGAGATATTAACACGTACCATCTTGACCATTCTTTTGTCTTCAAGAAAAGGCGTTGGTAGTTCGTCCATGGGGTGAGTATCCCTGGATAGGGTATTAGCCACAATCAAGTATTTTCCTGGTTTGTACTGCAATTTGAAGTCAAATGCTATAAGCTTCATTACTAATCTTTGTAGACGCGGTGATATATCACTCAGCGGTTTTTTGACTAGAGGCAATAAGGGCTGGTGATCCGTCTGGACAACGAAAGTGTGTCCTGACAATAGATATTCGAACTTTTTGCATCCATAATAAACACTCAGTAACTCCTTCTCAATCTGAGAGTACTGTTTCTGCGAGTCGCTAAATGACGCGGATGCGAATGCTAGAGGTCGATCTTCCTGTAGCAGAGCAGCTCCCATTGCATCTTTGCTGGCATCACACTGCAAAATCAGCATCTTGCTTTTGTCAAAATGTGCCAACGAAGGAGCATTCCTCACGCATTCCTTAATATGATCGAATTCCCCATCCTGTTTAGGCCCCCAATGCCAGACAACATTCTTTCTTAAGATTCCTCTTATATTGGATGTGGACGCAGCTAAGTTTGGAATGAATTTTCCTAAGTAATTATAAAGACCCATGATTCTTTGCAGCGACTTTTTATCCTCTGGCCTTTTAAAGGTAATTAATTTATCAATCTTATTTGGCTCTGGATCAATTCCATTTTGTGATATCACATGGCCCAAGAAACGAACTTTCGTTAGACATATTTAAGCCTTTGTTAAATCAAATTTGATATTTTTTTCTTTTGCTTTTTCTAGAATTCCCTTTAATTTTTTATTGTGCTCTTGAATGGTATCCGCATATATCAGCAAATCGTCTACATATGTAATATTTTGAAAGCTATCCCTAAAGATATTCGTCATTTTCTCAACAAAATTTGTGCCGATATTTTCAAACCAAATGGCAATCGGTTATATCTGAATTTGCCAAATGGCGTGGTCATCACCAACAGATCTCTGCATTCCTTTGCAACCGGAATATGCCAATAGGCTGATTTCACGTCTAACACGGTATAATACTTAGCTTTGGGTATCTCGTGCAATAGTTCAGCTGGAGCCGGAGTCTGGAAATGTCTTCCCACAAGAGCCTCATTTAATTTCCGAGGATCCAGGCATATTCTGATTTGACCAGATTTTTTTTTTACAACGACCATAGGATGAGACCACTCTGTTTCATGATATATTTTTGTTACGATTCCTTGCTTCACCATCTTTTCCAATTCAGACTGAACTTCGGCTCCGAGGCTTGTTGGGATGCGCCTGGGAGGGACTTGCACAGGAGAATATTCAGGCTTTGTGTAAATCTTACATTCCGAGTTGATTAATCCTACTCCTTGAAATACTTCGTGGTATTGTTCGAGGATTTTTTGAGTTTCAGAACACAATTTCATTTCATCCGTGTTTATATGATTGATTCGCCTCAAGATTTCAAGCTTCTCGCAAGTATCGCCCGTGATAAGTGTCTGCGCTTCTACATCGGCTACGATAAATTCAAACATTCCTTTCTTTTCACCATATTGGCATAGCACATTGCATTTGCCGACGATAGGCAATTCTGTATTTCCATATGCGAACGCCTTTAATGACGTGGGTCTGATTTCTGGTCTTGATGGCCATTGGTTTATTACTTTATGAGGAAGCACATTTATCTGTGCGCCAGTGTCCAAATGTACCGTGGTCTTCTTGCCATTAATTATTATTACCGCGGACCACTTGTCCGACCGAACAGTCTTTACAGCAACCTCATTAAGATTTATCTCGTCACAGGATTCTTCAGCTTCACTTTCCGCTAAGAGATTTCTTATACGTTTTGTTCGGCAAACTACTGAGAAATGATTGGTTTTTCCGCATGCATTACATTTCTTCCCATATGCTGGACACTTTCCATACTTGTGTCGTTGTCCACACCACTTACATGGTTCTATTATTCTTTCTCTTCTCGGGTTTATACCGCTTGGTCCTGCTTCTGCATTTTCCATTCGAATTGTATCTTTCACCCAATTACGTTTTTCAATTTTTTCAATCATTTTTTGCTCATTCAACGATGCTACTTGTGAACATGTTGACTCGGAGATCACAGCTATCGAAATTGCCCTTGGTAGTGTCAACTGTGGATCTTCTAACAATTTTCTTTTCACTTCTCGGTCAAGTATTCCAATTATAAGGCGATCCCTTATGAGAGATTCTGTTAAATTCTCGAATTCACATTCTTGTGCCAGATGCTTTAATTCTGTGACGAATTCCATGATTCCCTGCTTTTCCTTTTGTACACAGGTAAAAAATGCATTTCTCCTTTGAATCGTATTTTTGAAGGGCTTAAAATGGTTCGTAAGCATATCAAGCATTTCCTTTACATTTGGGTAGGTATCATTTTCACTTATGTGAAATGTTTTGTATATCATCACTGTTTTCTCACCAGCAATATGCTTCAAGATTGCTCGCTGACGCACCAGCGGCATGCTTTCTAAATTTACCGCTATTGCAAAAATTTCAAACGACTCTCTCCAGGTTTCCCATTTTTTCTCGTTGCTGTACGGGACAAATTCCGCCGGCGGCTTGATTCCTTCCATTCTACTCAATGTTGAATTAATCTGTTTTAATTCGATACTTTTGTCGGCTGCGCCATGTTGTAATGTGTATGAGTTGTCTGAACGAACTCGCTACGACTTACAAGCTGAACTGAATGTTTATTCAATCTAGCAATCTTCTTATATACAAGATAGAGATAAAAAGGAAATAATTTACATAAGTTTAAAACAATTGACAAATGGAATAATTTTGCATAGCCAACAATAGGTAACAATTATAACACTTAACAAAGGTTATTTACATATCACAACAACATTAATGTTTTTAAGCCTCTTTGGACACTGTATTTCAAATTTATAGAGTTGAGTTTGGTCTAACAACGGATTGAAAAACTGGGGAGAAACCCAGGTAGCATGAATTCCATCTCGGGAATTCACAAGTTCATACGAGAGGAATAAATATTATTTTAAAATTGGACAAAATTGATGATTTATGTCTCTGTTCCAGGATGTGTTTAATTGATATTAAAAACTATAAAAACTTTTTGAAATCATCAATTTAAAACCCGGAAATGTTATTATATTGCATCTTTAGTTATTGTCTTGGGATGTAGTACTGTAGAAGTAAGGGGGCGTTGAAGAATTAAATCAAGAATAAAAAACAATACTGGCTCTATATATATAAAAAAGATATTAAAAGTTCATTCCTTGACAACGATATAATGCTATTCTAGCCAAAACACATTTTTAGTAAGCAATTTCCTTGAAATGATATAGTGATATCCAGACCCAATACATATACTGTGCATTCCTCTTGACAAGGGTTGAAAGATCTTCGGACCCAACACATATACAGTTAGCACTCCCCTTGACGAGGATGGAATGGTCTTCGGACCCAACGCATATACAGTTAGCACTCCCCTTGACGAGGATGGAATGGTCTTCGGACCCAACGCATATATAGTTAGCACTCCCCTTGACAAGGATGGAATGGTCTTCGGACCCAACACATATACAGTTAGCACTCCCCTTGACAAGGATGGAATGGTCTTCGGACCCAACGCATATATAGTTAGCACTCCCCTTGACAAGGATGGAATGGTCTTCGGACCCAACGCATATACAGTTAGCACTCCCCTTGACAAGGATGGAATGGTCTTCGGACCCAACGCATATATAGTTAGCACTCCCCTTGACAAGGATGGAATGGTCTTGGGACCCAACACATATACAGTTAGCACTCCCCTTGACAAGGATGGAATGGTCTTCGGACCCAACACATATACAGTTAGCACTCCCCTTGACAAGGATGGAATGGTCTTCGGACCCAACACATATACAGTTAGCACTCCCCTTGACAAGGATGGAATGGTCTTGGGACCCAACACATATACAGTTAGCACTTCCCTTGACAAGGATGGAATGGTCTTCGGACCCAACACATATACAGTTAGCACTCCCCTTGACAAGGATGGAATGGTCTTCGGACCCAACACATATACAGTTAGCACTCCCCTTGACAAGGATGGAATGGTCTTCGGACCCAACACATATACAGTTAGCACTCCCCTTGACGAGGATGGAATGGTCTTCGGACCCAACACATATACAGTTAGCACTCCCCTTGACGAGGATGGAATGGTCTTCGGACCCAACACATATATAGTTAGCACTCCTCTTGACGAGGATGGAATGGTCTTCGGACCCAACACATATACAGTTAGCACTCCCCTTGACAAGGATGGAATGGTCTTCGGACCCAACACATATACAGTTAGCACTCCCCTTGAAAAGGGTGGAATGGTTTTCGGACCAAAGTACTCGACGTGACAAAAATTCAGGGACATAAGAGACCCGAGTAAACACTACACATAGCCTACTCTATATGTTGATGGTAGAACTATATTTATTTAACGCAATTCTTTTTTAAATAAGGATGGGTTTGTACAATTGGTAAACTGAATATTCAAAATAATTAAAAATACAGAGAGCGCTATTTTTATTGTTTACTTATGTTCCCTGAACAGGCCTTTGTATTTGTCGTCTTATCCTTTAAACGCAAGAGCTGTCTAAGATAAAATATGTTCGAAATTCTATAATTACAGAATAATCTTCTTATATTTCGTTAAAAACCAATAAAAACCTTTAATTTGAGTCAAAATGATATCCATTAAATAAGTTTATATAAAAATTCGTACCATAAATTGGTAAAGAGGAAGTAATCTCTCGGAATATTCGAGAAAAAAAAAAAACTTTTTTTTTTTACGGATCCAGGTACGCCTTTTTTTAAAAAAATCTTTCAGACAATTAATGTAGAGTAAATATGTAATAATTGTAACGATCTCTCTGTCGGTATAAATAGGATAAATCGCTGGGAAGGTTCACCACTGATGAGACAAACCTTCAAGTAGTTTGATCCTCTCCATCCAGAGAGAGACTTGGCGTCCAGCTGTTAATGATGTATCGCCGCCAACCACACTTATCTGGCGACCAGCGCTGACAGACAACGTGATAGCTGCGCCCACCATTTGCATTCATCCAATTTGTCCTGGCAACTTGCTGAACCTTCGGTAATAATGACCATAAAAGGTAGGTTGTCGGATTTATTTATATTTTCAAATTTGACCATAATCTCTCTAATTCATTCTCCTATTTCATTACCTAACTTCTAAATGGAGTTTCACATTAATGTTCCACTCCTTTTGCGTAACATAACATCTAAATACGTACATAGCAATGGGATGGACAGTAATGAGGTGAGTGCGTTAACATTGTAATCCTGTAGAAGCGATATACCACTTCGATTCAACGATAACCTGGTTTAAACAAAACTATCGTTATTCATAATAAAATTGTGAAAAAGGTTTAAAAAATACAAAAATATTTTCACACAATGAGTTTATTTTTATTTTAAAATGCTAGCTTTCAAGCGATAATCGCTCTTCAACTGATTTAATTAAAAACATCGACTGTTTATTTCAATAAATATTGTCAAATAGCTCCATCCAGATGGGACAACTGTCAATCATCCCTGGACCCCGGGAGGGGGGAAGCTGATATGTAAATAAGGAAAACGGGACGGTGGCTAACGCCGTTCATTTTTGAGGATTAACTTTTAACTTGGGTAAGTTGTACAAAACTCTCTCTCTCCCCCTACAACTACCCCTTGTAATAAATTATTTATTCCCAAATTTGCCCTTGCTTTATTTATCTCCGCGACATATTTTGGTGGAGATGCTGGGTAGTGTGACGGAACTTCGAAGAAGTCGACGTCTACAGGGACGTGAACCAATTCTTCAACCTTTGCCACAACGAATAGAAATGGAAGACGACCACAGACCTACTGTTAACGGATCCTACCTCCCTTGTCAACGCCAACGAGATCCTTCTACCTTTTCTGGAGATGGAAATATAAACCCTGGACAGTGGTTGAAAGAGTACGAGAGAGTTTCGAAGTACAACAGATGGGACGAGACCATGAAGCTTGCCAACGTCGTATTTTACTTGAACGGAACTGCTGGAAGGTGGTTTGATAATAACGAAGAATCACTCAACTCGTGGAGAAGCTTTGAAGACGCATTCCGCGGTGTGTTCGGACTGCAAGAGGATTCTGCTCGACGCGCCGAGGAAGTTCTGAAGTCAAGAGCACAGAAGGCCGAAGAATCCAGCGAGTCATACATCCAGGAGATTCTTAGTCTCTGCCACCAGGTGAACCCTCGCATGGAAGAAGGTGAGATAGTTGCTCACATTATAAAGGGAATTTCGGAGGACACATACCAGGTATTGGTGGCGAAAGACATACAGACGGTAGATGAGATCCTGAAGTTCTGCCGTCATCTGACAACCGTCAAGCAGCGCAGGATCGGCCGTACGAAATTCGCCAGGTTGTCAAACGTAATGCCCATTTCGTGTGTTGACGACTCAGACGACTTGGCCGGCTTAATTCGCCGCATCGTTAGAGAAGAGATACAAAAGGTTTTCTCAGCACCTGAAGTGATCAATCCTCTCCGAGAGGTGAACGCCCTGGAACAGACTGTGAGGGAAGAGGTCAGCCGTGCTCTACAACCTACCAGACCACAAGTCAACGTGGTACAACAACAACCACGAACGCCCTATTATAATATCGACCGACCAACCCAACCCAGGAAGACGGAACATTGGAGAACCTACGACGACAAACCTATCTGCTTCCACTGCGGACGACCCGGACATGTCGTCCGTTATTGTAGGGAACGACGGCAGGTCTTCGCTGAAGCCAGGACAAGGAATGGCGGAGAAGGAAGAAATGTTGGATTTTCGAGTCGACCCCCGAGATATGACGCCGACGACGACTATGTAACGCCCCAAACCTCGACGTACTTCTACCGGAGCTCTTCCCCACATCCAAGCCGCGCAAGGTCGCCAGCCCGAAGACAATCCCAGTCGCCAACCCGTCGTTTCAGCCGTTCTCCCAAGCCTCAGAATGTGAAAAACTAAGTGGAGCGGCTTCTAACGGGGGTGAGGTCGCCATTGAGGAAAATACTCCAGGGTATATCGCCGCTAAATTAAAAGAAAATTTTGTTATGGTCGAAATAAATGGACGCAAAATTAAAGCATTGGTGGATTCAGGAGCCGACTTTTCTGTTATTTCAGACAAATTTCGACGCGAACTAAAGACACCTCTCTTCAAAGAACCAGGTCCCATTCTTAAAGCCGCAAATAAAAATTTAATAGAGACCATAGGAAAATGTGTCCTGAACATAGAAGTTAATGGTCTGAAGATATCCTTTGAATTCGTTGTTATGGTGGAATGCAGCCATGACATCATATTCGGATGGGACTTCTTCAAGGCCACCGAAGCCGTCATTGATTGTGGCAGAAATGAACTCCATCTCGGGGAAACCTCCGTCCTGGAATCTCGAGAGGAGGAAAACCAGAGATTGTTTGCTTCCGACGACTTTGTCATCCCGCCTAAATCAATAAAGAAGATCAGTGTGATAAACGAAGAAGTATGCGGTGTTAGAGATGTTTTAGTCTCAACTTCTAAGGACTTATTATTAAGAAAAGAAGTTCTTATACCAAACTCATTGGTTACATTTCGACACGGCCGAGGTAGCATTTGGGTGGCGAATGGAGCGTCTTGGCCGCAACTGATTCCATCAGGAATGAATATGTGCACCATGGAAAGTTATGAGAATGGGAATATCTGCAGTCTTATTGAATCCAGCGATAAGTTACAAGAAACGCAGCTAAAGTCACGTGAATGGTCACAGAAGATAAACCTTACTCTAGATCCAGGGCTGTCTGAAATTCAAAGGTTACAGCTTGTTTCATGCCTTGACGAGTTTATCGACATATTTGACTTTGGGAGTACTTCTATTAAGCCCACCAGTACTGTGAAGCACAAGATAAACACAGGAGACCACTCTCCTATCAAACAGAGGCCCTATAGAGTAGCACCAAGTGAACGACGACTAATTCAAGATGAAGTGAATAAGATGATTGAAAATCACATCGTGAAGCCCTCTGAAAGTCCTTGGTCATCTCCAGTTATTCTAGTTCGAAAGAAAGACGGGACCTGGAGATTCTGCGTAGATTACCGTCGATTAAATAAGATAACAAAAAAAAGATGTTTACCCTCTGCCACGCATTGACGATGCCTTGGATAGTTTAGCCGGCTCTAGTTACTTCTCCACGATGGATCTTCGGTCCGGGTATTGGCAGATTGAAGTGGACGAAAAAGACAGGGAGAAAACTGCTTTCATCACTCCAGATGGGTTGTATGAATTCCAAGTAATGCCTTTCGGTCTTTGTAACGCTCCAGCAACGTTTGAAAGGATGATAGATAGTGTTCTGGGCAGTCTTAAATGGAACATGTGCCTTTGCTACCTGGACGACATCGTAGTTTACGCACCTACCTTTGAGGAACATCTACGTCGTCTACAACTTGTATTAAGCTGCATCCAGAAAGCTGGACTAAGCTTGAACCACAAAAAGTGTCTTTTTGGATCAAGGAGGATAAAGATTTTGGGACACCTTGTTGACGCCAATGGAATTCATCCAGATCCAGATAAAGTTGAAGCCGTCTCTAAATTTCCGAGGCCAAGGAATATCTCTGAACTGAGGAGCTTTCTTGGATTATGTTCCTATTACCGAAGATTTATTGAGAACTTTGCCGACAAAGCTAGATCTTTGCATGACCTACTGAAGACTGAAAAACAATTTTATTGGGATGCAGCTCAAGAGAAAGCGTTTGAAGTCCTTAAAACAGCTCTAATTTCAGAGCCTGTCTTAGGACACTTTGATGAATCCGCTGATACCCATCTACACACGGATGCAAGCGGACATGGTATTGGAGCTGTTCTTCTACAAATACAAGGTGGAAAGGAGCGGCCTATAGCTTATGCATCTAGAAGCTTGACAAAGGCTGAAAATAACTATTCTACAACGGAAAAAGAATGCCTTGCTGTAGTCTGGTCTATTAGCAAATTCCGCCCATATTTGTTTGGTCGACCATTCACGGTTGTCACTGACCATCATTCTCTATGTTGGTTGGTAGGGCAGAAAGATCCATCTGGCCGTTTGGCAAGATGGGCGCTGAAGTTGCAAGAATTTGACGTGACCGTTATCTACAAGAGCGGACGCAAACATAAGGATGCCGATTGTCTGTCAAGGAGCCCGCTTGAGAACGATCCACCAAGTGCTGTGATGTCACTAACCAACGTCGATATAGAGCAGACTAAAGACCCGGATTTAGCTAAAATAATCGATAATTTAAACTCGGGCTACACCAGAAAGGAATTCAGCATTATCGACGGCATATTATACAAGAAAAACTATAGCACAACTGGAAGACCCTGGCTTATGATGATCCCTAAGCACTTAAGATCGGAAGTTATGGCAGATTTACATGACGCTCCTACAGCTGGGCATTTGGGTTTCGCCCGAACGTATGACAAAGTCAAGAAACGATTCTATTGGCCTGGCCTTTATAGAACTGTTCGCCAATATGTAAGCCATTGTCGGGAGTGTCAACGAAGGAAGAAATTACCTCGACGTCCGGCTGGACAACTTGTATCCATACCGCCCGTAGAAAAGCCATTCTATAAGGTCGGGGTCGATCTCCTTGGAAGATTTCCAGTTTCTAAAGATGGAAACCGTTGGATCATTGTGTGCACCGATTATATGACAAGGTATGCCATAACGAAAGCGATCCCAGACGGAGGAGCAATCGAAACAGCTAAGTTCCTGGTTGAAGATGTTATCTTGAAGCATGGAGCTCCTAGAGAAATGATAACAGATCGCGGAAGAAATTTCATTTCTCAAGTAATAAAAGAGATCAATGCTCTGTGCGGAATTGTGCACAGATTTACAACGGCCTACCATCCCCAGACCAACGGCCTGACTGAAAGGTTCAACAAAACTCTGGGAGACATGTTGTCCATGTACACAGGTGTCGAGCAGAAGGACTGGGACCAAGTTTTACCCTACGTGACTTTTGCTTACAACACTGCTAAACAGGAGGCGACCGGCTACACTCCGTTCTTTCTTGTCCACGCCCGCGAGGCCGAGACCTACATCGATGCCGTACTACCCTACCTACCAGATGAGATCTCTGACGACTACGTTGGGGAACTTGTGACCAGAGCTGAGGAAGCGCGTCAACTCTCCCGATCACGCCTTCTACAATCACAGGCGAAAGACCGTAGACTTTACGACCAGAAACATACTCCAGTCTATTACCAGAAGGATGATCTTGTGTGGGTTTTTACTCCCATCCGAAAAGTAGGGCTCTCAGAAAAGCTACTGAAGAGATACTTCGGTCCCTACAAGGTGACCAAGAAGCTTTCAGAAGTTACATATGAAGTAGAGCCCGTGGACCCGTCTCCCCGATCACGGAAATCCAAGGATATCGTTCATGTCATTCGGATGAAGCCCTACCTGGACCCTGAAGAACAACATTCCATTCTGCTAGGGAACACAGGCAGTGATAGATTTCCTTCCAGAACAAGGGCTGAGACAAGCTAATCAGCGGGTCGCTGTTTTTTCTAAAGAGGGAGTAATGTCAAATAGCTCCATCCAGATGGGACAACTGTCAATCATCCCTGGACCCCGGGAGGGGGGAAGCTGATATGTAAATAAGGAAAACGGGACGGTGGCTAACGCCGTTCATTTTTGAGGATTAACTTTTAACTTGGGTAAGTTGTACAAAACTCTCTCTCTCCCCCTACAACTACCCCTTGTAATAAATTATTTATTCCCAAATTTGCCCTTGCTTTATTTATCTCCGCGACATATTTTGGTGGAGATGCTGGGTAAGTTAGGGAAGACACACTGAAGATCGCCGAGAAGACCTTGAAGCCATGGGTGCTGTGATCTACATTTTCGGAGACTGACATCAGGATTCCACCGCCGTACTAAAGCCAAGACTTCCCTCGAAGATGACGATGTCCCTATAGACGATACGACGACAAAGCCGCTCTTCACGCCGCAAGAAAATGGACGCAAAGGTACTAGGGACAAAGTACCAAGACTTCGATGGAATCCTTGGCAGAAGCACGTCAAATCCACGTCAGTATCTACAATAATTGCTAGCTGTGGGTCACAGCTCCCATAGGGAAGAAGCTATGTAACATAGTATGTATTAATTTAATTTATGTAACATAGTATTTCTTAATTTTATTATTTTTTATTCAACAGAGTGGTCATTTTTATTTTTATATCTTGCGACTCTGTAAATTTCCCTCGTGGCTTATCATTTGTTTACCTTTCTTAGTTCGTCCTTCCCTGAAATAAATTTTGTTTCCTCCTGAAGTTTTTGTCTTCCCTAGTTTTCCACGTGGCAATATTTAAATATATATCCGCGTTTTCTATTCTCAAAATATTTTACATCACTATAGCACTTAATTTATACAGAATGTCTTAAAATAACGGAGTTCTTGTGCCAACTGGATGTATTGTCATTCCTTTATAGTGTTTCGTTCTGAGTCTTGTTATTGGTTTTGTTATTCTTCTCTCAGAGTTTATTTCGCATATACAAAAATAACAAAGATATAAAATATTTTTGAAAATAGAGCAATCCATAAATAAATCTTTAATTAAAAAGGCATATATTGGATGAAAATATCATTTATTTTACCAATATTTCAGTTGGCTGAACGCCAACCTTTATCAAGGTGTTATAACATTTTAAAAGATTAATGTTAATGTTAATTGTTAAAAATTAAATGTTATAACATCTTGATAAAGGTTGGCGTTCGGCCAACTGAAATATTGGTAAATTAAATGATATTTTTATCCAATATATACCTTCTTAATTAAAAATATATAATATTATAACAAATATATATTGTAGCAAAGCCTTTATGATTTTATTAAACAAAACAAAACAAAAATTTGAAAAAACTATCGTTATAATGTTGAAACATATATTTTGAACTTATGAAATTTGCTGGAACCCTGGCGGCGGACGGTTGGCTTCGGTAACACTAGAGCTGACTCACTTCCTGCCGATGAGGTAACCCTACCTGCGGCGTTGCCATCGCCATGTTCCTTCTCTCCATGTGTGTTTACTTTTAATCTATATATATTCCCTTTACCTTATAGTTAATTAAAGTATAATTAACGTTGAGCGCTGTGTGTAATCAATTGGAATACAACAAAGATTATGAGACTGAAGAAGCGCAAGGATTAAAACGTCAGACTGAAGAAGCGCAAGGATTAAAACGTCAGACTGAAGAAGCGCGAAGCCTAAAACGTGAGTAACAAAATTTCCTTTGATTACTTGGAACATCCTTTTTTTTTCTACTTACCAAATATTTTGTAAAATGGCAAACACAACGATTACAAAACTAAATGGTCCTAATTACTCCAGCTGGAGCTTCCAGATGAAACTCGTTCTAATCGAAAACGATTTGTGGAGTTTGATCAATCCAGGAGAGGCTAAGCCTGACCCTAGTGACCTTGTTGCAACAAAACTTTTTTTGTCGCGGGAGGGTAAGGCGTTTGCAAAAAATTTGCCTCGGGATTAATGATGAACAACAATTGCATGTTCAACATTTGAATACTCCGAAAGAGGTCTGGAGGAACTGGAAAAATTATACGCACCAAAGGATAGTAGATATCGAGCCGTACAACTAAGAAGGCAGTTATATGGCGAAAGGTTGACTCAGCACAGCAATATGGAAGGGTATATGGGGAAGATAAACTACATTGTAAACGAACTGGCCCAAATTGGCGACAAAATTGATGATGGCGATTTGGCTATGGTTCTTTTGGGTGGATTACCAGAGGATTGGGACACCGTTGTCTCAACAATATGTAACTTGCCTGATTCAGACTTCACGACCGCCACAGTTAAAAGACGGCTGTTGGCAGAAGCAGAAAGGCGTTCGTCTAATCTACCAAAAGATGTGGGTGCCATGGTCGTTAATGCCTCTTCGAAGCCCATTGAAACCGAAAAACAATTTAAAGCAAAGGTTGTTTGTTTCAAATGTGGAGGTAAAGGCCATTATGCAAGGGAATGCAGGAAGAAAGGAAAGAATGAACAAAGACCAAAGAGGCTTGACCAAAACAAAGGCGTAAATATGTCGGCAATGTGCAACACTTTGTTTGGAGCTACCGCCGAGACCTGGATCATAGATTCTGGAGCGACGCACCATATGACTCCCAAGAGAGATTACTTCACATGTCTGAAAGAGTGTACAAGCAATATGAGTTCCATCACTATTGCGAATGGCTCTTCTATAGAAGTATGTGGTATCGGTACTGTCAGTGCCAATATTGTTGGACACAAAGGAGATGCCAGCAATATGGTTGCCCAGAACACCTTGTATGTTCCAGATATGCGTCACAGTGTTCTGTCTGTACTCCAAATGATAGAAAACGGTAGAAAAGTTGTCTTCAACAGGAGTGGTTGCCACATTATGGACATGAAAGGTAAACTCTTGATAGAGGGAAAGAAGTTGGGTAGACTTTACTACGTCCAGACTACTCCATCCTCTCCGATAGATCAGAATGATCGTGTTTCTCTTGCATCTGAATGCAAGGAAGATCTTACACTGGAACTTTGGCACAAAAGGCTGATGCATGTAAATGCATATACGATAGCAAAGATGGCCAAGAACCAAAGCGTAAGAGGACTTGATTGCAGCCCGGCAAAGCCAGAAAAGTGCGAAGATTGCAAACCGGCAAAGCCAGAAAAGTGCGAAGACTGCTTGATCGGCAAGTCTTACCGTCTGCCATTCCTTCAACACTCACACAAGGAGGAAAAAGAAATCCTGCCGTTGGACTTGGTGCATGCGGACTTGATGGGTCCACTCGACGTATTGAGCTGGGGAGGAGCCAAGTACGTCTTAACCATCATTGATGAATCTACGAGATATACAAGTGTATTTTTCCTGAAAAATAAAGGCGAAACCCTGGGAAAAGTCAAAGAATGGATTCAAGAATCTGAGAAACAAACCAGCCGGAAACTAAAACGAATACGTACGGATAATGGCTTGGAATTTTGTTCCGAAGAATGGGACACTTTCTGCAAGAGCGTCGGAATAGTTCATGAACGCACTATGACGTATACACCCCAACAGAATGGTGTGGCAGAAAGAATGAATAGGACACTCCTAGATCTTGTCAGGAGCACTATATCTGGAAGTGGTCTGCCAAAGGCTTCCTGGGCGGAGCTGACTTACACCGCAGCCTATGTCAGAAACAGAGTTCTCAACAATCACAATGGTGAAAGCACGCCATATGAACTGTGGACAGGGAACAAGCCTAGTCTTAAACACCTAAGAGCTATTGGCTGTCAAGTATTTGTCCATATTCCAGGACAAGTCCGTAAATCCAAACTCGAAAGAAGAGCTGTCAAAGGTAACCTTGTGGGATATGCACTCAGAGGACGTGGCTACAGAGTGTGGATTCCTGAGATGAAGAAAGTGGTGGAATCTCGGGACTGTGTCTTCAAAGAGAGTGATGTATCGAGGAACAACAGCAACCGGGAGGTGCTTCCATCAGTTGAACACTACAGCTATGGGACTCAACGGGAGATTGAAGAGAATCCAGTGTCTTTATTAGATCAAGAAGACGTGACACCTACAGAAGAGGACAGCCATAATGAAGATACTGTGAAGCCTTCTCCTACTCGATCTCATCCAATGATCCTAAGGAACCAGAGAGATACTCGGAACTCAATTGCACTCCTCAGTACTGAAGTAAATAAGTGGAAGAAACCTAGCGGATATTTTGACCAAGCCACTGGGGAGAAACCTACACGAACTTCATCGTTCGAGACTCTTAAGCGGCGAAGTGATCCATGAATAGGAGGTCACTTCGAGGGAGGAGATTGCTGGAACCCTGGCGGCGGACGGTTGGCTTCGGTAACACTAGAGCTGACTCACTTCCTGCCGATGAGGTAACCCTACCTGCGGCGTTGCCATCGCCATGTTCCTTCTCTCCATGTGTGTTTACTTTTAATCTATATATATTCCCTTTACCTTATAGTTAATTAAAGTATAATTAACGTTGAGCGCTGTGTGTAATCAATTGGAATACAACAAAATTATTACAAAAAAGACTTCCTACGTGTATTTATTATATGTTGGTCTAAATACCGCTATATATTACACAGTATAATCTCCCCAATCTGTATACCTCGATAATGTGGATTTATCAATAAACCGGATTTTTTCTGTAGTTCTCTCCTTAAGAGCTAAAAAAACTAATATGAAAAATTAAATAATCAGATAAAACTTACTTTTTAGAGAGCATACAAAAAATTCTCAAAATAATTTAGATCACTCTGGTAATTAATTTATACAGGGTGTCTTAAAAAATAACAGAGTTAAACATTTTTAGTCATAAATATATTAAATACAAAAAAAAAATTAACAATTGGCATACTAACTAACAATTTATCCAGCCGGTTTCAAATGGCGTTCCTTGGCGGCGATACACAGGTCCAAACGTGACTTGAAATTTTCAGCTATGGGCCGCAGGTCCTCCGGCGTCAATCGGTCCCATTCTCGGGGCAACGATCGCTTCAGCGACTTCAAACTTGTGTAGCGTCTAGCACAGGCCCTTGGCTGTAAAATGGACCACACGCTGTAATCTATCGGATTGAGATCGGGTGAGTAGGGCAGCCATTCCACCGACGTGATGAAGTCCGTAAAATGGGCCTCGCACCAGTCCTGAGTCAATTTTGCCTTGTGAGCCGGCGCGGAGTCCTGCGGAAAATCCAATCCGCATCGCCGAAGTACTGTTGAGCCCACGGGAGTACAGAGGCCTCGAGAATGTCGCGGCGATATATTTCTTGGTTGATTTTGAACCCCCTGATCCACGAAAATGAGGGGGATCTTGCTACTGGCACAAATCCCGATCCGTACCATAACCGACTGCGGATTTTGGCGGTGTTCGACGATGGTCGACATGCCGGGAGCTTCAGCGGACCAGCTCCTGTCGTTTTGGTGGTTGTGCGCCTATTTGAGGATGAACGGTTTCTCATCCGTGAAGAGGATGCGCTCCCATAGCTGACCAGAGGCCCGATGCTTGAGTTGGCGACATCTCTCCAGCCGTACGCGCTCGTTATCATCCGTGAGGGGCTAAACTTTTTGGAGCTTGTACGCCTTGAGGTTGAGTTCTTTTTTCGATACTCGATGTACCGATGACTTTCTTATTCCCGTCTCACGAGCGATTTTTCTCATGACAATTGACAATTAAAAATAGATTATTGACATCTAGTCAACAGTAGGGAGAAGGTTTACAGACATTTTTAAAATAGGGAGAAATATATACAACAGACGGAGGGATGTCTGGATTTCATCAGGAGCTTAAAACCGCCTTGAGTTCGGACAGGCCGTTGCGGATTATGAAATGCATGTCCCCAGCATGCTCGATGACAGTGTTGAGGAATTCGACAAGAATAATCTTGTGTTCAGGCGAGAGATTTTTTAAAAGATAATTTCTATCATCGCGGTGTAGAATCGCGAACGTAACCTCTGGCCTGACCCACTTTGTTTCATATAGGGGGCTCAGGATATCGTTCAGTAGTTCGTTTATCTGGTACTCGAGTTTCAGCTATAAAGCGTCAATATCATCAGTGGGTGTAGGAGCGGTCTGGTGCTCTTGGGCACCCTCGATTTTGTTGAAGTCGATTTTTGATGATCTTACGGTTGGCGGTGCACTTTCTTCCTCTTCCAGCACGGTCACTTTCATGGCCAAGCTCATTGAAGCGATGGATGACCTTGGACACAGTTTGTTGAGGCACTTTGAGCAGCCGTACAATATCACATTGACGTTTTCCTTGACGAAACAGCTCAATAATCGCACTACGTTTGTTTTACATTATAAAAACACGACAAAATAAGTTAGCACAAAATCGAAACTTTACATTAGGTGCATAAGAACATGAAGAATTCGACAAAACAAATAAATTTATTACGGTTCAATATTTTCGTTATAAGGATAAATTAAATATTAATTCCGTTATTTTTGAACACCCTGTTTATTATCATTTAAATCAAAATTTGAAGACTATTTATTTTTGAAGTTGATTCAATAATCTATATTAATAAAATGCAAATTTCATAAGAGGACATCACTAAAAACTTTCGTTACAATGCATCAATTTCGACCAAATTTTCAACATTTATGTAAAACGAGATGGAGCAGGTTTTGCTTAACGTCAAAATATTTTTCCCTAACATTAACATGCGTAACTTCGCTGTTATCGATTAAATACAAAAAAAATCAACAGAGTTAATTTTATTTATATATAAATACAAAATTAAATTTCAACAGAGTTAATATTTTTACATATTAGCTAATAATCTCAATCTAAAAATATAATATAAAAAGCCAACAATGAAGAGTGAATGTAAGATAAAAAGCCAACAATGAAGAGTAAATGTAATATAAAAAGCCAACAATGAAGAATGAATGTAAGATAAAAAGCCAACAATGAAGAGTGAATGTAATATAAAAAGCCAACAATGAAGAATGAATGTAAGATAAAAAGCCAACAATGAAGAGTGAATGTAAGATAAAAAGCCAACAATGAAGAATGAATGTAAGATAAAAAGCCAACAAAGAAGAGTAAATCTACTTATATAATTGCCTTATTCTGTCTGTGTGAAGTTCACTGTGTGAAGTTCACAGATAGATTTTGGTCAGAATATAATATAAAAAGCCAACAATGAAGAGTAAATGTAATATAAAAAGCCAACAATGAAGAATGAATCTATATTAATAAAATGCAAATTTCATAAGAGGACATCACTAAAAACTTTCGTTACAATGCATCAATTTCAACCAAATTTTCAACATTTATGTAAAACGAGATGGAGCAGGTTTTGCTTAACATCAAAATATTTTTCCCTAACATTAACATGCGTAACTTAGCTGTTATCGATTAAATACAAAAAAATCAACAGAGTTAATTTTATTTATATATAAATACAAAAAAAAAAATTCAGCAATTCATTCAACTCAATCTAAAAATATATTCAAAACAAGCAATTTTAAGATAACACCATATGTAAAACAGTCAGCCAAGAAAACAACAACGATATTACATCTTTCTCACATATTCACACACAATCTGGATTAATAATTAAAACTAATCTTTAACATTGTTTATTATACTTCATAATATATAATATTCGTTAGGCAAACTTTCACTCGGATAAATGTAATATAAAAAGCCAACAATGAAGAATGAATGTAAGATAAAAATCCAACAATGAAGAGTAAATATAATATAAAAAGCCAACAATGAAGAATGAATGTAAGATAAAAAGCCAACAATGAAGAGTAAATATAATATAAAAAGCCAACAATGGAGAGTGAATGTAAGATAAAAATCCAACAATGAAGAGTAAATGTAATATAAAAAGCCAACAGAGTGAATGTAAGATAAAAACCCAACAATGAAGAGTGAATGTAATATAAAAAGCCAACAATGAAGAATGAATGTAAGATAAAAAGCCAACAATGAAGAGTGAATGTAATATAAAAAGCCAACAATGAAGAATGAATGTTAGATAAAAAGCCAACAATGAAGAGTGAATGTAAGATAAAAAGCCAACAATGAATAGTAAATGTAATATAAAAAGCCAACAATGAAGAATGAATGTAAGATAAAAAGCCAACAATGAATAGTAAATATAATATAAAAAGCCAACAATGAATAGTAAATATAATATAAAAAGCCAACAATGAAGAATGAATGTAAGATAAAAAGCCAACAATGAAGAGTAAATGTAATATAAAAAGCCAACAGAATGAATGTAAGATAAAAAGCCAACAATGAAGAGTGAATCATCTATATATATAAAATTGAATGTCTGTCTGTCTGTTTGTCTGCACTCTATAGATTCAAAAACCATACATCCAATCGCCGTGAAATTTTGGGATATTATTAGGTATATCACCGGGAAGGTTTTTGAAAAATAATTTCCTGAATATCTTGAATATCCTTAGAGTTATTTGCAGATTTGTAGATTTAACTCGCAAGCAGCGCCCCCATTGTGACGATGATAACAATATATCGAGAGATTCAAATTTACGAGTTTCAAATTATCAAAATATATCTTTTTTTTTTTGAATAAGTTTTTATAGAATTGTTTTAACAAATGTTCGCTAGACAAACCTTTACTCGGGTAAAACCCCGGGCGAAGCCGAGTACGTTTTATAAGTTTATAGAGAATTGTTTTAACAAATGTTCGTTAGACAAACATTCACTCGGGTAAAACCCGGGCGAAGCCGGGCACATCCGCTAGTGTAAGATAAAAAGCCAACAATAAAGAGTAAATGTAATATAAAAAGCCAACAATGAAGAATAAATTTAAGATAAAAAGCCAACAATGAAGAGTAAATATAATATAAAAAGCCAACAATGAAGAATAAAGGCAATGTGACACGGGAAAAAATGTTCACTAGATAAAACTATGATTTTCTAATGTAGAAAATTAGGAAAGACAAAATTCAGGATGACACGGCACACAGGGACCGGGAAAAAATGTTCACTTTATCGAGAGATCCAAATTTACGAGTTTCAAATTATCAAAATATATCTTTTTTTTTTAAATAAGTTTTTAGAGAATTGTTTTAACAAATGTTCGCTAGACAAACCTTTACTCGGGTAAAACCCCGGGCGAAGCCGAGTGCGTTTTATAAGTTTATAGAGAATTGTTTTAACAAATGTTCGTTAGACAAACATTCACTCGGGTAAAATTTAATATAAAATAGAGTAATTTATTTAATTTTTTTTATTCTTTATTTCGACTTAGAGCGCTATATCCCCCTAGGTACACTTGCACTTTAAAAATAAACAAAATTTTGAAAGAAAAGAAAGAAAGATATTTTCAATATGTACAGAATTAGTATGCAAGTTAGTTAGATGAAAAGAGAAAAAATATCAACACAATTGATATATGTACAAAGGGTTGGTATGAAAATGTAGTTAAATGAAATCAAATTCCTTGTTCCAAAATCACTTTATTAGGTACCGCTCAAAAAGAACAACCTAGTTTATGATAATTGCAACAATGAATAATATGTGAAGGTTATTCACATAATAAACAAAATGTTAACGTGGGATTCAATCCCGGTTCATGACTGTCGGGAATCGAGGGTGTTACCCACTCGTCCACCGACTTATATGAAATCAAATTGTAAGTATTGTGTGTATTCAAATTTATTAAAAATAGTAAAATTATATAAACTGTTCCCTCTCGGTCAAATACACACACAGGTGGGGCTGGGAGGTGGAATTGAAGACCCCCTCGTTGCCTGGAAGAGGATACTAATGCGTTGGGGAAGACTCCCCGGCTAAAAATACGAGATTGTAATTATTAATTCTTTTTCAAAATTATAAACTATTATAGACGCGTATGATTCTTTTTAAAAATAAACAATTTCTACTGTTTTAAAATTACAAGATATTTTCTCACAATGAGTTTCTTTTTATTACAAAACGCAAGCTTTCAAGTGATAATCGCTCTTCAACGGACTTAATAAAACATCGACTATATCCTACAAGAAATATTTACAAAAACATACGCGCGCTGCGTGGATATTTATAACTGTTTTTTTTTTTTAAATTGGTATGTAATCTAACAATTTTATGGAATTTTAAGAAACTCATTGTGAGAAAATATCTTGTAATTTCAAAACCTTTTTTACAATTTTATCATGAATAGAATTTCTACTGTCCTTACTGCAATGGAAAAATTAATGGGAAGGCCTTTTTCCATTACAGTAAAGGCAGTAGAAATTGTTTAATTTTAAAAAGAATCATACGCGTCTATAATAGTTTCTAATTTTGATAAAAGATCCCGCGCTAATGCATCATTAATTCTTTTTAAAATTATTTTCAGCTGCCAAAGCTTTAGACTAAGAATGTGGTGTCCCTGGTTCGAACCCGCTTTTCGCCATCTTTTTATTCTAATTAATTTTGCTATATCTTCCGGATTTTTGTAAATATTGACCGAGCTGTCAATACATTTCTTTTAATTGTCAAAAAAATTGTCACACACACAAAATAAAAACATTTTTTAAATAGATTTTTACAGATATTCCCTATTGCGGATGTTTCAGCAATCCCTCTGAAATCCAAGGGCTGAATAACCAAGTCGTCAAACAGAGAATATCAACACAGACGTCCGTGTATTTCTGACAATAGATATAGGAGATCAAAAAGGTCATAGATTAGATAGCTGGTGTGGTGAAAGAAAGCTAAATGTGGTGTGTGGAAATCTGTGGATAGATTGTGTGGGTTGGATGTGAAACTTAATGAGGATCTGTTATACTCAACCACTCAATTAGACAGGTACAGCTTCTGGTGGAATATGCCTGCAGATTATTTATTTTAATATCACTCATTCCTGTTCCACAATAACTTTATTAGGTACCGCTTTAAAAGAGAAACCTAGCTTATGTTATTTACAATGGATAAATATGAACAGGTTCTTCACAGAAAACGGTATACAATGCGGGATTCGATCCCAGTTCATGGCTGTCGGGAATCGAGGGTTTTAACCACTCATCCTCCGACTTTTCTTAGAAACCCATTGTCAGCAAATATCATTGTTACAAATTTTATCGCTAGATGGCAATTGAATTTATAAATTTAACTTACTAATAGATATTTGTTATGAAAATATATTTGCGGAAGACCTTAGCTCGATGCAATTCCTTGAAATTATATGTATGTACCTCTACACACCTATAAGCTTATGTCCATAGGTTCACTAAACACCCTTTAAGTTGCCTTCCATAGAAAATACAGGGTATATACCAAATCAATCAATACAAATAGTAGAGCGGTTTGGAGATTAATTTGATGAAGCAGCTGAGAGTGTTCACTACTGATAGGTCAAGCCCTCTCATTCAATAACTCATATCATTGCAGTAAGGTCTGTAGAGATAATATTTGATGATATTATTGAAAAGAAACACATTTCCAGTAAATTTATTTGTTACAAATAATATTCTATTATTAATATAAAAATATCATAAATACAATTATAAAACGATTTTGTTTTCACCAAATACAGACCGGGAACCTCCCCTTCTTCGTGGAGGATGTGATCATCATTAATGCCCTGAGACCTTACGGGGCGAGTCACCTCCATCGCCCCTATGTAATACAAAGCTGGAGAATACCCCTACATGGACGGCCGCCACGAGGCATACATACTCCTCCACGACAGCTGCTCTGAAGAGGCTTCCCATTCGCTGTGGACATCAAAGACGACATCCTGCCGGCGTTACTGGCATTTTGAATTAAATTCTCTAAGTGCAATAAGCAGGGTCACCTCAGGGATAATTGCCCCATGCTTGTCAGGAAGACCATCAGCCCCACACAAGCTTCTCCTCCACCGATGTCAAGTCACCCATCGCACCTCAGCAGCCCAGTCAGCCAGCACTTGAGCCCGCTGAACCAGCACCCCCTACTCCACCTGTGTAGGTGCCAAGTAATACTCCTGCGGCCCACACCTCAGCCCCTCGCACCACGGCGCTTCAGCCTGCTGAACCAGCGCTTACTATTCAACCTGAGGAGGAATCAAGTCCAGCCGTCGTAACCCCTCCTCTTCCTTTACCTGCCCCGCGGAACCCCGCGCTCCAGACCGCTTCTACACCCATTGAGCCGATTGAAGTGGAGACAAGCTAAGAGAACACTGGCTCGACCCCACCAGCCAAGAAGGACAGGATCAGGGCCCAACTCGACGCCATCCTCGAGAAAGCCCCCAGCTCCCTGTTTAACGAGCCTGACCAACTTGGCCTCCACAGGGAAGAGGGCCTACGTGCGCTCGTCTCGACTGCCAAACTCAAGACCCTAATGACCAACCTCACAGCCGCCTAGAGGACCGCATTGTTCCGACTGGTCCGTGCCCTCATGCAGAGGCGACTTGACTCAGCCTCTTCCATCTTCAAGCGCCTCATGGTGGCCCGATAGGATCCATGAGCTTCCGCGTCGCCACCATCAAAGCGGGCTCGCCACTCGTGGGAGGAGCCTGGTACTCTGTCATCTCCCGAGGCAACACCAAGTTGACATCGCGTTTTTCCAGGAGATAAAATGCTCCTATATATATCAAGCCCAAGACTTCTGCCTTGGCTACAACGTCGTTGTCACGTCACCCGCAGCCATCTCGAGATCTGGACTCGCCTGTGTCTTCGGGCCAGGCGTCGCGGTTCTGCGTTAGCGTGTCCTGTGGCCGGGCCACATTGCCTTTCTTGTCATCAATGTCCACGATCAGGACATCAATGTTAATCTTTCTCACAATCCTCACGAGCGGCTGGAGCAACTCGAACTAAAAGCGGCAGCTGCGATCCAAGAGGAAGCCTGGGTCCTCGGAGACTTCAAAATCAGGGAGGATCGGGACTACTCAACGGCCTCCGTGGATGCCCTCACCACTCTTCAATACCTGGCTGCCCCACAAAGGCCATCCTCCCGCAGGTGGATTACACCCATCTCCCCCAACTTTACTCTGGAATCTTAGCCTCTCAGATAGCTTGTCAACCATTTTACAATATAATAAAATATTTTTAAAATAAAGAACCTGGACAGGTCTTAGGCATGCTGCAGACATCCTGCCAAAACCGACACCATCTCCGACTTCGGTCACTGAACATGTATTTGACATATTTCTCTCAGTTACCGCAGTGAGGCGCTGGTTGCGAGTGAAATAGGGAAATTTGTTAATAACTCCAAGGATATTTGAGATAAAAGCCTGAACATTTTCCTATAAGTATTTAATGATTGAACTCTATATACTTTTAAAATTTTAGCTAGATTAATTACGTATTGTGAACGTGAATAACCGACAAACTTATATACACACAGTGACTTATACGACTTATTATTATAATTTTTAATCGAAGAAGGTAAAATATCAAACCATTATCTAGCATTATTATTGTGTAAATTATTTATTCATTCTTTCTTTCAACCCGTAAGCGGTCGCAAAGGGTAAATATTATACCCATATATACCCAAAATATAGCCAGTAGGAACTTTTAAAAAATATTCCTACATCAAAAAAAAAAAATATATTTTAAAAATATATTCTTAATACCTTTCTAAATCTATCTAAAGTTTATTATAATAATAATATTATAATTTTAATTTCATGACATTTTCATCATCGGGATTTGAAATATTTTGATCATCACGAAGAAAATCAGCGTTTGAAAGCATTTAAATGTAAAATAATGTAAAAAGAAATACAAATATAAATCCCACTTGATTGTTTACAGAATAGACAGTATTATTACACTCTTGACCGCAAAACAAGAAGCTAGAGCGTAAACCGAAACTTGATTACGTAAACCAAAACCAAAAGTGATACAAGTTCGCGCTGAGTAAAAATTGCCCAATGACGAGAACTAAAAAGGTCGCACTATAAAATAGAGTTC
>CP092866.1:109266066-109283038 GCA_030710605.1 Cordylochernes scorpioides | reverse complement strand
CAGATCCGTCACAGGTACACCCTTTTTAAAAGTTTTTATTTAACTTGCTTCCATGTGTCTGTCCACAAATTTTGTAATCAATTTTAATATACTTCTATAGCACGTAGAAATCTCAAATTTATACACTTTTTATATTGTCATAGTCGTTCTACAATCATAATCCGCATTATATTGTATTATAAATTAACTACATATAATATTTACGAACGGAAAAATTTGTCCAGGGTAGCCTAGTGGACATGGCATCTGCCCGGTAAGCGGAACACTGTGGGTTCGATTCCCATCCCTGGACACTTTATTTTTCCTTTTATCATTACTCTTCACAATTCATCCTTTCATACTTCATCTCTAAGGATAGAAATAGTCCTTTTTCTCCTTAAAATAAATTACGATTTTTCGTTCAAAAGAAACATTTGCGGTAAAATTTTCAAAGTCGTTCTACACTTCTTATAACCTTATGCCAATGCATGTTGACAAATTTTCAGACTTCTGGGTTGTCAGGGTGGCCGGAAATGGACAAATTTCCAAATTGCCTTTCAAATTTTGAAAATTAATTTAATATGCTTCCAGACCACACAGAAGTATGAAAATGTCAACGCTCGCTCAGTCCATTTAACAATTCAAGTGTACGAATTTCCAGACTACTGGGTGGTCGTAAGTTTCTTTTTAAATCTTATGTGTTGAACGAAGTCAAGTCGGAAACTGTTGGAAGTTGCGAATTGATTTTTTTCAGCGATTGTTCAACACCTCAAACGAGCTAGAAATCCGAATATTCAGTTTCCTATCTAAAACCTTCTAGGAATAAGCAAAAATAATAAGCAAAAAACTTCCGAAAATCAATAAAAATATTAAATTTTCTATTATATTTCAGTGTGTGTGTGTGTGTGTGTGACAATTGACAATTAAACAATATTTATTGTCATCTTAGACAATATTACATCTCACATGAGAGAGAGAGGAAGAGAAGAAAATTATTAAATATATACATAAACGAAACAAATTTACAAGAGGGACAAAGGTAGGAGTCCGCGGCGCTGGAGGGTCCTGGACCAGGCGATGAGCGGGTCCTCCACCGCTTCTCCGAGCCCAACCTGGACAAAGCAGCGATAGATTCGCAACTTTGCCGAGGCCAGGATGGAAAGGGCGTCGTCCTCAAGGCCGGACCCGCCGAAGATCCAAGCCTGCAGGTCAGGGGGCCGCCCTATGATGTTGAAGGCCTCTCTAATTAGAGGCCTGATGGAGGGACAGCACCAGTAACGGTGGCTGAGGGAGCGGTCGATGGACCCGCAGGCAGGACAGGAGGGGCCGACCGAGGCAGGATGGGCCGGATGGGGGAGGGCGTGGAGGGCCAACTTGAGGGCCGCGTCAGCCTCGTGGCCCGAGTAGGCGCAACGCCGCAATGAGGCCCAGTCGATCCTGGATGGTGGATTGATGGTGGGCGTCCATCTCGCCAGGAATCTGGAGATGGGCGTGGCGGCGAGGCGCGGGCGATCCAGGGCCCGTCGGGCTGAGCGGGTCGTGAGGCCGTTGAGGAACGGCGTAGCCGTCCCCCGCAGCACCACGGCCGCAGCTAAGGAGCTAGATGAGGGCGTAGACTCCGCCCCGAAGCCCACGGCGTTCTCGGAGGTCAGCCTCCGGCAGAAGGCGCCCAGGGTCGCGGCGTCAGCCAGGGCCGAGCGCGTTGGGCGGGCGATGAGATTTTCCTCCACGATGAGATCCCGGACTCGGGCTCCGCGCCAGCGGGCAGGGGCCAGGAGGTCGGGAGGGCGGAGGAACCGGCAGCCGCCGATGATGGGGAGGTCCAGCAGCTGAGCCGTGGGGACCGCCCGGTGGTTGAGGCCCAGGATGTTGGAGGCCTCCTCCCATAGCTTCAGCAACCGGAGACGGCGGGGCTGGAGACGGGTACCGTCCGGTGGAGGGTGGATCCAGGCTTCCCCGCTGTTGCCGCCGACCAGCCAGCTGAAGGCATTTCTGCCCCCGCGGAGCGCGACCTGCACCCCCTTGAGGCAGGCGAGCTGGAGCTGGGTCGCGAGGTCGAGGAGGCCGAGGCCTCCGATGGCAACTGGCCTCGCCATGACATCGGCGGGAAGCCACGCCGTGTGGTCCTGTCCCCAGACGAATCTCGCCAGTCGGGCCTGCAGCTTGGCGATGGTCGGGGGTGATGGAAGGTATCCATGCAGGTGGTGCTGGATGACAGACCCCACCAGCGTGTTCGCCGCTCTTGCTCGCCCGACGAGGGAGAGGCCGCGGGTGAAGGGCGTCCATTTGCGGCATGCAGTCTCCAGGAGGGCCAGGAGATGCTGCTCCCGGTGGATGACGGTGCTCCTGGGGGCGATGTCGAGCCCGAGGACCCTGATGGAGGTGGTCGACCAGGAGGCGCCGAGAGGGGAGTCGCCGCGGTTGCGCCAGGCGCCGCACCAGAGGCCAGCGCTCTTCCCGAGGTTCACGCCGATTCCGGAGGCCTGCCTGTAATCTTCGAAAACGGTCGCCACCCGCTCGAAGTCTCCGTCGCGATGGAATAGGAGGACGATGTCGTCGGCGTAGGCGATGACATTGCCCACGCCGAGGGTCAACTCCAGGCGACGTAGCAGCGGCCCCGTGGCGATGCTGAAGAGTGCGGCGCTTACGGCGCAACCCTGCCTGAGGCCGTTGAGAAGGGGGAAGGCTGTTGTATGAAAGCCTCCGACCCGGATGGTGGCGTCCGCCCCGGCGTAGAGGATGTTAATCCAGGCCATGAAGGCCGGCGGGAGGCGGAGGGATGTTAGCAGGGACTCCAGGAAGCCGCGGTCCAATGAGTCAAAGGCGGACTCTAGGTCGACGCCCATGACGGCCAGTGTGTGTGTGTGTGTGTGTGTAATCTGTTTTCAATATCATCACGTATATACATTTTAGAAAGAGGGAATCATATATCGCCGCAACTCTTTTTATTAACGCGTTTAAGGAAGCTTTCGGGCAAGCCCTTCTTCAGATAACTATAGTGTACAAACAAGGAGAGATTATATATCGTTTTTAATATAAAATAAAATAAAATAATAGAAAATTACCACGCCCCTATCGCCCTCGTTTCAATAGCACCGCGTGGCCACGTCATGTCTGATCCTAACTTCAAATATAATATGTTATGATATTATATTTGAAGTTAGGATCAGACATGACGTGGCCACGCGGTGCTATTAAAACGTGGCGATAGGGGCGTGGTAATTTTCTTTTATTTTATTTTATATTAAAAACGATATATAATCTCTCCTTGTTTGTACACTATAGTTAGCTGAAGAAAGGCTTGCCCGAAAGCTTCCTTAATCGCGTTAATAAAAAGAGTTGCGGCGATATATGATTCCCTCTTTCTAAATTGTCGAAATCCGCAAACCGTTTACCATGAATACGGATATACATGTTAAGAAAAAGGCATCTCCTTATCGTGCAACTGAAAGTTGCTGATGTCTTGCGCCATCTATCGGAATAAATATCAACTATTCTCGTTGATTTCTAATTATTCCAGAATTGGCCAAATGGAATCATTAAAAATCAACGAGAATAGTTGATATTTATTCCGATAGATGGCGCAAGCCATCAGCAACTTTCTGTTGCACGATAAGGAGATGCCTTTTTCTTAATTTATGCACCTTATCCCAGTACAATATCACATTTGTACTATTTTTTCACATATACATGTATATTCGTTATATAAATGTGGTACCACAAGTACTAACAGTCATGGGGCCTCGTGGTCAGGCGTCAATGGGTAACTGGCAGGTTGGATCGTACCTAGGAGAAGGCCAACGCCGAAGACAAGGTCGAGGAGGATGTTGACTATACGAGAGAAAGATGATCTGTTGTTGTCCGGACCCTTTTTCGGTGGGGGATGCGGACATAAAACTTACTGGAAGTTTCCTGCCAGAAAATGAATAATCTTTCCGAAATTGGACCTCGGACCTCGCCCTGTCTTGGGTGCGGCGGACTCTCAATAAAACCTTATTGCTATATTTGTGATTACATGATGGTCAAACTGGCGCGTTGGATTGTATCTATATTCAGAGGCTGTTACACTATTTATAATTATGACACATATGAAAATCTAGTGTATCAATAGATTTAAACCTCCTAGGTATTAATCAAGCAAATGCTACAGGTTTCTTGAAAATCTAGTGTATATTGAAACGTATTACTACAGTTTATACCCAGGGGGATGAATATTAGCTCGATTTTTCAAAGAAAGAAGAGCTCCTTCTGTAGGCTGCCTTCAAAAGCTCGAGCTTGACCCCAACCTACGGGAATTGTCACAAACCCTCCCACCCCATATGCCTCAGTTGCGGCGAAAAAAGCGAATTCTGCCCTACCAACGAAAAAAGGTAAGACCTCCTTCATTAACCTGGCTCTGTCCTTTGAAGGAAACCCCGAGGAAAATCCTCAAGGTAGTCCAGAAGGTTGTACCATCATCGGTGTTTTCTAAAGATGTGGTAGCTTCCGTCAAAACAAGCGGCAAGGTGGTCTTTCGTACCAAAACTTCTCAAGGGCAAAAACTGCTCGCCACCAAGTTATCCACGCTGCCTAAAGCACTAAGTTGCCATGAATGTTCTAAGATCCTCCCAAGATTCTGACTGTTTAGGGTTGACAAAGACGTCCAAGATGAGGAAATTTGCGACAGTCTCGCCTCCAACCATTCAGTACTGGCACTTTCAGGAAAACAAGAAATCAAGGTTGTCCATCGCTCCATGAACGCAACGCAGAGCACAGAAACTGTGTTTGTGGAGGTGGACGACAAAGTTGCTGAGATCCTGGGACAACATGGTCGTATTACCCTAGCTGGGCTAGTGCACAGGTACGAGCACAGCCACTCATTGAAGCAGTATTTCCGATGCTGCGGCTACAGACACCGCGCTTCGTCCTGTTCAACAGATAATCCCACCTGCTATCGCTGCGGTTCCGCGGAGTATGGAGGCAATCAATGCTCAGCTGACTCAAAGCAAATACGTTGCTGTCGCTGCAATAAAATGGCAGGAGCTCCCACCAACCATCTGGCAACCTCCTCATCCTGCCCCCTTGTGAAGGATAGAATACTCCGATCCCAAAACAATGTCTAGGCCCTTACGTATCTTGTAGGCTAACACCCGGAAATCTCCGTTCTTGAGATTTCCAATTTGGCCAACTTCACATAGGCAGACATCATTCTCCTACAAGAACTTCCAACAAACTTCTACTGGCCCACCCCAGGTTTTCAAGTCTTCTCCGACTCAAGTTCTTACAAACCTTCGGGCCTTGTTGCACAGAGCAATCTTCATCCCATCCCTCTAATCACTCGGGACACGCCATCACCTCTATTGCCTATTTTTATATTTTATATATTATAAATGTAATTTGATAATATTAGCTTGTGATAAGAAACCATGTTTTGCGCATGATCATTTCTCTATGCAAATTCTTGTTATTATACACTGCGTGACATTGAAAATGGAACACCAAGAAATAGTGGCCAGGAAGTGATGAAACTCGGCAGACAGAGAGAGACAGGGACGAACAATAAGTGATCTTTATTTCAAAATGATAGTCATAATACAGAGCGAGAACGGCGTCGGCTTAGTAGCAAGTAGGACCACCGCGGACGGCAGCACGTCTAGGTAGAGAGTCAATCAGAGTACGGATGGCGTCCTGAGGGATGGCTCGCCATTCCCTCTCAACCATTTGCCACAGTTCGTCTTCTGAACGCGGCTGTGGCAAGGCATGCAAACGGCGTCCAATGATGTCCCAGACGTGCTCGATTGGTGAGAGATCAGGAGAGTACGGTGGCCAGGGAAGCATCTGCACATCTTGCAGAGCTTGTTGGCTAATGCGAGCAGTGTGCGGTCGGGCGTTATCCTGCTGATAAAGGGCATTGGGTACCCCCTGAAGGTAGGGAAGTGTCACCGGTCGCAGCACATCATCAACGTATCGTTGGGCCGTCATAGTGCCCTGAATACGAAGTAAAGGTGACCTGGAATCATACGCGATTGCGCCCCAAACCATGATTCCACGTTGTCGCACGGTGGGGCGTTCCACAATTGCTGCCGGATTGGACCTTTCTCCACGTCGACGCCACACGCGTAAACGGCGACTATCACTGGACAAGCAGAAACGCGACTCATCTGAGAACGCGACCCTGTGCCATTCCGTCATCCACGTCGATCTAGCCCGGCACCATTCCAAACGTTGGCGCCTATTCGGTGGGGTCAATGGCAGTCTTCTTAGCGGACGGCATGAGTGCAAGCCATTAACAACCAACCGACGGGAAATGGTTCTGGTCGAGATGGAATGATCTAGGGTGTCTTGCACATGTTGCAGGATGGCTGTACAAGTGGCTTGTGGGGCCGCCACTGCTTGTCGAAGGATACGCCGATCCACACGTGCTGACGTCACTCTGGTTGCACCGACATTCCTATTAATTGTCACATTTCCTTGTTCCAACCATCTTCTCCACAGTGGGTGCACCGTGGACGCACCAAGGTGTGTATCAGCTGCGATTTGACGTATGGACCAACCTGCCCTTTTCAGTCCGATCACCATGCCCCTCGTAAAAGCGTCTGTCTGCTTGAACTGCCTCCGTTTACGATGACCTGGCATTCTCTGTTATTACACGTGTCTTTTGACACAAGAACAAAATTTCTACAATGATTTTCCTTGAAGAAATAACGACACGAATACTGTCCTTTCTGCAAGTTCCTTCCCTTATATCTTACTCCATGTGCGCACGAGAGCTGCGCATTTTACATCATTTGCATAACTCGGTTAGGCGCGTCTACCCTGAAATTTGCATAATTTTCTGGCCACTATTTCTTGGTGTTCCATTTTCAATGTCACGCAGTGTATGTATGCACCTCTATAGACCTATAAGCTTATATCCGTAGGTTCCCTAAACATCTGAGCTGCCTTCCATAGTAAGAAAACTAATCCAATACAATAGTAGAGCGGTCTGGAGATTAATTTGGTGAAACCGCTGAGAGGGTTCACCACTGATGAACCAAGCCCTCTCGTTCTACAACTTTTATCATTGAAGTAAGGTCTGTAGAGGTATTATTTTATGATATATGTGAAAAGAAACACATTACCAAAATTATTGTTGAACATTATTTTCCATGTGTTCAAGAGAAATAAATTATTTTCATCTTTTTATTTATTTATTCATTTGCTTTTTGAAACCTTGTTTAATTTTTTTTTTCAAATTTGCATACAAATTATTCTTATATATTTCTCTCTCGTTAATGGGTTCAAATGTTGCTTAATTCTCTGGAATTCCATCCATTTTATTGCAATAATCCATTCAATCCACGATAATAGTTATACCTCTTTTTTCTGCCTGTGTGATTACCAAGTCTTTTCTGTTTTTAAGGTTTTAAAGTTGTTTAGTCTTTGAGCCTGTATCTAGTGTTGTTTTTTCTTGATTCAATTAAAATAGTTTTTCAACCAATTTTCTGGAATAAAAATTAAAGAGAATTTTATTTGATATTTATCCTCCAAACTGTGCAAACCATCAGCAACACTCAGTTTACAATCAGGAGATGCCTTTATTGTACCACCTGATCTGGTACGCTTGTTTTATATAATAATAAACTTATTGATTTTTTTCCTTGACACGGTTGGCAATACAAATCAGATTGGCATAACACTATAAATATTACTTATATACAGGATGTTCCATTTTTTAAAATAACGATTTTGCAACGCTGTAGCTCGCGAAAGAAGCGCGCGATTCGCGTGATGTTATATTTATTTGAAAGAATAAGCATTGTCTTACATTTTATCAAAAAAACTATTTTCTAAAATTCGAAATATCTGAAATTATAAATGATTTTGTAAAAGGTAACGTTTTCAGACTTTCCAGAGACCCTCTAGCGTCTTCGGTTTTCTATATCTAAGAGCAGTTTTAAACAAGCCAAAAGCACAAAAATCCATAGGGGCCAAGTCTGGATAATTTGTAGGGATGTGCCTAAAATGGATGTACGAAATACCGGTTTCATCCATCTTTTCGTCCAAGTATTGACGTATTGAACGTGATGTATGACTTGTGGCTTTAGCCTGGTGCAGCCACACGGATCTCGAGTCACTTGGATACAAAAACGGTGCCTCATTGTCGAATAATGGGTTTAAGACAAGTCTTTGGTAGATTTACAAATTCATCTTGACATTTGGGTCCACCTTCTTAATTGGAAGATTCCCATTGTAGCAGAAACCTGCAACGAACATGAAGCCCTTTGAGAAACTTTCCTTGCATTGCTTGACCCAGTTCTGAAAGGTGTTTATTTGAGAGTTAGCGTTGTAAATGGCACGGGGTTGGTTGCTATCATTGAGGTAAACCCATGCCTCGTCCAGTGAAACAACATTCTTCCATTTTTACCTGCTAGGTACTTTTCATAAAGGGTCCTGCTGCAGGTCTTTCGTTCCTCAATAAGGCGCAGCTTTAGGACATGAACTTTCGCCTTTTTACGTATTTTTAAGCCGCTTTTTCACCTAATAATACGTTAACGGTAGAAAGTGGTACATTGGTTATTGTGGAAATGTTCCTTTGAAAAGGTAGATTCTCTCTGACAGTCATTTCTTTTATTTTTATTTCGGTTGGAGTTGTTAAAATCGGGAGGTTTTTATATACGTTTTTCGTTGCTGTTATACTTTTATAATAAACTATTTCCAAATCTCTACATGTCCAAATATTCGGGCGCCAGTGTCTGCAGAAGAGCAGACCACAAATTTATTCATCTATGGCACATGTAGAGACCTAAAGCTGTACCAGCTAGCAATAAATGTTGGGGGGGTAAATTAACCAATCCTTTCTGGCTAAACATATTTTATTTAAGACTAATAAAATAATCTTTCAATGTACATCAGAAATATAGATTAAAAACAAAAAAATACACAAATATAATTACGCATATATAAGATTTTAAAAAATAACAAAAACTATATATATATAAGGTTAAAAGGGAGAATTAGAAAATATATAAACAAACTAAAAATGTCTATCATGCCAGAATCCTATATATACCCACCTACCTCTAGATCCAGCCACCCAAGTCCAGGATTTGAAAAAGGCGGCCTGAACTTTCAGCAACTCTCAGTCCTCAGCTTCCTAGGGAAAAAAATCTAAACTGTTGTAAATATCCCGCTTCCTTGTCCCAGTGTTGCTGGACTCACCCCCCAAGGCTATCATCACCCTTCTCTCTCAGTGAAAAAATAAAAAGTATCTTTAAAAAAAAATAATAATAATGTAATGAATTAAATGTAAAAATTATTAAAGAAAAATTCACAAAAAAAAAATAAAGATTAGAAAATCCCTATATATATAAAAGTCAGTGTATGTATGTATGTGTGTTTGTTCCTATGTCGGCTATACACGTCCACAATACGTAACTAATCTGACTGAAATTTTAACAGTATATAGAGTTAATTATTGAAAAACTTATAGTGAATATTTATATATAAGGTCTCTATATAGAATATATTTCGAGTTATTTGCAAATTTGCGTGTAAATTTGCCCTTTAGCTCGAAAGTAGTGCCTCTAGCGGGGAAAATGCGAAGTAATGGTCCGATGACCTAAGTCGTGGCGCCATCTCTATGTACGCGATATATATAACTATTCTTTAAATTCAATATATTTATATATCCTCTTTTTAAATTTACAATTTGTTTAAAAATATTATAATTAGTTATTCATTCAATTTTTTATTTTAATATCGATTTTTTTTATAACTTATATGCGGAGTATTCTTCTTTTGCAGAAATTTTACATATTTTTTTAAAGACTACCATTTTAATGCCAAACCGTTTCCTTTTCTGAAGCTCTTATCTCAATTTCTAGGCAACGTATATATAATTCAGATTGTGTTGTATCATTGCTTTACAGTTTTTTTTTTTTCAGAAAGCTGAATGCCTCTTAAAAAACGCAAGGCTTTTGGCCACTGCCAAGCAGAGGCTAAAAAAAGGAAACAACAACGTTGTTTGCCAATCTTCTTCTGGCTGGTTCTCTGATGCTCACTCTTCTGCTAAGAGGTATAGGCAGCGCAGAGGTCTTCTTCTAAAATGAAGCGGGCTTTCCGAGCTCTAAACTATTGTGAAATCACCAGTCTCACAAAGCTCAATTCAACACACCTTTTATTTCCGAAAACACTATATATACAATCAAACACACACACGTGACCAGGCACTCCTGGTCAAATATAATAAAACATGTACACAGAGTAATAATAAAATTAAACTCCAACATTCCTCCCCGAGTTGATGGGTCACATCAAGTTCCGGAGGGGCCACCGGAAGCAGCACCAGCTTCACCAAGGGTCTTTGGAGCACTCCAACCGATGTCCGCACCGAAACAACCCGCACCAGGCCGTCCTTCCCAGGATGTGTCTCCACCACTCTGTCCATAAGCCACCGTGCAGGGGGCATTCTTTTCTCTTTTATCAATACTAACGTATTGATGTCGACATTGGGAGAGATGGTCTTCCACTTATTGCGCTGTTGCAAGCCATTCAAGTAGTCCTTTGACCATCTTTTCCACAGATGTTGCATGACCCTCTGAACCAACTGTCATCTTGTTAGGAGATGATTCTCCACCAATAATAGGTCATCTTCCGGGACACAAGAGGATGGCTCAGCAAGCAAGAAATGGGCGGGAGTTACTACCCCTTGATCATTATATAGCCGAGTGCAATGTCCTCTTCGCGCTACAAATCGCTTAAAGGCCGACATGAAGGTGGGTGTAGAGGCATCGGTGACCAATTCAAGATGTACTGCTTGGGTCACAAAGCACACAAATAGACAGATGTAGCCCTTTTCAGTCTTTCGGCCTCTACCTTTGGACAATCGAAGGTTCACAGGTCCAGCATGATCTACACCACTGATTGAAAAGGGTTTACCCGGTGTTAATCTCTCCTTGGGTAAATCGCTCATTAGCTGGCCTTGAGTGACGCGATTGTATCGACAACATGTCACGCACTCTCGAATGCATCTCTTCACCTGATCTTTTACTCTCAGTATCCAATACTTCTGTCTCAATGTGGACAGCATCAGGTGCACACTTCCGTGCAAAGTCCGCATATGAACCGCTTGAACAATCATCTGAGCCACCTTTCCTTATGAAGGCAATAGCGCAGGATGTTTTTTGTTCATATGTCATAGATGGAGCCCATTTCAATCTACCGCCGACTCCAAGGATTCCTTGATCGTCGAGGATCGGTGTTAAACCATAAATCTTGCCCGTGCGCCTCACTGATCCCAAAGTGGTCAAACTTCTTATTTCTTCCCTGAAATGCTGGCAGTGAATTGCTTGAAGTATTCTCCTATGAGCATTTCTCAGTTCGGCTGTGCTTAAGTGCGACTGATATCGCTCCGCACTGTCACGGCAGTTATGGCAAAAACGCAATATCCAGGCCACTTTTCGGATATGCCCATTAAAGGTTGAGCTCACCTCCCCCATAGCCACCAAGAAAGGTGTTTCACTGAGGGCATGAACACTCAGGAGCTCAGTTTGACTTTGGTTCTCAAACACAGGAAGCATTCTGGGCCATTCTGTTGATTCCGTTGATAACCAGGTAGGTCCTGTCCACCAGATGGAAGACTATTTCAGCTCGGACCCCAGAATTCCTCGCGAGGCAATATCCGCTGGATTATCTCCAGTAGGAACACAGCGCCACTCCCTGACTTGTGGACAACTCTGAATCTCCGCGACACGATTGCCGATTAAAGTGGGGAGATTTCTAGACATAGTTCTTAACCAATTCAAGACTATGGTAGAATCGGACCAACAGGTAGCACTCTCCAGTTTGATATTCAATTCTTCCATTATATATTTCACCAGTCTGGTCAGCAGAAGAGCTGCGCACAATTCCAAGCGTGGAATTGACATCTTCCGCATGGGAGCCAACTTAGTCTTTGATGCCAACAGTCCTACACTGACACCATCATCAGTGGGAATTCTCATGTAAACAGCTGCCGCATAGGCGTCTTCAGAGGCATCACCGAATCCATGCAATTTTACTCCCTGGGTATTCCCCCCGAGACCCAACCATCGGGGTATTCTCAAACTTCCTATGAAATTCAATTCTTTTCTAATATTAGTCCATGTTTCAATCAATGATTCATCCATCGGATCATCCCAATGTAATTCCGTTATCCACAACCTTTGAACCATTATTTTTCCTGTTACAAGGACAGGTGCCAACCATCTTAAGGGATCTTCTAACTTGGCGATGAAGGAAAGCATTTCGCTCGTGGTAGTCGCCGATGTCTTTTCCAACGACTGAACGTCATATAAGAAACAATCTTCACTTTGTATCCATCCCAAACCCAATGTCCTTATAACCTTGGATTGTTCAAATGTAATCTTTTGTGCGCAATGTTCTTTTCAAATATCAAACGATTACCTTAAACAATTCTTTTCGAAATAGGTATTTAAGGCCTATAGTAAAATCTAACATTTGTAACTTTCTCGGTAGCATCACAATGATTTGATCAATTTCTTTAGAATCTGTGGGTTCTAGGGCTTTGAAGGTGATTGAGACTGGAGAGGGTTCGTTTCTTCCAGTGTCTTCCTCTTCCAAGTCTATGCTGGATTCTTCTTTCTTCATGCAAGGTATTTTTGAAGATATGGCTTTAGGGCTCTTTGTTTGATCTCTTACTTCTTGAAGAATCAGGATCCGATGCTGAGGCATCGTCTGCAGGCTCAGAGGTATCGTCTGAAGGCCCAGAGGTATCGTCTGCAGGCTTAGAGCAGTCATAGGATTCCGAAATCTTCTTTAGAGATCTCAAACCACTCAATATAATATTCCCATAATCTACCGGATTCGCAATCCTTTCCAGTTTAGCACTTTACCAGACTTTTCTGGAGACTTGTCTCCTAAATTAAGATTTTTCTTTGGAGTAGGCACTTGCCCCTTTGGAGAACTGGCCGGAGTATATAATATTGGAGTAATTACAGTTCTAGAAACAGTTTCCTTCGATACAAGTTGCATTTTATTGTTTGGAAGATATTTGCCAATTGAACTTTTTTCTATTGGTTCTCTCTTCACATAGGTGACCTGGATAGTACAACCCTGTTTAGAAAGCGTTTTACTTTCTCCAACCTTTGCAACATCATATTCAACCATTTCCTTTTCTTCCGGATTTTGAGGTACGGGGCACTTAATTAAAATCGTCTACAACCATTTCCCGCCCAAAAACCATCAGTTATCCTTTTTTTTTTCTTCCAAAGAAATCTGAGGTAGTCCCGATCATTCTCCTTAATGGCGATCATCCGGAAATATCCCCCCATGTCCACCAAAACTCCGAACTTATTCTCCCGAAATTTTATCCTTATCTCAGGGATTCCTCTCAATAGACTGGGTCTCCTCCTCAAATACCGCCTCAAAGTGAGTCGGCCGTTTCCTCGACAGGAAGCGTCGTCAAACACTGGCCGTGTAGGCGTCGTTTTGGACCCACACTCAAATACAGGGCGATCGGGAAAATAGCATCCCTTTACTTTAAATTCCGCATCTCCAGTTTGTCTTGCCTCCACCAATTTCCTCGATGCTGGAACTCTGACAACTCTTTCCTCAATATCATCAATGGACTCAGTTTCACCATCTGAAATCTCCACTTGATTAGCGCCCTCGGCTACCGCTTTAGAATTGCTCACCGATTCATAACCTTTAATTGCAGTTTTAGAATCCCTTACTCCATTGTCCTGGGTTTCAGCTTCCGAGTCTTCCCCATTCTCTAAATCTGCGTCTTGCTTTTCCGCCACCTTTGAATCGGTACCTTGTTCTGCATAGAGCAGCTTCACTTCTTCAGTGTTCTTTGAATCCATTCCTCGTTCCACATCCAGCCCTTTCTCTTCATCTGCTTCAACGGATTCTTTCTTAACTTCAGCCCTATGACTTTCGTCAACTTCTACAACAGACTTTTTCTCGACTTGAGCATTTTTACTTTCTTCAGCAAAATGCTTTTCTCAGCTTGAGCCTTTTCACTTTCTTCAACGGCAATCTGCGTGGATGTCTCTTCTACCATTTGCTCGGATGATACCACAATCCCAGCATCTTCCTTAATAGAAGCTGGATCAACTCCTTTCATCAAGGTAACTCCTACAACCCTTGGCTTCTCACTCATCCTGAATTCTAAACTGCTTCCATCGCAGATCTTCAAATCCAATTTGGGCAATCGGCAAACTCTTGTTCCAGGCAGCGAGCCCTTTTCCGAATTAGCACCATGGAGGGCTTCCGTATTTTTCATCAGAGAGTTGAGGAAATGATTTATTTTAGTTTCAAGATCTATCCACTTCCCATAATAATGGATCACTGTGTCCTTCTCCTCCTCTAGTACCTTGTCATCATTCTCCTCATCGTCTAGCATCAAATTCCAGATCAACTTATCTTCATCTTGAAGATTTGCCATATACTTTTTGATGAGTTTATAATTCTTACTTATCGCATTTTCAGAAGGAGTTTCCTCATCCAACTCCGCTTCTACCCTTTTAATCAACTTGGAAATAGTCGTTCTTTGAACGGCTCTACTTCTTATTGCCCGTTTCATTTTCTAGACTTGCTAATATTCCTAAGTTAATTTATTACTTAACGCACTATACCTCCGTTTTATTTTTTGAATCCAATTTGCAAAACTTTCTTAAAAACTTATTTACATAAATTCTTCTTTGTTCTAATCTTGCTTAAATTTGCATAAGCCTTCTTTCTTGATTATCTTATCATCAACAAATTGAATTTACGATTTTTAACTTTTAAACTTTAATCAAGAGTGATTTCTTCTATGTCTTATAACTTGAATCCTGTAACTTGAATCCCGGTAACTTGAATCCGGTAACTTAAATCCGGTAACTTGAATCCAGTAACTTGAATCCGGTAACTTAAATCCGGTAACTTAAATCCGGTAAATCCGGTAACTTAAATCCGGTAACTTAGATCTAAATCCGGTAACTTAGATCCGGCTCGAGGGACCAAAATGTTTGCCAATCTTCTTCTGGCTGGTTCTCTGATGCTCACTCTTCTGCTAAGAGGTATAGGCAGCGCAGAGGTCTTCTTCTAAAATGAAGCGGGCTTTCTGAGCTCTAAACTATTGTGAAATCACCAGTCTCACAAAGCTCAACTCAACACACCTTTTATTTCCAAGCACACTATATATACAATCAAACACACACACGTGACCAGGCACTCCTGGTCAAATATAAAAAAACATGTACACAGAGTAATAATAAAATTAAACTCCAACAAACGTGCTAACGAAACGCCTATAGAAAGAGCGTAGACTTGCTAATCTGCGGGAGAGATTCAGTGTTTCGCATGCTTCAGAGACAGAACAGCAGCGTGAGGCCCAGCTAAAGGCTACGCAAGAGAGAGCTACAACCTCCACGGCTTCAGAGACAGAACAGCAGCGTGAGGCCCGGCTAAAGGCTAAGCGAGAGAGAGCTACAACCTCCAGGGCTTCAGAGACTGCAGAGCAGCGGGGGGACAGGCTGAGTGGTTTGCGCGACAGAGCTACAACCTCCAGGGCTTCAGATCATCTCTTTATAAAAATATCGCTTCTCAGACACAAAGTTTGGAGCGGGACGTTTCACAAGAATGACATCCACGGCGCCAATTTATAATCGTAACGAATAGTATTTGAATAAAAGCATTTAATCGGCCGGGGGTCATTCGGCTAGTATTGAATAAAAAAGCAATCAATATTGTAGGATCTGGGCATCTTGGGGTCAGCTTGGGAAAGGTTCAGGGCTCGTGGTGAAGCTGGAGTTCTGCCTGAAGATGGTGATTTTAACACCCACCATGGGCTTGTGGCTAGCCCATAGGCATGCTGGGGTCTGGCTTGGTACTGGTGGAGTCAAGTCAAGCACTATAGGTCAGTGGCTTGACTACAGGGAAGGGATGTCTGAGTCCATCTCATACCAGCATGGTGTTGGTGGAGTTAGGCCATCCACCATAGGTCAGGTGGCTTGACTACAGGGAAGGGGCTTCTGAGTCCATCTTGGACTCTGGCTCGTTGTTGTCAAGGCTGAAGGTGGCCTCAGGCTCCATCCCTACACCTCAAAATCACTAGAGGTTTGCAGCTTAGATGGACAAAGGTGGAACATGGTTAGATGGGGTTCTGGGTGAATTTAGAATACTGTGGTCACGAGGTGTCCAAACAGAGTTAAAGGTTTCTTCAGGCACCTTTTTTCAGAGGAACATTTTCGCTTTCTTTCATACATATCAAAATGTTCTCTGTTTTCCTTTAATAGGTGACTGATTTTAAAATTAGTAATATCAATATTATTTTCTTTCATAATTATAATAATTTGGGTAAACGAGTATTTTTCCTCGGAAAGTTTGAAAACGTAACCTTTTACAAAATCACTTATAATTTTAAGCATTTCGAATATTTAAAAATAGGTTTTTGATGAAATATAATTCAATGCTTGTTCTTCAGAATAAATATAACATCACGCAAATCGCGCGCTTCTTTCGCTAGCTATAGCGTTACAAACATGTTATTTTAAAAATGGAACACCTCTGTAGAGAAGCCTAGTAGTTATTGTTACACCACTACTATAATAACATTTCCATTACCTTATTAAATTCCTTTCATTGGCCACTCTTAGTTCAGGAGTCTGAAATCACCTTACCAAATACTTTTCTACTTCTGAATTATTTATAATCAATATATCAATAGGTTTTTTTAACTTTTAATAAGAGATTTTAAATTTATATTTAGACATTTTTCATTTTAATTTAGACAATTTCATTTTTATTGAGACATTTTCAATTTTAATTTAGACATTTTTCATTTCAATTTATTTTGATTATTTATTCATTTTAATTAATTTTTCAATGGACTTTTCTGTAAATAGTCAATGTGTCTAAATTAAAATGAAAAATGCCTAAATTAAAATGAAAGATGTCTAAATTGAAATGAAAAATGTCTAAATTAAAATTGAAAATGTCTAAATAAAATAAATTGTCTAAATTAAAATGAAAAATATCTAAATAT
>CP092866.1:109245530-109256319 GCA_030710605.1 Cordylochernes scorpioides | reverse complement strand
TCTGAAATCGCGACAATTGATTTCCTTCCTCTGAATAACAGCGTCCCCCGATGTTTTTACGTTTTATTTACGAAATATAGAGAAAGTACACATATCTAAATGACATGTTCTGTTGTCCAGGATCTTTGTAGGGCTACTTACGCAAAACATGAACAATATCTTAGGGGACCTATTCTTCCTGATAGATTCGTCCACTGTTATTACTTCATAGTTGACGTCCGAAATCTTTTTAGTTATTTTATATGGACCGAAATATATATTTTGAAAAAGCTTCTCGGATAAATCAACTTTACGCACGGGTGTGAAGATCCAGACCAGGTCACCGACGTTGTAATAGACAGACCTATGTCTTGAATCGTATCTTATCTTATCAATGTCCTGTGTGAGTTCTAAGGGTTTGTAAGCGGGCTAGCTGGCGGGCGTCTTCAGCGTCTATAATTAACTGGCTCAGATATTCGTCGTTTTCATAATCTGGCTGGTAGGGTAATAGAGTGTCCAGCATTGTTTCCACCTCTCGTTATGAACTAAATATAACTGTGAAAATCCAGTGGTTTCTTGTTTAGCCGTATTATATGCGAAAGTAACAAACAGTAAAATAGAGTTCCAATTCTTCTGCTCCACGTCAATCGATATTATGTCTCCTAGGGTCTTATTGAATCTCTCGGTTAAGCCGTTGGTCTGTGGGTGATAAGCCGTTATAAAGTGCTGAGACATTCCTCACATTTTAGTTAATCCGTTGACGAGCTTCGATTGAAACGAGCGCCCTCGGTCCGTTGTCATTTCTCTAGGAGCTTCGTGCTTGAGGATATTGTCATTCATTATAAACTTTGCTATTTCAACAGCTCCTCCGGTCGGTAGTGCTTATTGCGGTAGTCTTATTGCATACTTGGTAGGGTAGGCAGTGCAAATGATCACCCAACGGTTGCCATCTCTAGTCAAAGGAAATCTACCCCCCCCCCCCCAACAAGCTTACGCCTATTTTCTGGAGGAGAGTTGAGGAGTGGATTATGGGTTTAAGATTTCCAGGTGGTAGTTGAGGTGTGCTTTTGCACTTTTGGCACTCTCTGCAATGTCCGACATAATTGCGAACACTCCTGAAGAGACCTGGACAATAAAATCGTCTACGTATCCTGTCATACGTTTTGGCAAACCCTTGATGTCCGGCTGTAGGGGCGTCATGAAATTATCTAAGCACTTTCAAACGTAAGGACTTTGGAACCACTAACAACCAAGGTCGTTGTTCCAGCCTTAAATATGCAAAATTGTTAGAATTTACTTTTGTTAATTATTGTTAAATTATGTAAATTTTAGAAATGTATATAAACTTGATTTTAGAAAATAAAGTTAGTTATTAAAGTATACGTGGTTGAGTCATTAGAGTTGGTGAGACAAGACAATAGCAGTCAGTCAAGTTTGAAGGAGTTATAATTAGCTCGCTGAGTTAAGGAGCGTAGAATTAAAACCAGCGTTAAAATAAGAATATAGGCGGTGATTCCTCCTTAGTGCCAGGAGGCCAAAGCCAATTCGATTCATGGTCCCTCGAGCCGGATTAGGGTTTGAAACAGAAGAAATTTAGGCAAAAACTCAGCGAGAATACAATTGCGAAATGTCTCGAGACGAAAGGATCCTCCAAAGAAAGTTAAGTTGCCAGATAAGGCGAATTGATGGATTTATTGAAACTGTGGATTCAATTATTGAGGCAGGTGAAACAGTACGCTTAGAAATAATGGGTGAAGAACTAAAGGAGATCAAAGAAAAAATTGAGAAACTCTACGATGAGCTGTTTTCTTTGGATGAAGTTGATATGGATAAAGAAAGTGAGGCATATGATAGTTCAAGGAACAAGATTGGAAGCTTGAGGGTAAAAATAGAAAATAAAAGAAAACTCAAAGACAAACTGGCGGACATAAAGCCAAATGGCTCTCAGGCAAATATAAAATTGCCTCAATTTGACTTGCCGATATATGATGGAGATATGGGCACTTGGATCAACTTCAAAGAGCTATTCCTCACCACCATCGATGCACATCCAGGGTTAACTAATATACAGAAGTTACAATATTTGAATTCTGCAGTAAAAGGCGAAGCGGCCAGATTAATAAGGGGTTTCCCTTTACTAAATGAAAATTATGGCCAAGCATGGAGTACACTGTTATCAAGATTTGATAACCCGAGAGAGCTAGCTTATGCCCAGGTGTCAAAAATCTTTTCTCTCCGGGCAATTAAGAATCCATCGGCTAAGTGTCTCCATGAATTCATGGATGTTTGTAATGAAGCCATAAGAAACTTAGAAACGCTGGAATTGAAAAGAAATCAATTAGTGGATGTGATCCTGGTGCACTTCCTCCAGCAGAAGTTGAGTGAAAATCTAAGGTTGGATTGGGAACTGTCAGTGGACAACACTCTTCCATCTTATGACAAGTTCATAGCGTTCATTTCCAGACATGCGAGAAGCATGTCTTTTGCTGTCAAGGAATGTTCAAAAAAGGAAGAAACCACCGGATCGAGATTTCCCAAATGCCAAAGCTACGGGATGCTAATTGAGAGTTCGGACACTTGCATATTATGCAAATCTAAGCATCATCCACTATACATGTGCAACTTATTTTGCAAAATGCCTTTAAAAGAAAAATTAAATGTAGTAAAGAGTCATAAGTTGTGCTTCAATTGCTTGAGGAAAGGCCATTTCTCATGGAATTGTAGGCTGAACCAACGATGCAAAGTATGCAAGGGGAAGCACCACACGATGATTCATTATGATAAACCGAGCACGGAAGGCGCTTCGGCCCAAGTTGAGAACACAACTCCGAAGGAACATGAAAGTGCTATCAATTTGACTAATACTCAACAGGCAAACTGCAATGATAGCCACGTACTACTCGCAACAGCTGGAATCAAGATAAAAAATGAACTCGGAAAGTTATGCACCTGCAGAGCCCTACTGGACAGCGGTTCCCAAGTCACCATGATAACAAAAGGATGCTGCGAAAGATTGGGACTTGTCCAAAGGAAATCAGATCGGATGATAATAGGGGTTGGAAACACACCAGTGCAGCATTCTTCATCGACAGTAAGTGTGACATTTTGTCCACTGAATAATTCTGAGGAATTCTCGGTAGAGGCAGTAGTCACGGGAGTGCTCACTTCAGAAATTCCGAACTTCAGGTTGAAAGACCCTAATTGGCCAACTTTGAAGAACCTCAAATTGGCAGACCCAGAGTTCTACATACAAGCCCCAATAGATATGATATTGGGAGCAGATATATACACTGAACTTATGTTGAATGGCCCTATATCTCTCGGAGAAGGATTGCCAATGGCTATTAATACAAGACTAGGTTGGGTACTTCTAGGAAAACTCATGGGAACATCGGAGAGTAATACAGAAGTCAACTCAGCACTTACAGGATTTCATCTCCCTGATTTTGGCGTTTTACACCTACTTATGTATGCGGATGACATAGCCATAATTGGAGAATCGAAAATTAATCTTCAAATTAAAATCAATTTACTAAAGTCTTACCTGGATAAGAACAAATTAGTTTTAAATGAAAATAAGTCCAAAATAATAGTATTCAGAAATGGAGGAAGACCGGCAAGACACGAAAACTGGTACTGGGGTGACACCCCACTGACTGTTGCGTCCAATATTACATATCTGGGATATCCATTCACTTCCACTATTAATAGTAAAAAGGTAGCCCTCTTTTATAAAGCCAAAGCAAATACGGCAATAAACGCAACTATTAGACTGATAAAAAAAGAAAAAATTAACTCATTAAAAGTTGCTCTGAATCTATTTGACTCAGTTATTAAATCAATACTGCTCTATGCGGCCCCTGTGTGGGCTTGGGACAATACGGATATTATAGACCAATTACAGAATACGTTTATCAAAAATTTTCTGAATCTACCAAGATATATACCAGGGTACATTGTAAGGCTGGAAACAGGCAGAATATCTTTGACTTTTACAACGATCAAATTAATTTTGAAATATTTCATTAGATTACAAAAAATGGAAGACAATAGACTACCTAAGCTATGCTGGAATAGATTGAAGGAAATTTCCTTAATGACAAAAAAACCTATAGGATTCTGTAAGAATATTATGGATATCATCAATCATTGTGGACTCACATGGCTAAACTATAGGTTAAATTATGATGACATACAGATCGAACTTCCGACTATACTAAAAATAAAAATTGAACAGCTATTGCAGCAAGATCTGGCAAAATTATCTCTTACGAAAACATACTCAAACTATAGGTTACTTTATGATTCATTTATTCCAGAAAATTACTTTTCATGCAATCTGTCTTCAGCTTTAGTGAGTTTTATTGCACAGATCAGATTAATGTCAACAATGATCAAAGAAAATCATATTTACGCAATTAAGAAAGAAGATTTGTACTGTGGGTTATGTGGAAGTCAGATAACTGATGAAATATACCATTTTATTGCTGAATGCGGGGATCTGGAAGGAGAGAGAAAAAAGATCCTGAAAAGTCTTCCTAGACCGCATTTGAACTCAATAAAGCTAATAAAAACTGTTTCAGATAAGAAAAGTTGGGCAATTGAACTGTTCAACTTTCAAAAAGCGGTTGGGAATAAAATTGCACTCATGGAAGAGAGAAGAACAGGGGCACAATAAAAAGTCACCCTGTTTGACATACCTTGACTGTAAATACTATATTTTCACCTGTTCTCTTATGGTTAATATTGTCTGTAACTCCACGGAGAATCCGTACAGGGCAAGATGCCCTAATAAAGCTGTTTTGTTGTTGTTGTTGTTAATACAGAAGTCTGTAACCTGAGTTTACAATCTGAACCAGAACTAGAATTCGTAATGAAAAGATTCTGGGAAACTGAATCTGTGCCATCACCGGATCTTTGTACACAGGACGAAGATTGTGAAAGTTTATTTTCGAATAACCATGGCAGAGATAGCCATGGAAGGTATTGGGTAAAATTGCCATTCAGACAACATCGACCGCTTCTGGGTGAATCAAGAGAAAAAGCTTTAAGAAGGTTCCTTTTGTTGGAAAGAAAATTGTGTAAGAATGTGAAATTATATGACCAATACCGGGGATTCATGAAGGAATATGAACACTTAAACCACATGGAAAGGGTCCCAATTGCAGAAGTGAAGCGAGAATTGTGCAGATGCTATTACATGCCTCATCATCCAGTAATTAGAGAGCAATCCACTACAACAAAAATGAGAGTTGTGTTTGATCCATCAGCTAAATCTGAAAATAATGTTTCTTTAAATCAATTTTTGCACAAGGGACCAAAAATTCAACAGGATGTATTTTTCATTCTCCTCAGATTCAGAACGTATCCTGTCGCCATAACTGCTGATATAGAAGAGATGTACCGCCAGATAAGAATTCATCCAGAAGATGCGGACTATCAGAGGATATTGTGGAGACCATCGCCAGAAGAGCCTGTGGTGGACTATCGACTACTGACTGTTACCTATGGTACAACTTCGGCTCCATTTTTGGCAATGAGAACATTACAACAGTTAGCAGAAGATGAAGGCCAAAATTATCCTGAAGCTTCTAGGGTGACCTTGAATGATTTCTATGTCGATGATCTGCTAACAGGAGCTCAAACGATTGCTGAAACCAAAGAACTAATAGACCAATTAAAAGACTTAATGAAAAAGGGAGGGTTTCACTTAAGAAAGTGGAATTCAAATTGCCACGAGATAGTGTCTCATGTCGAGGAAATAAACGAAGAGAAGAAAATTAACTTGGAGAAAGGAGCCATATCCAAGATTTTAGGAATTGTATGGGATCATGTACAAGATACGTTTAGAGTTAATATAATTCTTCCTGAAGAAGTTGTTACCAAAAGAGATCTTCTCTCCAATATTGCGAGGATTTTCGATCCAATTGGTTTCCTCTCACCTACTACGGTGGCTTTGAAAATAATAATGCAGGAGTTATGGAGAGGTGGGACAGGCTGGGATGAGCATATTCCGAACGACATCAAGGAAAAGTGGAATAATTTTAGAGCCGAATTACTAAAATTAGAGGATTTGAGTATCCCAAGATACGTATGGGCATGTGAAAAGGATCGAGATGTTCAACTCCACGGATTTTGTGACGCGTCAAGTGTAGCTTATTCGGCTGTGTGCTACTTAAGAACAGTCTCTCTGGATGGACAAGTCCATATATCAATGATTGTAACAAAATATTCCACTTTTATCAAGACGAGGCGAATCATAGCCTGGTGTTTGAGATTCATCACTAACTGTCGGGTGTCGCTGAAGAAAAGAGAAATTGGAACATTGTCGAAGAAGGAGTTAGAAAATGCAGTGATTAGGATTATTGGATGGATTCAGGAGGACGAATTCGGAGAAGAAATGCAGGATCTAAGAAATACGGGACATGCTTCAAGAAAAAGTAGAATTTTGCAGCTTAATCCTTTTATAGATGCATCTGGGATGTTAAGAGTAGGTGGTAGGATTCAGTTCGCGAATGTAAGCCCTGATCAAAAATTCCCACTGTTATTACCGAAAAATCATCACTTTACCAAATTAATAATACTTCATTTTCACACGAGATATTTGCATGCTGGTCCACAGCTGGTCTTATCTCTAATACGAAATAGTTATTGGATCATGGGGGGTAGAGACATTGTAAGAAGAATCATTAAACAGTGTATAACCTGCTTCAGATTCAGGGCAAAAACTGCAGTACAAATTATGGGGAATTTGCCTGCTGATAGAGTAAATCCATCAAGACCGTTTACCAAGACTGGAGTCGATTTGGCAGGACCTTACGAAATAAAACCAAGTCTAACTAGATCGAAAGGGATGATCAAATGCTATGTGATTCTCTTTGTGTGTTTTTCGGTCAAGGCAATTCATTTGGAGATGGTGACTAGTCTCTCAACCAGTTCATTTATTGCAGCTCTCAGGAGGTTTATATCTCGTAGAGGAAAACCATCAAAATTTACTCAGACAATGGAACGAACTTCAGAGGAACCGAAAGCTTCATGAAGAAACAATATAAAATAATGAATTCAAAGGAGACTAAAGACCTTTTAGCAGAAGAGTTTATAGAGTGGCATTTCATTCCTCCATCAGCTCCACACTTTGGAGGACTTTGGGAGGCAAACATCAAATGCTTAAAGGGTCATCTGAGCAAGGTAATAAAGTCATCACTTTTAAATATTGAGGAATTCATCACACTACTCTGTCAAGTTGAGGCTTGCCTTAATTCCAGACCGTTAGTAGAGTTAAGTCCCGACCCTAACGATCTTCGAGCTTTGACTCCGGGACATTTCTTGATTGGCTCCCCTCTGATTGAGGACCCAGGATTGCAAAATTATGAGCGAGTAGATTTACGGTCAAGATGGACAAAGGAGTACATTAACTCTTTGCAACAGAGAAATAAATGGAGGTTTTCACAAGACAATTTGAAGCCTAATCAGTTAGTGCTAATAAAATAAGATAACCTTCCACCTCTACAGTGGCGTCTGGCCAGGATCCTCGAGGTATATCCGGGCTCTGACCAGAAGGTGCGAGTTGCCCAAGTTCGGGCTGCTACCGGAGTCTACCTACGACCTATTACGAAGTTGGCTCCGCTTCCCTTCAAATCTGAACCAGGGTTCAGCGGCCGGGGGGAGTATGTTCCAGCCTTAAATATGCAAAATTGTTAGAATTTACTTTTTTTAATTATTGTTAAATTATGTAAATTTTAGAAATGTATATAAACTTGATTTTAGAAAATAAAGTTAGTTATTAAAGTATACGTGGTTGAGTTATTAGAGTTGGTGAGACAAGACAATAGCAGTCAGTCAAGTTTGAAGGAGTTATAATTAGCTCGCTGAGTTAAGGAGCGTAGAATTAAAACCAGCGTTAAAATAAGAATATAGGCGGTGATTCCTCCTTAGTGCCAGGAGGCCAAAGCCAATTCGATTCATGAAGCGGAGCCAACTTCGTAATAGGTCGTAGGTAGACTCCGGTAGCAGCCCGAACTTGGGCAACTCGCACCTTCTGGTCAGAGCCCGGATATACCTCGAGGATCCTGGCCAGACGCCACTGTAGAGGTGGAAGGTTATCTTCTTTTATTAGCACTAACTGATTAGGATTCAAATTGTCTTGTGATAACCTCCAGTCGTCATAAGGGATCATAATTTTTCTTATAAAGTATTTTTTCGAAAATGACAAATCTCTTAAAATTCGGGTCATCACAGTTTTTAATCATCTTTGCCAAGGAAGGATCTAGTTTTTGTTCCTTTTCTATATCAGTGAACATTGTCTCTATGTTTCTTCCGAAGTGTCAGGTAATGGGCTTCTGGAAAGGCAGTCGGCGTCCTTGTGCTTGCGACCGTTTTTATAGCAAACGGTGACCTTATATTCCTAAAGTCGCAGAGCCCATATTGTGAGACTTCCAGAAGGGTCTTTCAAATTTGCTAGCCAGCACAAGGAATGATGGTCAGTCACGATAGAAAAAGGGCGGCCAAACAGGTACGGTCGAAATTTGTTGATGGACCAAATCACGGCCAAACATTCCTTTTCCGTTATAGTATAGTTTCTCTCCGCTTTAGATAGAGTTCGGGATGCATAGGCAATTGGGTTCTCACCCCCATCTTTCATTTGTACTAAAACAGCGCCGACGCCATAGCCACTGGCATCGGTATGGACGTCGATTGGTGCAGTCTCATCAAAGTGACCTAAAACGGGTTCAGAAGTCAGAGCCGACTTCAACTGGTTAAACGAAGCTTCCTGACTATCGGTCCATATGAATCTTTTCCCCTTCCTTAGTAGTTCATTTAGCGTTCCTGCTATGTTAGCAAAGCTCTTAATGAATCGGCGGTAGTAGGAGCAGAGACCCAAAAAGCTTCTGACTTCTGATACATTCTTTGGTTTTGTAAAATTAATCACAGCGTCTACTTTGTCCGGGTCAGGATATATACCATCTCCATCAATTAAATGTCCCAGTACTTTCATTTGACTAGCACCAAAATTAAATTTCTCCGAATTAAGTTTGAGACGCATTTTTGCAAAGCAACTTAACACCATTTCCAGACGTTGTAGATGTACGTCCATAGTTTTAGAAAATACTATGATGTCATCCAAGTAGTGTAGACAGATGGTCCACTTGAGTCCTCGTAGTAGATTATCCATAATTCGCTCAAAGGTCGCGTGGGCGTTACATAAACCTAAGGGAATTACTTTAATCTCAAAGAGGCCATCAGGAGTCACAAAAGCAGTCTTCTCACGGTCGGTCTCATCAACCTCAATCTGCCAATACCCCGATTTCAAATCCATTGTAGAAAATATGGAAGCACCCCTAAACGAGTCCAAAGTGTCATCAATTCTGAGTAACGGGTATACATCTTTCCTGGTTATTTTGTTTAATCGGCGGTATTCCACACAGAATCGCCAGGTTCCATCTTTCTTTTTAACTAAGACGAGAGGAGAAGACCAGGGACTATTCGATAGTTTAATTATTCCCAGTTTAAGCAAATTGTCCACTTCTGTTTGAATAATGCTTCTTTCCCTTGGTGATACTCTATATGGGCGTTGCTTAATAGGGGCATGATCTCCTGTTTCAGAGCTATGTTTAACTTTCAATTATAAAGTTTTAAGGTCTGCCTTTTGAAATTCAAATACATCTGTGTACCTCCTAAGAACATCCAACAGTCTCACTCTATCTTCATTAGATATATCAGTATCTATAAAGGTCACAAGTTTATTCAAATCCTCATTGCATTTATTTTCATTCTTAAAATCATCATTGCCTCCATCTATGCAGCATAAATGACTGGTGTCTATGAGAGATATTTCATCCCTGCAGGAATTATCTTTGCAAAGTCACTCCCATTTGCCATCCAAACCTTGCTCCTTCCATGGTTGAGACTGAGAACGGAGGACGGAATAATTATGTATTTGTCCGAAGTAAGAGTTTTAAAGAAAGTAATCGCAACTTCTTGAATTCCCGCAATGTTGCTACAGACAACAGTAAATTGCTTCATTGAGTTGGGTGGAATACTGTTATTCTCTAAAGCGCTAAAGGTGTCCAATGGACAGAGTTCTTCATTCATAGGAGCTTCTTTTAAGTAAAGCTAATTTTTTTCCCACAAATAATTTTAGCTTGAGTTAATTTCATAAAATCCCAACCAAGGATGACATTATGACTACGTTCCGTCAATACAATAAACTCGAATGGTTGAATTAGTTCATTCACGTTTATCCTTAGGACACATCGTCCTATGGCCTTGACGCATTTGGAGTTGGCTACCCTTATAATTGGCCCTCTGCTAGATAACATAGGAACTTTTATGAGACGACGGAAATCTTTGGAGATAACCGAATAATTTGCTCCTTTTGGTAGCAATCGTCGATGGAGGATTTATTATTCGTGTGGTCTTACCTCCTAAGCAGGTCGCCTTTTCTTGAGGATGAGCGGCTGTTTACCCTTGCAGGTGATCTTGATGGCCTGCGTCCTGAATCTCCCCGGGTAGGGTGAGGCACTCCTAGGTTGGCGAGCTGGAGGAATCCTAGGCTCGATTTCGTCAATATTTGGCATATAGCCACCCAGTGTTGTTGGTCTCCTTGGTTCCCTCCTGGCGCGGGCATCAGCAAAAACTAACATTCTCTCACGACAATACCTGACGATGTGACCAGGTCTTCAACAATGGAAACATAATGGGCGATCGCTGGAGTCCTCCATTGCTGAGATTTTGGCAGAATAGGGGGAGAAGAATATTCAGTTCTTTTGGATGGTTAATACATCCTGAAAGGTCTTGATTGGTTCCTTAC
>CP092866.1:109187970-109245430 GCA_030710605.1 Cordylochernes scorpioides | reverse complement strand
TAGAATTGAAGGTCTTTTAGAGATTGGCGACAAATTCATTTTTACTTCCTCTCTTATCAGGTCTTCTCGCGAATCTGTGGTCGGCCTGGGTTGGGCTATTACTTTCTGTATCTCTTCTTGAACAACTCTTCTAATTAAAGATGGAAGATCTCCTTCCTCATAGGCCATGAGAGCTACATTAGGAAGTCTTTCAAATCTTGAAGATATCATTCTCTTCCTCATAATTCCTATTTTTCGGCATTCCTTTAGGAAAGGATTTATATTTTCATCATCTTTTGCAATCAATATCTGATAAATGTCCTCTGCGACTCCCTTCATCAGATGTCCAAATTTGGTTTCATCGTCCATCCGGGGATTAACTACTTGACATAGGTACAGTACATCCTGGATGTAGGCCTCCAAAGATTCTTTCTATTTCTGAGCTCTATCCTTCAGTAGAGATTGAGCTTCTTTCATCGCCTCTTCTTGTTGGCCAAATGCATCACCTAGAGCCCTCTGAAAGTCATCTCAGGAAACTAGTGTTGCTTCATTATTTCGAGCTGTTCCCTCAAAATAAAAACACAGTATTTGCCAGACACATATTGTCATCCCATCTATTGAATTTGGCAACTTTTTTATATTCCTTCTGCCACTTTTGGGCATCTTGACTTCCATCTCCCGCAAATGTGGAAGGGCATCTTGGCTGTTGCGAGGAAAGGTAAGTTGAGGACTTGGGATGAGGTTTCTCTGGATTCATTCTTTATCATGATTGGTCTTGTGTTATGCAATCCTAAATCAAGCGATAATCTCTTCAGTCGAAGACTTCTCAAATTTTATTCAGCGTTTTTTATTTTTACAAGGCTTTACCCGGCATCTCCGTCAATTGTCGCGATTTCAAATTAGAGTTTTATTAATCAATTGATATACATCGTGAAAGATGTTTTCCTCATAACAAACTAGAAATGAAAAATCATCTATAAAATTTACATATCTTCCTCATATAACGCTAAACATAAAGGTATTTACATATTTACTAATAGAGACATTTGCTTCGAATTTTATATAAACAAATTTCGCGACAATATCAATATATATTTCAAAATACGACAGATTCATTTTTTATTAATTTTCATTGAATATTTTTCTAAACTAGTTTATCGATCTTTGCGCTCTATTAGCTGTTTCAAATTAGGAAAAATATGGGAGAGGTGAGAAGGAGTCGTTCTAGAAGCTCAAGTTCTGAGATAAGACGTAACGACAGGTCGGATTCTTCTAGGTCCCGATCTAGATCAAGGGGACGTCGAGATTGCCGATCTCGGTCTCGATCAAGTTCTAGAAGAAGGAGAAATAGACGCAGGCACACCCCTTCTCGTTCTTATAGTCGCAGTAGGAGCCCCTCCCCCTACAGAAGGAGCCATTCTATCTTCCCAGGCTACAGACAGCGACAGAACCCCCGACCCAACAACTGTATTGTTGTCTTTGGAATGAGCCCCTGGACTGACGAGCTAGTTTTAGGGAATTTTCTCTCGATGTTTGGTGAAATTGAAACCATCAATCTAATTCGGACGCCTGAAGGTAGGTCTCGGGGTTTTGCTTTTGTTTATTTCAGAAATCTGGAGGACGCGGAAACCGCAGTTGAAGAAAGCAGAGGCTATATACTGGACGGAGCAGAGATCCGCGTGGATTTCTCCATCACAAATCGTTCCCAACAGAGTACTCCTGGACAATACTTGGGACACCACCGAGATGGGGATAGATGAAATAGAAGATATTAACATTAAGGTAATCCTTTTTATTTTTGTGACTCTATTGTAAATACCATGATAAATATATTAACAAATTGTAGTTTTTTAGATGTGTTGTAAATACAAACATTTTAAATAAAGGTATTTTTTCTTTTTATATATTTATTTGTTGTTTTTTAACATGTGTGCAACTTGATGGTTAATATCGTTTCGAATTATTTGATGGCAGTGTAAGACTATTAGAACAAGAACAATACCTAAACAAGATTGATGAAAGAACTTGAAAGTCGAAATTGAGAATTTTACAAGATTTACTTAAACTAAGATACATTTTGAAGGTACATTATGTGTTACAAATATTAGCTTAGATATTTCATAAATTGGAATCACCTTTACAACTTCACTGCCAAACAAAATTAAGGTAAAAAAGTAAAATTTCGCAAAGATGGTAAAAAATCTGATTATTATTTTTGTATTGAGAGAGCCTCAATGGATAACATCCACTTTTAAAAACCTATTTAATTTAAAATTCAGTAATATTGTTTCAAACATAAGGTATTTATCATATATATTTTAGAAAATATATATTTTTAGTTATATTCTTTAAAATAAATAAGATGTATAATCATCAAGATTTTTGTTACCTTATTTTATATGCTAGTTTATATTTTTATTAAATGAAAATTATGCATAATTAATTAAAGTGATGTATGCATAATTCTAAAATATTTACTGATAATTTCAAATTGATATCCTTTAGCAATATAACCAGTAGGACCTCAATTAGTAGATACCTCAACAACGCAGATTTATCATTGCCAGAATTGTCCTACCTTTGAAACTTATTAAACGCATTAGTTGTTGTTTTTAAAAATATAATAATCATTTTGGATAAACTGCTGTGCCAAATTTTCCATGCAACCCCTTCGACCTTTGAAATGGTTTGAGGTTAGTTTTTTTTTTTTTTAGAGAAATCTATTGTTGTCAATTTTATCACCATAAAATCAAATGACATTTTTAGGTAAGATGTTTTATTTTTAAAAAACTTTATATTTTATATTTGCCTATAAGTTACAAGTTGTAATATATTTCCAATATATACTTATGTCCCCATGTGTTAATATAGTTATAGTGTAATTACCAAAATGACAAAAATAAAATTTCGAGTGAGCGACGGCCTGCGCAAAGATAGGAAAAGGTTCGAAAAACATGTCGGGGTTACCAGGTGTGCCCCCTTCTTGCTCAAACAGATCAGTCCGCTTTGAGACACTATAAATGACAGACCCCTCTCTACAGATCTACCCTGACCGGTGTCGGCTTGACTTATTCTCTCGCCATCTCTGTGGTGACATCCAACATGTCTCGTTCTTTTGTGTAATCCCAATCACGCCTGAACCCACTCTAAACATTGTGGCCACCACGACTGCAACTAACATGCCACACTACAGTCATCCTTCAGGATAAAAACAACTACACTACCACACACACACACATATATATATAAGCCCGTATCGTAAACCCGGGTAAGCCGAGTTGGAAGCAGTCGGAGTTGAGTGGCAAGGCGTGCAGAGTGGGAAGCCCGCACGGGACAGTAAGGACAAATGTCTGGGCTCAAAAAGCGATCTCCCAGGACGTCTCAAGTGGCACTAGGACCGGGGGGAAGTTGATAATTACCAGAGGAAGGTTCGGTGTCCGGCCTCAAGGCGCGAGATGGCCGCCTTGAGATGACAATGGACCTAATACTGAGCGTGCCTGTCACAAATATGAAAATATATAGTGCTTTGTTCCTCAAACCATCCCTTTTGTCTTGCCCGGATCCCCGGGGATTGATTCTGATTGGTCACTAACTTATGTAAGCCATCCTTCCCTCCAGTTACAACCTGGCGCCATCCTGACACGACTGGGATGACGTCATACTTTATTCCTTACATAATACAGATTGTGATGTTTTATAGTAATAAGAGTGGTTAAATATAATAAATGTTATAATTTATATGGGGGCTTATACTAATTCAACTATGACCTGTCCTATGGTACAAAAATAGTAAATATTTAAGTTATATTAATAAAGTTATAATAATCACACAATGAAGTATGTAGTGATAGCAGTTAGGGACATAGTTAATGGTAATTAATATGGTACAAGTTCTCAAATAAGAACTATTAACTTATATAGCTATGTTTAATTTACGATATATATCTTCATTTAAATAGCCTCTCTCTCCCTCTTGCCCCAAGTGGCCATTTAGAACCTTTTGGAAAGATATGGAGCTGTTTTCTGTAAGATTAAATTTTATTTCCAACAATCATAAAAAATGATTTATTTACTAAGCAGTCTTGTTTTCATCAATCTACCTATATTTATTTTACTAATAGTTTTCTAATACCCGCGCGGTACATTATCAAATATATGATATGTGATGAAATAATGTTTTTATAATTTCGTAGAAGGTATGGTACAAGAAAACGAAGAGCAAATTATGAAAAAGAAAAAGACATCTCCTTATCGTGCAACTGAAAGTTGCTGATGACTTGCGCCATCTATCGAAATAAATATCAACTATTCTCGTTGATTTTTAATTATTCCATTATTGGCCAAATACCAATTCTTGTTTATCAAGAAAACCTAACCACGTACGCGTTTCGGGCTGTGGCCCTCGTCAGCGTGGAGCAAGCTGTACTTTAACCACCAAAAAACTGGTCATTCAGGCATTTTTAAAAATCAAGAAACGGATATTTAAGGCCAGAATATATAACTTTAGGTCCTTTTAAAATTTCAATCAGATTAGTTACATATTGAGGATGTGCATATCCGACAAACATTATCAATTTTAGTAGGCAGCAACAAGATTCTTTCAGCAAAACATTCACTCTAGCAGAAGATACACGAAGCCAGGTCATATATGAAAATTCGCTTCTCGGCTTTATGGCTAAGATCATGGTGTAAGTATATCTCTATGTATATAAAAGTCAATGTATATATATTGTCACAGCCGACATAGACTCATGTAAATATTCTTATTAATAATTTAACTTATTAGACAAATCAAGGTTGATTTGTTTATTCTTTGTTAACATTGTGCAGCCAGTCCGCTCGCGTCGTCACGTGACCTCGCGCCGGCGTTCTTTATTCTTTTTGTAACCTTACCAAAATAAAGCGTTAGATTTTTAATGAGAATTCGTTCTGGTTTATTCTACAGTACAATGGAAACCGCTGAACAAAAACCATCTACATCTCAAGGTGTAACAATATATATATATGTTTGTCGGATATGCATATTCTCAATACGTAACTAATCTGACTGAAATTTTAAAAGGACCAAGAGTTATCAATCTGGAAGAGTTTTTTTTTTTTCGCATTAAAATTAATTTAGTACTGGTCAAAAATAATTATTTTTTAAGTCAGAAAATTATTATGACAATATTTCTATATCATGTATGAGATTGTCAGAAACAAAATCTTTCTATTATATATATATACCTCCATGTATATATCTCTATATATTAAAGTCAATGTAAGTATGTATATATGTTTGCGTGTCGGCTATTCACCTCCTCTATATGTAACTAATATGGTTGAAATTTTAACAGGAAATAGAGTTAAATCTGGAAGAGGTTTTCGTTGCATTTTTAACAAAGAAAAACAAAAATGAACTAAGTAGTAAAATTTAACATATTTTATGTTAGAAAATGATGATAATATAATTGATCTATGATTTTCAATGGACACATCAACAAAGTTCTTTCTGCGGAACATCCACTCGAGAGTAGCATATACAAATAAGAAAGATTAAAAGAGAATCTTTACTCTTTACCATTAAAAATTCTTATAAAAAAATTATGAGTTTAACAAATAGGTGTATAGATGAAGTTGAAGATTAAAATACAGGCTATTAAAACTAATCAGATCAAACCAATATCTAATTCACATTTTTGTGAAAGGAACATGAGAGATCTGGAATAAATTCGTCCCCATTATTTGAAAATAGTCAAAGTTAAGATTAACATTATTAATTTGTTTTTCATAAAGTCTGATTCTAACAACAACAAAAGAACCTTTTTCATGACACTATTGTCTTACAAGGGGATTTCCCTAAAAAGTTATATATGTACATGAGTGAGGAGGAAAAGCAATTTAGAGGGGAGCGGGAGCAATCAGCCGTTGTCTGTGGAGTTGAGCACTTCTTCCCTCATTTTATCAATCATCCTTATTATAATATTACTGCATATATTTGTTAATTATGTATCCAAGGAAAATTCAAATTAACCAAGTACTAGACTAAATTACCTATTTTTAGGTATTAATGATGATAAAATATTGTTGTATCATGTTTGATAGACAATAACAAAATTCTTTCAAGGTTCATTCACTCGAGCAGAAAAACATAGGAAAATCAAGACCATAATTTTTAAAATGCAGGAATAATATTCTTTTAGTGAAACATTCACTCAATAGAACACGGGCGAAGCCAGGTTATATTTCTATAAAAGGAAAGTTCATAGTCTACTTTATCTCGTTTCAATCAAAACTTCGAAAAAAAATAGCTGGCCACCGTAAATGCAACACCCTGAAATAAGCATGCAAATAACATGAAATTTACAACATGCATTAGCGGAGGTGAGATATGCAAATGATTAGAATTTCAGCGCAGACTCACATCACACGCGCCTGTGGCTCCAACTCAAAGCCCTATTTAAGGCTTGGAGATTTCGACGATTTCAAGTTCGGCAATTGTGTTTTTTCAAAATTCCTCATTTTGTCGTCAATTTGATCAATTATGTTCAAAGATTCTTCGTCAATCACCAGAATGAATTGCTTCCCTGGCCGGCTCGCTCTCCGGATCTTTCGTCGATAGAAAACATGTGGTCCATGGTTGTTCAACGATTGACCCAGATTACATCCTCAGCTGCCACACCAGATCAACTTTGGCAACGTGTGGAAGCTGCTTGGTCTGCTATACTTCAAGAACACATCCAAAGTCTCTTTGAATCAATGCCGAGGCGTGTGGCAGCGGTGATCTCCAACAATGGCGGCTACTCTGGCTACTGATTCTGGCAGGAACCACACTTCGCAGAAGTCTATAAATTTAATCATTTGATTCTTGGTCAACATGTTATCTACAAAATAAATTTTGTTGTGATATCTCTTGTCTTTCTTGGTGTTACAATTTGGGTGGTCAGCAGTGTATCAATTCATCGAGTAGATGTATTGGTATGAAAAATTCAGTTCAAAATATAAGCTAATAAAAGTTTATTCACAAACAAAATTCAACCAATAACTAATTAACACTTTTGAGATAAAAAGGATATTTAGAAACTTGAAGTAATTTGACCACATAGAATGATAATAGCCAACTATCAGACTATATTGCTTATTTTGGGTTTATAAAATGTGATGCTAATATGTATTGCTGAATTATGTTTGTTAATTCCTTATAACACTAGAATAATAATTTGTTCTACAAACAGGTGTAGAACGACAGCCAGTTCTAAGCCTTATTGAAGTTTTATTTTGATGAAGATAAATTAAAGAATGTAAAAGTGTCTATATACGTGGTGTGTTCAAAAAGTATCGCGACTTTTGAATTTTCGCGGGTTACGTATATTCGAATTTCGATCTTTTTGTGACTTTATGTTGGTACTCATGTCTCTCACTTATGCCGACAAGCTCGGCCATTTTGAATGTTCACTTAATTGTTGACATCTGCTTTGCTTGCAGGTGTTTTGGATCGTCTTCGATTTTTACCTATTAAAAAATTGGATCAAAGAACCTGTATCAAATTTTGTGTGAAAAACGAAATTAAGTGCGCGGATGCATTCCGAATGTTGACTGTGGCATACGGAGAAGCTACCTTGGACCGAAGCAACGTTTATCGGTGGTACAAAATGTTCTCAGAAGGCCGAGAAGATGTGAACGACGAAGAGCGTGCCGGACGCCCGAGCACTTCAACAACAGACGAAAAAATTAATGAAGTGAAGAAAATGATATTGGCCAATCGTCGAATCACCGTTAGAGAAGTTGCTGAGGACCTAAACATATCGATTACCTCGTGCCATTCGATTTTTATCAATGATTTGGGCATGAGACGGGTCGCCGCGAAATTCGTACCAAAATTGCTCAATTGCAACCAAAAACAGCATAGCATGAACATTGCTAATGAGATGTTGGACTCTGTCCGCGACGACCCAAATTTGCTCCAGAGGGTCATAACTGGTGACGAAGCGTGGATTTATGGTTATGACGTGGAAACCAAAGCTCAATCATCTCAATGGAAGCTGCCGCACGAACCAAGACCGAAAAAAGCGTGCCAAGTTCGGTCGAATGTGAAAGTTTTGCTGACAGTTTTCTTCGATTGCAGGGGCATGGTGCATCATGAGTTCTTGCCACAGGGTAGAATGGTCAATAAGGAATATTACCTGCAAGTTATGCGCAATTTGCGCGAAGCAATCCGCCAGAAACGCCCGGATTTGTGGAAGAACAAAAATTGGCTTTTGCACCACGATAACGCCCCTGCTCACACATCGTTGCTTGTCCGCGACTTTTTGGCCAAAAACAACACACTAATGATGCCGCAGCCACCGTATTCTCCAGATCTGGCCCCCTGTGACTTTTTCTTGTTCCCTAAACTGAAGAGGCCCATGAAAGGACGACGTTACGCTACGCTTGACGAGATAAAGACGGCATCGAAGGAGGAGCTGAAAAAGATTTTTTTAAAATGATTTTTTGAAGTGCTTCGAAGATTGGAAAAACCGTTGGCACAAGTGTATACTATCTCATGGGGATTACTTTGAAGGGGACAAAATAGGTATTCATGAATAAATAAATAATTTTTGAAAAAACACAAAAGTCGCGATACTTTTATACTAATAGATTACTAATCGATTTTTAATTTATCAGATATAAATTAATAAGGAAACCCGATCTTCACGATATAATGTTCAACATAATTCTTCTATCTATTCTCCCAATATACGTATATAATTGCGGAGAAAGAGCCATTTCTATTCCGAATGCAATTCGGAATTTACTGTTCCTGTTCCAAAATAACTATATACACTGGTGTCCAAAAAATAAGAAACTTTTGTTTTTTAATGATATGTTTTAAAATATACAACGCTAAAAGCCTAAAAGTAATTTAATTAGGTATTTTAAGTCGTAGAATATATTTATCGCAACCATTCGATTCGGTAAAATTGAAAATATGCAAATATTTGCTTGTCTTTATGAGTGTGCTATTTGGCGTGTCGTTTACATCATCTAAGAATTGTCCGATTATAATTTTATTTAATCCTTAGTTAATTATGAGTTTACGAAAAATTTAGCAGATGATTTAAAATGGAGAGCTGTTGGAAGAATGGAGGCAGGGCAATCACAAGTTGAAGTAGCAAAATGGCTAAATGTGAATAAATCTGTGGTCAGCAAAATATGGAAACAGTTCATTGAGACAGGAGCCATCAAAAGAAAGAAGGTTCTGGTAGACAAAGAAAAACAGCTACCTCTGAAGACCGTTGTCTGGTCGTAACTGCCAAGCGCCATAGGTAGATGACAGCTATTCAACTCTCTAATGAACTCTGAAGTGCTACTGGAACGAGAATTTCAAGACAAACTGTTTACCGAAGGCTTCACGAAGGTGCTCTTTATGCAAGACGACCAATGGTCTGTATCCCTTTAACATCTGCTCACAGGAGAGCCCGCTTGAATTGGTACTTGGAACATCACGCCTGAACTCATGATCAGTGGGCCAATGTTCTCTTCAGTGACGAGTCAAGATTTAGTTTAAACACAGATTCTCGACGACTTTTCATCTGGAGGGAGCCTGAAACCCGCTATCATCCCAGTAACATCAGGGAAATAGAGAGTTTTAGAGGGGGCAGTCTCTTAGTCTGGGCTGGCATCAGTTCTAGCACACGCACACCCCTCCACATTTTTTCTGGGGGCACTTTAACTGCCCAAAGGTACAGGGACGAGATCCTTGAGCCCTATCTAAGACCTTATAGAGATCAAATTGGTCAGAATTTAATTTTTATGGACGATAATGCTCGTCCGCATAGGGCTAGGCTAGTCAATGAATATCTCCAGAGTGAGAATATTCGAAGGATGGATTGGCCAGCCAGATCTCCGGACCTGAATCCAATAGAGCATGTGTGGGATGCTCTAGGGAGGCGTATTGGAGCTCGTCACCTCTCTCCCAGAACCCTCGTTGAGCTAAGAACTGCTCTATTGGAGGAGTGGGGGTTTACTACCCCTGGACCTCCTCCAAAGCCTGGTAAACAGTATGAGGGCTCGCTGTGAGACCTTGATAGCTGTTAGAGGTGATCATACTCCCTATTGATATCTTATTTCTTTAAGATCTGGAACCTTAACTTTGGGTATGTTGGATAATAATTTGCATATTTCATAATTTCAAATATATTTTTTTAATTTTCATATAGCTAGTCATATTCTCCATAGTTTAAACTATTCGTATACTAAATTTTATATTTGTTAATAAATCAGCTTTTGAGAAATTTCAATATTGGTTAAGTTTCTTATTTTTTGGACACCAGTGTATTAGGTATCGCTCAAAAAGAACAACCTAGCTTAGGTTATTTACATGAGAAAAACGAACAGGTCTTTACGAAAAAAAGTGTCCAATGCGGGATTCAATCCCGGTTCATGGCTGTCTGTAACCAACGGTATATACCGCCGGGCACCGACTATTTTCCATTTTTTCTATATCGGTTGAGAATAAACACATTTTAAGGGAGAGAAAGAGAGAGATGGAAAAAATATATATTTATTATATCAATTATACATAATGTGATTACATGGCAAATTAACAGGATAATTTGTATTGCACACATGTTTTTTATACATATATGTAGTATAAAAGGTGGGGAACGAAATACACTACAAGTTGGAAGAGGAACCCAGGCAACCAGAGAGAGAGGGAGACGAGAACGGCACAGCCGGGCGGCCGTTCGTGTCTCAAACAATCCCCAACTGTCTTAAAAGTCCCAAGGTATTAACTGACGGGCCCCAGTGGTCGCCCCTTGGAATGTCGCTGATGTCTCAAGTGACCGCACTTTACCCTCCCGTCTCTCTCTCTGGGTTGTCTGTAGGTTGGCTTTATTATTCCTGGAAGAATATATATTATGACATATACTATTGTGTATTTTATTGGTTTTGCTGGAGGCATGTATGGAAAAAAGACCAGTAAGAGGAAAGGGCAAAAATGGGATTCATGGAAAATATTCGGAGAAGATCTTACCATATTGCCACATTGAAAATTAAGAAAGACAAACTTCAGGATGATACGGCAATTTATTTGAAGCAAGAACAAACTATGAATGATAAACAAAAGATAAGAAATAAGGGAAATTTACAGAGTAGCAAAATATAAACATAAAAATGATACTGTGTTAATAAAATAATGAATATTTTGCTACAATATCATCAAAAAACTAGCTATATAAAGGAAGCTCAGACGGGAATACATATCTAATAAATACGCATCAAAATTCAGATTTTTAATTTTGTTTTATCTTTTAATGCTGTTAAATTGTGCTCGGATCCTATATAGCCTATACATTGTATTATACTAAATTCTTTAAGGACAAAAAAAAACTGCCAATTATTGCTTCGTGTTGGTTCAGACTTTGGCACAACGTCACGAAAACAAAATGTTATTGGTACTGTTGGAATATTACAGAGTAACAATGGCTATAGATGAGACTGAGTTTGAAAAGGAACTTGTATGTATATAGTGTTTTATTGTTTTTTTTTGTTTTTTTCATGTAGACATATATACCAAGACTTGTTTCATATAATTGCTATTAATAATAAATAATATAAACGTATAACGAATCTAAAGTTTTACGAAGGAAGCTCCTTCGTAAAACTTTAGATTCGTTATACGTTTATACTAATTATACGGAGTTTACCTGTAGAATAAATAATATGTAAATTTAAATTGGTTACGGATTCACCCTTCTAATTTACTTTAATTAAATAACAGCTACATGTGGCGATTAACACTTCAGAAACCACTACGCGTGGTCTGCAAAATTCCGCGATATCAGCAACCTTTTTAATTTTTTTGTTATCATCTATTGTACAATTATACAAGGTCATATTATAAAATATTCATATATATTGCGGAAAAGTATTATAAAACATCTCAGCCTCAGAAGATATGATGTCAATTAACAAGCCATCAGCGTGAAACGATATCGCTCCGAGATGGACTCTGACCCTAAACATCTCGATTTCAAGTTCGGTCAAATCTCTTGCGCCTTCAACACCGGCGTGAATCAAATAAATACGCTCGCTACCAAGGCTAAATTAAATGAAGATCTACGCAGAAGCCTCATAAAATAAAAACTCTTCACTCCGCTCTGACCTGCGCTGAGCTAGCTCTCCAGGATGCCTACACTGGTATCAACCTCGCACAGTCTCGCCCCAAGCCAATGGCAGAGACACCATCCAGACCCTCATATGCTGAAACAGCAAACATGACCAAACCCCCAGCGCCTGTCTCCTCGAAGGTTAAACCAACCTATAACAACCTGGCAAGAGACTTTGAATCCCATGTCGTAATTAAATCCATAAACCCTACTAAGGAATCTCGAGAAATCCTCCGCGAAGTAAAGTCAAAAAACCCTTCTCTCTTTGCCTCAAACGAGGTAGCTGCTTCAGTGAAAGGTAAAGGGAAGCTGGTCATCCACACTAAAACCAAACATGTCGCCGCTGAGCTAGCATCCAAGCTGAACAATGCAATGCCATCCGAACTGTCTTGTCAGGAACGTCCAACGATCCACCCCAGATACTGTATCTTTGGGGTAGAAGACAGCACCAAAAATGAAGAAATCCTTAAAAGTCTGGAAAACAACCCATCATTCAAGAATCTACCAGGGAAAAGACACTTCAGAATTGCACATCGACCCAAGCCCAATCCAAAAGGTTACACCACAGTATTCGTCGAAGTGGACGATGACGCCGCCAAGACTCTGCAACAACGTGGTAAGATCCCCATCGCAAGCTTAATACACCGTTATGAGAAGAGCTATTCTCTGAAGCAGTGTTACAGATGCTGCGGTTTCAACCACCGCGCATCGACCTGCCAAGCCGCCAACCCCATATGCTACAAATGTGGCACAACAGGACACGAGGGACATGAATGCCCAAGCAACACACTGAAATGTCATAACTGCTCCAAAAAGGCAGGAATCTCACTAATCTCACTAACCCACCAAGCCACATCCCGCGCATGTCCCTTGGTTAAGGCACAAATATCCAAGATTAGAAAATATTATTAAACCCCTCAAAGTTCTACAGGCCAACCTCAGAAAGTCACCAGATGCTGTTCTGGAACTTTCCCAAATGGCAATCAAAACCCAAGCAGACGTAATCCTGCTCCAGGAACTCCCCCGAAACTTCAGATGGCCCAATAGCACATTTTTAACGTTTGCTCCACCTGGTAACTACATCCCCTCGGGATTAGTTATTCGCGCCAGCCTTCATCCTGTACAGGTTGATTCCTCCGACCCAAACATCACTGCTGCAATGATCTGGCTAGGCAAACAAGCCCTCTTAGTTTGTTCAGCCTACTGGCACCATGATACAACAGAATATGACTTTCTTCCGACCCTAGAATCCATCATTACCACATGTGCCATACCAAGTGTTTTAGGCATGGATGCCAACGCCCACTCCCCCTACCTGGGGTCTCGGTGCAGTCCGTGATGCTCGAGGCGCTAGTCTGGAAGCATCTTCTATGCTCACAAACTTACACTTTCTGGGAGCTCCTGTGCAATACACTTGGAGCAACGAACACCAGTCTTCCTCCATCGATGTAACCTTGGCTTCCAGTTCCCTAGCCGCCCGAGCAACTAGAACATGCCTCCCTGAAATGGCATTCACAGACCATCTACCGATCCTCACTACAATCCAAGATACAATATCCCCAGCGCAAAATACTTCCTGGGCTGAATCGACGTGTGTGGAAAGCGCCTTCACTGCATTCATTGGCTCCTCTCTGCAACATGCAGCCTCACGTCTCTATGCCGCATCAACACACCAGGACATAGATGATGTGGTGCATATTCTTACCAAAATCCTTCAAGAGGCCTGCAACATATCCATGAAAAGAAAAAAGAAAGACAACAGACCATCAAAACCCTGGTGGAATAAAGACTTAGCAAAACTCCGCAATGTAGTAGTTTCTCTAAGGCGCCTTTCGCAGTGCACATCCACGCCCATTAGAAACTTCTTCAAAGGGCTCTACAGAGCATGTCACAACAGGCTGAGAGCCGAGATAAGACGAGCCAAACACCTATCATGGATAAACCTCTGTCAAGAAGTATCCTCAGCCGCTTGGAGCTCTGTCCACAAATATATTTCCAAAGGACGAAGCACCCAAAGAGGACCTCCACTGCTCAAAAAATCTGACGGAACCCCCTATACACCAGAGGAAACCTGTGAAAAAATCTTGCAGCACTTTTGTCTGCCTGACACACCAATATCTCAGCCTCGGCCCTTAATACAGTTTTCTGGCCTCATTGAGCCAGACTTCACCGACGCTGAAGTACTTCGGGCCATCAAATGCTGTGGACTCAAGAAATCTCCAGGCCCTGATCGACTTGGAGCAAAGTGCCTTCAATTAGGAGGTCCTCCCCTACATAAACTACTTGCAGGACTTTTTACCAAGTGTTTAAGATTCGGCCATTTTCCATCACCCTGGAAAATCGGCCTTTTAGTCCTCATACCCAAACTGGACAGCACAGCAGAAAACCCACTGGAAAGATTCCGCCCAATTGCCCTTCTCAACACCCTAGCCAAGGTATTTGAGCGTTGCATTTTGGCTCGACTACAATGGCTAGCAGACCGGCACAATTGGTTTTCACCCCTCCAATTTGGATTTGTTCCTTGCCGTTCGGCCGAAAACGCCCTAGCTGCAATAAACCAATTCATAGACAGGGACATGGAAGAGGGGGAGAAAACACTAGTTATTAGCCTAGACATTAGAAGAGCCTTCGACACCGTACATAGGTATTCTATCATTGAAGCCCTACGAGAGGTTAGCTGCCCTGAGGAATTACTACAACTAATTACCAGCTATTTAATAAATAGAAAAATGGCCTATAGCGTATGGGGACACACTGCTCACATTCTGTCACTCCGTGGAGTCCCACAAGGAGCGGCTTTAAGTCCCTTTCTCTTCAATATGATTGCAAGAAAAGCATTTACTTTGCAAAAACCTAGAAAGAGCGAATTAGTGGGCTTCGCAGATGATTTCACACTAATGGTGCAGGTGGCCCCAAAGCTTCCTAAATGTCAAATAAACAATTTTCTTGAAAATTTCTCACAATGGTGCAGAAGGCATGGAATGTTGGTAAATCCCCACAAGACTCAAGCATGCATGTTTTACAGAAACAAACCAAGATGGCCAAACAAGGACAGCATCCGACTTCTTGACCAGCCCATTGCAATCAACAAAACAATTAAAATCCTTGGTATTACCTTTGATTCAAAGAGACAATTTATTAAACATCTCAATAACAGTTTACTCAAATACCGATGGATACTCCCAAGGCTCACTAGCACCATAAAAGGACAATTTGGTTCAACCTTCAGTTCCGGACACAAAATTTACAAGAGAGTCGTTCTCCCAGCGCTAATATATGGTTCCGGAGTCTGGGGAAAACGTGCATATGACACAAATGGGGCTCGCAAGCTGCGTAGTCTCCACTACAAATATGCGAAAGCAATAATAAGAGGTGGTCCATGCACACCGACAATTCCAGCTATCTCATTGACGGGTTGTCCCCCACTCGATATCTCTATAAAGGCTCACATAGAATATTTAAAAACTTTGAAAACGGGCCACTACGAATCACGCCCAAGTCCTTCCTCTTTACCCTATCCCCCATTACGGAAGATAGTCTATTTTTCCAAATCACTACAACTGAATGTCACCACCATTTACACAGACGGATCCCAATCATCAGAAGGAGTTGGGGCTGGAGTCATCCTACCACCTCCTCTACAAACCATACAACTTAAACTCCACCAGGAGTGCTCAGCGTTCCAAGCTGAACTGCTTGCCATTCTCTACGCAACAAAATTCACCATGAGTTTCCCGAAAGAACACTTTGTCATTGCCTCAGACTGCCGATCGGCTCTATCAGCCATATGTAGGTCTTGGCCCCCAAGAACACAACTGATTGCGGAAATAATCTGCAACCTGCATTTTTCACCAAATGTGCAACTCTGCTGGATCAAAGGTCACAGCGGTATTCAGGGAAATGAACTGGCGGATCAGGCGGCAAAGGCTGCAGCACATTCTAATCTGCCACTGTCCTTTACCACCCTCCCAAAGAGCGTCGCGCGAGGTAAAAAGGAACAGATGGCCCTCAAAATGTGGACAGACCTCTACATCCAAGATTACTCCACCAGAAATCTACGAAGATTTGCTGCTACCCCGAAACTACTCCTCCAAATGCTTCGAAACATCAAGAATGGATCTACCCCCACAACAGTCCTGACCGGCCATGGCTACATTCAGGCAGACCTTGCCACGGTATCGAAAAAAGACCCAACTTGCCCCCACTGCCAAGATGAAGATCAAACCGTAGACCACCTCCTCTTCACTTGCCCAACCTTCCAATACCAAAGATTCCAGACGGCCACTCTCCTAGGTATCACCAACATATGTCCAGCATCCCTGGAAGGTCTCCCAAGAAAGAAATCTGCCTGGCAACACCTCATTAATTGGACTTCCACTGGCATTGTACATAAATCCAAGAAGACTTAGGTCAGAAGGACATCCCGGGTAGTTGGCGACTTCTGTACGCTCCAGGAACCTGGGTTACTTAAATAAATAATAAATATACAAGGTCATAGAGACTATATTCATAGATCAAATTCAAAATCTGGGTAAGGTTGGAATACAGGTCTTGTCTTGAGGCTTCCATACATTCCAAGAGGTGGTCTGGTGAGAGGCCTCTTTGGTCATGCAGATGGTTCAGCAAACTTGAAGATAGAAAGAGTCCTGGACGGTCGGAGGCTGACAACGGTCAATTGAAGGCGATAATACAAACAGACGCACCCTTAACTAGCTGAGAGGTTGCAGTGAGACTTAACATCGAGCCCTCTATAGTTGATCGCTATATGATTTTAAAAGGAAAAGTGAATAGGAAAAATTCCCGTTTGGAAGTGTCATCGGAGGTTGACAACGGTCAATTGATGGTGATAATACAAATATGCGCACATCAAACTAGCCGAGAGGTTACTGGAAAACTCAACATCGACAACTCTCTAGTTGAATGCCATCTGCGTTTAAAAGGAAAGGTGAATAGGAAAAATCCCCGTTTGGGAGTGTCATCGGAGGTTGACAACGGTCAATTGACAGGCGCACACAAAACTAGCCGAGAGGTTGCGAGGAAACTCAACGTCGAGCACTCTCTTAGTTGATCGTTATCTGAGTTCAAAAGGAAAGGTGAATAAGAAAAATCCCGTTTGGGAGTGTCATTGGCGCTACCTTGATGCAACGATTCGTCCTCGAACGTATTGTAACTTGCAACAAGAAACAGTTTATCTATGACAACGTCCAACGCAATAGTTGACGTAGCTCCGGAAGCTAATGTTACACTACAAGATGATGGTTCGGTCGTTGCTTCCAGGCTACACCTTCTCAATGTACTGTCAGTATACCAAATAAAACAAATCACTCAAAGTCAGAATTTTATGAATTTGGAATAAACGAACTTGTTTCTTCTTGGCAATATATTGAATAGAAGCTAATAGTTTTTATTAATAAAGTTATATTCAAATGGGGCAAAATATTGTTTTGAGAGTGCTCGTTAAAATAGGTTACTATTTTTTCACCAATATAATAATTAATTAATTATTATTATTTACAATTTTTTTTGTTGGCTTTTGAGTACCTAGTACACTTTACGACCACCAGGTGGCAGAAAGAACTAGGTTTCGACAAAATTGTTAGTGAAAAACTCTCGATCAAATTTATATATCTTTTAATGAGAGAAAAATTAATTAATATTCATTTAACCATCATTAAATATACTTTGTAATATACTTAAATATACTTTGTAATAGCAGAATACAATATGAAATCACATGCATAAATTATTTAGTTGCTTTTGCTCGTAGAAACAGAGAAAATAACTTTTGGACGACTTATCCTTGTCTCAATCCGATAGTCAACAAATATATAACTGGATGAATACAATGATGTTTGATCAATGTCTTCTCTTTGGTTTATATAAATTCTACAAGGTTACAGTCCCCGTTCGGAGGAGATTAATAGAATCGTCGAATGTCATGGTCCATTTGGATGAGGAAACCGAAGACCAAAAACGCGGCTGATTCCACACTCGCCTTTTCAATTGCTAACCTATGCATGATGGATTCTGTGGCAATTGGACATGTGTCGGACCTGGAGGCTGTTGGGTTCTTCGCTGCCTGGAATATAAGACCTCCATCTATGCTTCCTTCCTGTGATGAATCTGTATAAGACCGGTGGTCTTAAAAAATCTGTATGTGTATTTACATTAAATATAGTTTTGATCCTCTTAAATATCATTAATTTTATAATCGCTAGGTGTGAATAACTCGCCTTCGAAAAATTTTCCCATTTAGAATTTAGTAAAAGACAAAGAAAGTATAAATAGGAAAATGTATTTACCTGAGATTTACACACCATTCAGATCTTAAAATGTTTTGATTAATTTTTAAAATTTTAATTGATTAATATTCGTTTATTAGACTTACTATATGCAATTTTAAAGAGAGAGGTGCCGTTTTATCAAATTACATAACATTGCTTTATTTAATATTTTTGCTTTAACGAATATTGTTGCATTAACCGCAGTTTCTTAAATATTTTTTGAAAAATATTTTCACATATTAGTAAAAACCTGTAAATCATACGCACCACATGTTTAAATTCTTTATACATTTATCTCTTAAAAACGCAAAAGTTAAAATACATTGCACTTTTTTGGTTTATACCCTTTATTTAATTTTTTTCATATTTCCATTATAAATTGTTTTAATTACACTTAATACATTCTTTATAGAACATTTTTTTACTTACAGATAAATAGTTATCTATAAAAATGTACAATGTGTTTTCAAATACACATTTTATAGATACATAAAAAAAATTCTTATAGTTTTTGTTGAAATCATTTTTTATTTATTTTTCAAATGTTTTAATAGATAACTTATATAGATTTTTACATTTATCTCATAATGAGTAATTGATGAATTATAATATATATATGTGGTAACCCCGATAGTACAATTAATATACTATATATAATGAAGAGTTAGTAATAAACTAATGAGAAGTAAAAGAGAAACAAAATGCGTAAGATAAGTTTGCATTATTATTTTTGAGGTGAATATTCTGAATGTATCAATAATTATTTAAATTGTTTAACAACAAGATTTAACAACGGAACCAAACATAATATTCGGCTTTGACACGTCATGAGCTTGTCCAAAAAACAACTGGGATAACGAACAAGATATTTTTCAATCAAAAAGAATAACGTGATATAGTAATCTAAAAAGTGATCTTTTTACTCAATTTTTTATGAAGTTTTATAAATTTTACTTTTTTAGTTGTTTTGTTTATTTATATAATGTTCATTAGAGTTAAATACAAATATATTACTTGCAAAATGAAAGAAACCATATTATATAAACAAAATTATAGAGAAAAGTAAATTTTGAAATGGAAGGGATTGTGATAAGAAGGAATTTAAGACCTTGCAATTTAGTCATCACTTTGTCAGCAACCATAATGTCAACATTGAATGTTCTTTAAGAAGAAAAAGCTAATTATAGGATGTTTCTGTATGTATGTGCTTGTGTTTGTGTTGTGTTGTGTGTGTGTTGTTGTTGTGTGTGTGTGTTGTGTTGTGTGTGTTGTTGTGTGTGTTGTGGACATCAAATAAAAATTTTACTGTAGTTGTTTTTTTGCTGTGACTGTTTAAAAAAGAATTCTAAAGCATAAGATAAAATAACATTTCAAATGGCATGAGATAAAACGATTTTAAGGCATAAGATAAGATAAAAAAGAGATATAAGATATAATTTGACTAAAAAAAAAAATAAACTATTCGAGTTAAAATAGAAAAATAAAACGGAGATTGAAGTGGAGTGTCTTGTGCAAATTTTATTAGCAAGCTTTCGGAGGTCCTTCTACAGGCTTTATGGTGTCATCCTAAGGACACATGCGTCCGAAAGCTTGCTAATAAATTTGCACAAGACACTCCTCTTCAATCTCCGTTTTATTTTTCTGATATAGATTATTAAAAATAAAAATACTTAACTCCTATTTATAAGGAGAGAGTATAGAGTCTGGTGAAAATATAGAATTGAAAGAAAAGAAGAATTAGAATTTTCTTTATGTGTGTGTGTTGAGATAATATAGTTTGAAAAATATATATAAAAATAGAAATTAATAACATTTGACCAGAATTTTTTAAATTTATAAATAGGTTATTATAAAAATTGAATTATAAAATGGGAATGGAATTTTTGAATCTGTAGTTAAATTTGTAGTTTATAAGATACATAGGAGAATTTTGAACTATTTTGACGCGTATGATTATTTTTTAAAATAAATCTTTTTTCTACAGGGCAGTAAAAAAATTGATTTAATTTTTTTTAAATCATACGCGTAAAAATAGTTATAATTTTTCGTAATAGATGGCACGCTAATGCATTCATATAATAAATATATATATTGAAAATACATTAAACAATTTAAAAAGGCTTCCTGATTGAGTTTCTTTTTATTTTAAAACCGTCTCAAGCTTTCGGGGCATCTCTGCCCTTCTACAGGAGAACATCTACAATGAATAAAACGCCAACTGATTGCAAAGTTTGGCATCCAACGTCGTTTTATTCATTGTAGATGTTCTCCTGTAGAAGGGCAGAGATTCCCGAAAGCTTGAGACGTTTTAAATTAAAAAGAAACTCATCTCTGGAAACCTTTTTAAAAATTGTTTAATTAATGTTCATGAGATTTGAATCAATTTATTGAAAATACATACCAAACTAAAATATATATAAATACATATTTGAGGTAAATATGCAAAATGGTCATAGAAAATATAATAAAATTTGACCTCGGCTAAGAGGTAGTGGCTTTACGATGCAGCCTCAATTCGATAGCGCCGTATCCCAGCATGCCCAGCGTCAACACGGCTGCCAGGATCATCAGTTTGATGTCTGTACAGAGTGAGGTACTGTAAGAGAAGGCTATGATGAAACCTACGGACTCCCATAAACGATAATTGGCAAAGGCAGCTTCATCTTTTCCTGGGAATAGCGTACCATAGAGAGCTGCAACACACAGGAACAATGTTTCGTTATTTATATGTACATAATATTGTAGCGTAGAAATCAAGTCTTTGTATATCTGAAGGTGTGAAAGTATATATTGATGACGTCACGGCGACAATTCGTCAATTACACTGGTCAACAAGATTTTTGCACAAGAGAACCTGATTATGTTTCTAGTGTAACTTTTCATGCTGAACTCAAAAATCTAATCAGAAATTTCCCATCACCTATGGTTTTTGCGTGACGGTCTTTTTTTAGTATTGGGATAAATACACTAAAAATTGCAAACAATGTCACGTAACTGGTTTATCAAAAAAATATTTTTCTTTGTCCAGAAAGAAATAGCATCATATCTACATGTCCTGAATCCAAATATACCATTAGTTTTTTTTCTATTACACAATATTTCTGAGATACACCTACTTGAATTTGGAAATATTGTTAATATATAGGCATATATGAACGAAACATATTTATTATTGAAAAGCAGTGACAGTGGATTTTCTTCTATACTTTGCTTGTGGTAGATCCCTCTTGAGTGCCCAGCAGTCGTCGGCAAGCATAGCGGGACTCCATTTACCTTGGTACCGCTTCTCCATGCTTGATATAGCTTGATGAAACCTCTCACCATGCTCATCGCTAACTGCGCCAAGATTGTATGGAAAGAAATCTAGATGTGAATGCAGGAAATGGATCTTGAGGGACATGTTACATCCCAGTGCCTTGTAGGAAAGCAACAGATCATTAACTATGTCTCGGTAATTTTCAACCTTGACACTTCCTAAGAAGTTTTTGCAAACGTTTCAAAAGGAATTCCTTTCTGCTGCTTCAAATTCATTCAAACTATTGAATATAATATAGTATAATATTTATTCAAACCAACCCAACTATCTACAGCTAGAGAATATCGAGTAAGCAAGCTAGGCAACTAAATGATGATTTAGAAAATGTGAAATTTCAAATCTGTTTCAGATATTTTCGTTGAATAATTAAATTAAATAATAAATTATTTATTCGCCACAATATTGTCATGTTAGAAAATTAAGAAAGACAACCTTCAGAATGACATGACAATTTTTTTAAGGCAATAATAAAATCATTATTTAGAGAGATATAATTATAACCCAGGTTCCTGGAGCTCCAACTACCCGGACAATATTTATATGATACAAGATAAGCAACGAAGGAAGTTTCCAGAGTAGTAAAATATGAATAATATAAAATATTAATAATACATACATAAAATATAATAAATACTTTGCTACAATACATATGGGGTAAATGAAGGACTGGGATTGGTTGGGAAGAACAACGATCAGGTAATAAAGGTGCAGGTAGCCTGGAGATACCATAGCAAAGAAATGTTTATATCCACTGATGTGAGAGGGAGTCGGTGGAAGGATGATCTAAACCATTGGTTTTCGACCCCTACGACCCGGGATCGAATCTCACATTGGGCACATTTTTCTGATTATAAAAATGCTCCAATGGCTCCCTATTCTTTCAAAAATTAAAATTCACCAGCGAGTGCAAGTAACTAAACGAGACTCTGACACATTTGTAATTGCAAAAGTCGAACCGTTTTTCATATGGGTAGACATGTGGTACACTTACAGTAAAAGCAGTCTCTAACTACCCACCATGATTAACATGGCCTGTGCCATGTGTACTAGGGATATAAAAAGAAACTGTTTTGAAGTTTAGGATGGACAGCTTCGAAGAATGTGATCACAATAAGCTGCATTTCTAAAATTCTGAACAAACACCACTAGCGTATATAGAAATGTTTACACCCACAAAGAACTGCTGTAATACTGCAGGAAATTTGGCATAAATGTGCAGGCTATCACATAGACCAATTGACTTAAAATAAACATAATTTTATAATAAAATATTTTAGAACTTTTGCATACACATTTTATTCTTCTTTCTTATCTCCACTCAATCATATTAGGGTATCAAGTTGTGACTCTTGATAGTGTCTGTTTGACAACCATCATGACTGGGTGAAGTAGTCTATCTTTGTCATTAAGACTGGGAGCAACACTTAGTGGCACACACACACACAGGCTGAACAACTTTTATTTATTCATATAAGGCTACAAGGAGTTTATTAAAACCAAATCCCATGTTTTCTTCCACAAATTCTGAGTAAAACACTTTCCATGTATGAACCTTTTGAATAGAAGATATTTGGGGATTGCCATCTAAATAGAATCCAAAACAATAAACACTATTTACAACAATGACTATCCGAAATAATGAAACTTTATCCACAACAAAGACATATTTACATGCAACAATGACCTTTGTATAAACTATAATGAAATATTATTCTTAACAATGACTATTTAACCGCAACAATGAAACCTTCTCCAAAACAATGATAAATTTATCCACAATTAAGAAACTTTATTATCCACAAAAATACTTAATTTGCAACACATTGGTACTTTATCCACAACAATTAAAATTTTATAGGAAAGATTCAACTTTACATACAACACAATGATTACTATATCTCTGCAACAATAAATTTAATCGACAACAATGAAACTCTACCCACAACAATGGCAACCTTGCCCCAAACATATTAACTTTATCCAAAACAATTAAAACTTCATTGGAAAAATTACACTTTACAAACAACACAATGATTATTATATCTCTGCAACAATAAATTTAATCGATAACAATGAATCTTTACCCACAACAATGACAACTTTGTCTTAAACATATTAACTTTATCTTCAACAATTAAAACTTCATAGGAAAAATTAAACTTTACATACAACACAATTATTACTATATCTCTTCAACAATAAATTTAATCGACAATAAAGAATATTTATTCACAACAATGACAACTTTGTCCCAAACATATTAACTCTTTCCACAACAAAACTTCATAGGAAAAATTAAACTTTACATACAACACAATGATTACTATAGCTCTGCAACAATGAATTTAATCCACAACAACGAATCTTTACCCACAACAATGACAACTTTCTCCCAAACATATTAACCTTATCCACAACAATTGAAGCTTCATAGGAAAAATTAAACTTTACATACAACACAATGATTACTATATCTCTGCAACAATAAAGAGGTTGGTTGAGGTTGATTAATAAAAATATAATCACATCAACCAGCTCTCCTCAGGAATGTGACAGCGGGTCACTGAAACGTTGAGAGTTAAATAAATCATTAGTTGATGTGGCTGTGTTTTTCTCTGAAAGATTATGTATCACTAAAATGAAACTTTATGAAAAAATAATTTCTTTATCTGCAAACAATAACACTTCATCCTAAACTATAAATATTCCATCTGAAACAATGAAACTTCATTAAAAATGACTACTTTATTCGTACGAATGTGAAACTTTAATCACAATGAATATATAAAGTTGTCCCAAAAGTTCGTAAACATATTTTGATTATTCTATAAAATAATCCCTTGCATCAATATTGAGTAAAATTATAATGCCTCCAGAGGGAAATATGTTTTGAAAAGACACTTCTCCCTGAAGGCATGATTGATTTTACTCCATATATTATGATTATGATTTATATTTTGCAAATGTTTACGAACTTTTGACACAACCTTGGTAATATTGGTAACCTTGGTAAAATTATAACAGAATTCTTATAGAAGAATGATTTAATCTCTGATGTTTTTCTATATTAAGGGTGACCAATCAGCAGATGGGCCAATTTCAGAATTACAAGGTTGGTAACCTTGGTAAAATTATAACAGAATTCTTATGGAAGAATGGATCAATCTCTGATGTTCTATATCAAGGATGGCCAATCAGCAAGTGGGCCAACTTTCAGATTTACAAGGTTGGCCCAAAATTTCGTAAACACTTGTAAAATATAAATCATAATCATATGTTTACGAACTTTTGGGACAATATTGTAATTCTGAAACTTGGCCCACCTGCTTATTGGCCACCTTTGATATAGAACATCAGATATTTCATCATTCTTCTATAAGAATTATGTTATAATTTTATCAAGGTTACCAATATTACCAAGGTTGTCTCAAAAGTTTGTAAACACTTGTAAAATATAAATCATAATATGTTTACGAACTTTTTGGGATAACCTTGTTGTGGCGTTATTTGACTTCCCTTCAGCAACTACCAGACTTTCAGCGGTGGCGACAGATGTCTTCGGCTTGGGCGGCTTATCTCGATTAAATTGTGATGGATACGAACTCGAAAACGGTTGAGGAGCTAAACGCATTCTTTCACTTCCCTCAACTTCGTGTTTTAGGAATTCCATAAGCTTCTCCAGGTGGACTTCACTTGATTTATGCTTTCCATCTTCATCAGGCTTGTGATGATGACGAGTCCTTTCCCACGCGACGAAGAGATCTTCAGGTAAAGCTGATTCCACCATGGGGTACAGAACAGCAGCGCATTTATCTGTTGTGACTCCTAAAGATCCCAACGCTCGTAGTTGTGACGATAACCGAACGTATGAAGTCGAAAAAGAAGTCGTGTTCCTTCCATAAGCATTTTCCAAAATGATAGCAATCAAATCCCTTACGTACACTTCCACCAACAAGTCTTCACGGCCAAAACGTTCCTTAAGAGTGCTGATGGCAAGTGGATAATTTGCCGCTGAGTTTGGAAAGGATGAAACTATTTCCTCCGACACCGATCCCTTTATCATGCAATTTTGTAGGTATTGGAACTTGACACAGGCCGAAATGGAGTCATCATCGTGGACGCTTTGAAAGGCTGACCAGAACTGCAGCCACTCCCGTGCTTCTCCTCCAAATTTCGGTAGTTCCAACTTCGGAAGTCGATGAAGATTTGACTTTCCTTCGTTCCCCCCCAGAAACTATTGATTCTCGGTTTACTGTTGGTTTTGTTAGCAATTGTTCCATTTTTTTGCAAAACGCCTTCAGACTTTCCAAATAGATTCGCTTGAACGATATCGACATCTTCAATTTCTTCATCCTCTCCATCCGCCTTTATCAGTTGTTCGATGAGACAATCACTGGCAATTAAGAACCTGTCTCTACATCTGAGGAGCTTTGGTCGTAGAGACATCAACATTTCCTGGCTTGGTTCTTGCTTTCTAAGTTCGCCATCTGCTTCTGCAATAACACTTTCCAACGTCCTCCTTTTCGTTTCACAAGCTTTCTTGAGTTTGTCCATCTTAAATCCTGTTGGTCAGGCTCGCCACAATGTTCGGTGTACACTTTTAGATTTGTGCACTATGATGTTGGTTCGTTTAAATTAAAAATGGTCTCAAGCAAATGTGACAATATATTTATTTAAAGAGGATCAACTTTATATACAAACAAAACAAATCAAAGTAAAGAACAAACTTTTTTCTTCTTTTTCTCGCGCGGGCGTGCCTTGCCTCTCGCAGACCACGTGAGGCCCAGCGCAAATTACCTTTCACTAACACTTGTATTAGGATGAAAATCTCAGGATTCAAGGTTAGGTGTCTTTTTGAAATGTTAATTCCTATCTCTAGCTTTCGGGCATGGAAGTCCTTCTACAGGAGAAAACACACAATACAACAATGACTACTTAATCCGAAACAATTTAGCAACTACTATAGCAGCAACAATGAAAGTTTACCCACAACACTGAATATTTTCCCTAACACTGAAACTTTATCCACAATAATGACTAATTTATCCGCATCAATGAAACTATTGTGCATTGACAACAGAATATGGTTATCATCGACCTGTTGTGTAGTTATTTATCATCATCATACTGGTATATAAGCGAGACCAAATAAAGAACTATCATCTTGTGTCACCTGCTTGCCTCTTCTAGATCCTACATGCCATCGTGGATATAACAGAAAATTTATTCACAACAATGTTTTTTTCCGCAAAAATAAAAGTTATCTGAGATATAAATAATACTCTGAACTATATAGCTAAACTAGATAAACTCTGAAAGAATAAATTACTGGTGAACCAAGCCTTCCCAATATTTTTTTCTAATTCCAATATATAGAAACGGCTTTCTCTGAATTAATCTATAGTGTTCGCGTGGGTTTCTTCTTATTATTATTTTAAAGTTGATCTAGATATTTTTAGTAATTTATATACCTTCTATAAATATTCAAATCACCGACTTGAAGTTAATATATTAAATAGTCTTCAAAATATTGTAAAAGAGAATTGCTTCAATTTCAACAGAATGTATAAAAAAGTTCCGGACGGTCGAAGGCATATGGAGTCATTCACATACATTGATAAAACTTGGAGACCTACCGTTGATTTGGGTTTGCCAAACCGCATCCCCTAGCCCCCAGACCCCCGCGACCACCAGATGAAGCCACAGGACGTCTGGGGGTCCAGCCACTAGCAGCACCATCATGGCAAGGTTCCCGAGGGCCCCGAGCACAAAGACGGGGATCCTGCCAATTCTCCTGACCGCTGAGCCGAAGGTTGCAGACCCCAAGGCATCACAGGCGCCGAAACATATCATGACGTAGCCCACGCTGTGAACGCCACGGGAACATGCTACGTATGCCTGGAAGTCACACAGAACCATATGACAACACACATAGTGTTTTTTAGATGGCACTTCACCTGACTATTGTGAAACCTGCCTAGGGCACCGAGGCAAACTTGCAGGATATCACATAGAGGGGTTCAAATATTATGAGGCACAATTTGGATTATAGATCATAGATACAAGAAAACAAGACCCAATCCAAACAAATTAACAGCGTGTGACGTTTCGGTAACAGCAATGTTTATGCATTTATTATTTTGTCTGATGATGGTAACAACGCTGTTGCCGAAACATCACACACTGTTAATTTGTTTGGAATGGTTCTTGTTTTCTTGTATAGGTTCAAGAAATAAGAAAACAATAAGCTACCATATCCACTTCTAGTCAAATAAACCAAATCTTCGTCAAATAAACCAAATTGAGATAAATATTGTTTTCACACAAAAAGATATATACTTGTAGGAGTATTTTGGTTTTTATAATGATTATAATGAAGCAAATTATAAATTTATTATGTAGTAGAAATTACTCTCTCTCTATATATAGCGGGTCTTAACATAAAAACTTGGATTTACAGTTCGACATCTATATTTCCATTAAAAAAAGTTTTTTTTTTAAAGAGTCGTGAGGCATGTTTCATTCAATCTCTCTCTCTCTCTCTCTCTCTCTCTCTCTCGGCCTTGCGGCCACTCGATTTTCGCCATTTTTGAGTCTGGGATGGAATATATAAAAGTTAGTAATATCTTAATCTCTTTGTGGTATTGGATGAAATCCACAAGAGAATGGGCTACAAGCTCAGGTAAACCTTACCCAAAACGCCGAGAAATCGACAAAAGATTATGGAATTCCTGAAAGCCACTTTCATATTTAAACAATGATTTGAACAATTTTGAGCCAGCGTCGGAGGGCGAACATGCAAATTCTTGCCGAAATTGGGGCTGATTGCCCGGAGCAGGGAGACGAGCTTATCGAGAGTTACTATGTGATCTTCACCACAGGGGGAGGCTCAAAGAAGAGGCCACATCACCCTGACCACGACTAGTATATATACTCTTATGTATATATTTGCATATAGACCACATTGAACTCGCATAAAAGCGTTTTCAAGAAATTCAAACTTTTCTGAAACACCCTATTTATAGTATAAATAAGCACAAAATCTATATAATATATTTATTACTGACGAACGTCAACAGCGCGAAACGCGTTCGTGGATGGCTTTTCTTGATTTATCAAGAAATTGAGTTGGCCAAATATTCAGGGAACAGACTAAATCAATGTTTAGTTGATTTCTTTTCCACCAGATGGCGCTCTGCCTTCTGAAAAGCACATATGCTTCTGGTCAGGATATACCTTTTTTATTTTTAATATTAGATTACATATCTTCTACACACAATAATATCGACGGTCTATCCTAAGTGTGCTATGCCAGGTCGAGATGATTATATTGAAAGAAGACTAGGTGTGTGAGGTTGTACATCTCTGTACTGTACCTGAGTGAAGTCCCCCACAAGGAAGGCCTGCTCCAGCCCACTGAAGACAGTCAGCGGGAGCAGCAAGAGCTGGTCAGGCAGCCTCAGTTGCCGAGCGGTCTCCACCAGCAGCTGCCAGCTAGACGGAGATTGTCTGCGGGGTGGAAGGTAGTCCAGGGACGTCAGCAACAACAGGACCGCTGCTAGAGCACAGGCTGTGTAGGTCCCAGCCAGGAGCTGGACCTTGGAATTGGCCGGCCGGGCAAGGTTGACGTTGGACTCTTGGCTCTCAGACAGCGGGCAGAACTCAATGCCACAAATGGAAGCTGAGTTGTTGATAGGGTGTGAAGACCCTCCAGGCCTGGACATCAAGTCCTAACATCATGTCGCTGATATAAGCCATCTCACAATATCTTCTATTTTTTCATTAGTGGAAAATAATTAACCTCATTTATTATTTTACCCACTTCCCTAGAAACCACGCGTTATTACTCCTTTCAATACCATAATTGTGGCATCATCACCTTGCCTGCAGTTTATTAGTACTTAATGTTTTATAATTCGATTGTTGAGATGCTTCTATTGCGATAGTTTGAGATTTTGTTTATGGGTGAAAGTGGCGAACAGATCAAATTTCACACATTGATTCAATAAATATTAAGTACAATTTCTGTCCAATAATTTCCCGGAAAAGGCAGAAATAAGAAAAAAGGTAAGACTGAGAAATCATTTTATTATTATTTTTCAAAATACTCTCGCATCTATACACAGCTTCCATCGTTTCTCCCTTGCTTCAAAACATTTACAAAAGTCATCTTTCGGGATGCTCTTCAAAATCTTCTTCTATTCCGAAATGATGGTTTCTCTAGAGAAAAGCCTTTCAAAGTCAGGAGAAATAAATAAAAATAAAGCAAGGCGTTAAAAACTGGCCGAAGTGTCTATTTTTCCACAGAAATATGAATGCCGTCCAGGCAACCTTTGTCTTCAGGATAATTAGGTATTTGTTCGACCATTTCAAGCTTGAGGCATCAACACGATCATTTTTCTGTTCGAATGCCAGCATTTTAGGAACAAGTTTAGCAGGTGTCCTTCCTCAACTGCAGATCTTCTTTGATTATCATTCCTACTGAAGATTTAGATATTCCAGTTTCTATCGCCATGTCACGTATCCCAATTAGTGGATTTTATTTTATTAAATCTCATCATTTTTTTTAAGAATCCTGTGAAGGATTGGCCGGTCAACGTGCCATCCAACGATTCTCTGCCATTTTTAAATCGTGAATGCCATTTATATGCGGCTGATTTTGTAAATGGCCATTGCGCCGAAGGCATTTTTAATCAATTTGAAGTTTATAATACAGAATTACCGATTTTGAAACAAAATTCTTACAAATTCGCTGTTCAATTCTGAATCTATTAAAAATCGAAGAGGCTACTTGAAATCATATTTTAATTTTTTTTGTTCACTTGCTGCGCTTTGAAAATCGTGATGCTATATACTGCTGTGTTTCTCAAGTTTTCTAATTGATCAGAATTGGTGTTCGAAAATTTTATTATTCGCATCTTTAAATATTGGAACTTTTCGGTTAACTATTTGACACACATACTTTGTATATTTTATAAACTTCTGTGGCGTGTACAAAGGAATTGTTTGAGATTCTTCGGTCACATCGCGCGACACAGGGAAATGGAGTACACCATACTGACCGGAAAGACGTCTGGGCGACACATACCTGGACGCCCGCCGACATACTTCCTGAACCAATTAAAGAAACTCACTGGCTTGACAGTCGCCGAGATGGTACATCGAGCTCAATACAGAGATGGCTGGTGTCATGTTTGGGATGTAATAAAGTGTGCCACAACGATCGATCGAATAAAATTATTCAAAAATATAATCCAAATTTAAGATACATTACTTCTTCAAATTACTAATAATTATTAAAACTGTTATCATCTTAGCTTTTATTAAATTAAAATAATCACTAATTTGGATTTTTAGGTGTTTCAATAGAATTTGAATTAAATAGAGGTATAGTATTATATAGGATGTATCAGGAATATTGGGAATAACTTTGGCAGTCCACACACACATACGAGAAATAATTATTTAGATTCAAATATTTTCTCTTTTCATTTAGTAACCATATTCATATAAAAGGTAACAGTACATATGTGTGCAGTGTAGTGATAAACAATAATCGATAATTCGAAAATCGAGCAGCCATTATCGTTGCTCTGCGCACCGGAAAGAGCCCCAAAGAGATAGTGAACTTTCTTAAATTGCAAAAGAAGTAGTTTGATGAGGCCGACAGTAACTGAAAGGGATGGAAACCTTTGGAGCATGAGGGTCATAGCCAAGGAAATAGAAGTTGGCTCTATGAAAATTGTCAGAGATATCAATGAGAATTTTGTCAAGTCCTATGCTCTTCAAAAAGGCCAGTTGCGGAGGATACTATAAAGGACAACAGGATGGGAAAGGCTGATGTCCTTCTCAACAATTTGAAGCATGACTCTTGCGGCATGCTGAGGTTCTTCTCTCATGACAATAACTTTGACGTGAACCAAAAGGTAAATCCCAGAATAATAGGTGTATCTATAAATACCCCTTAGAGGTACCTGTCGTGATGCACATGAAATTTCCTGCCTCCGAGATCGTCCTTGACGTTATCAGCAGTGGAGTTGATGTCATTCCTCTCCATTTCTTTGAGAAGGGCCATTGGATGAACGCTGACACCTACATTAATGTCCTGGAGACCGTTGTGAGGTCTTGAATAGACATGGTGGCCGAAGGAAGGAAGTATGTTTTTCAACAGAACTCAGCTCCAGCCCACAAGGCAAAAAAAGACACAATCGTGGTTGACAATTAACGTCCCTAGTCACTGGAGTCTTGATATTTGGTCCCCTAACTCTCCAGCTGCAACCCCCTCGACGACTATGTATGGGACGTTGTTGAGAGAGATGTCAAAAAAGTTCCCCACAACACCATCCAGTCTGTCAAGAAGCGGTTCACACGGTGATGATCTAAATGGACAAGGTCATCGTCGCCAAGGCCTGTGTTTCATTCCACAATCGCCTCGAGACTGTTGTAGCTAATAATGGGAACTTCATTGAAAAAATCAAAACTATATCCTTTTATCTACCACTATGCTAAATTACATTTCATTTTTTTAAAATTTTACTTGCAATAGATTCCAGTTAAAATTCCAGCGTATTTATTCCCAATTTACCCAATACACCCTTGTATATAAACTTTGAAACAAAAATGGTAACAACATTAAATACTTTTATTTTTATTTTTGTGCTTTAATAAATCCTCATTCTTATTTATTTTTAATAAAAATAAGTGTGAAAGGTTCCAGTTTTTTATTTGAATAGTTGAAGAATATTTTGAGTTCATAAAATTAACTTCACATGATGTTACAATTTGTAATGTTGATTCAAAATATGATGCATGATTATTCTTTTTTTTTCAAAGCAGTGAATTATTTATTAAATTGAGGGATATAAAAATATCTAGCATTCCCTACTCTCACAAACCCATAATTAGGACACCTATAGTCATATCTTTCATAAATTCTTCTGAGATTAAAAAACAAAATGATTAAGGTTTTTTTATCCCTATTACACGTGATACAGGCCATAATAATCATGATGGGTAGTTAGCGACTGCTTTTACTGTGAGTGCACCATATCTACATATGTGAAAAGCAGTTTCGACTTAAATAATTAAAGTAAAAGTAGAGACAGTGAAAATATATCGGTTTTATCTGCAAATAATAATATAAATATAATATTTTTAAAATGCAATGTTTATTTGGTTTATTTAAAAAATATTATAGAAAAGAAAAATACTGAATTATAGAACGACATTTGAAAATCAATACTCTTCACAATTCATCCTTTCATACTTCATCCCTAAGGTTAGAAAAATTCGTTATTTCTCCTTAAAATAAATTTCGATTTTTCGTTCAAAAGAAACACATACGGGATAATTTTCAAACATCGTTCTACAATCATAAGCAGCATTATATTGTATTATAAATACTGAATTATATAATTATAGTATATTTATTTTGCAAATATTCATATGTAATTCTACTCTCCTAAAAGAACTTATGTCCATAGTTTGCTTGAATACATTTCCTGATATTCCACTCTTCATTGCATTATATAAGCAGAATAATCCAATACAGTATTATAGCTCTAAAGAAGCTGTCTGGTAGATTAAATTGGCGAAACTGCTGGGAGGATTCACCACTGATGAGCTAAGCCTTCCCAATATTTTTTCATCGCAGTAAGGATAGTAGAAGTTTGATTTTTATGAAAAAAAAAACGTTCGTGTCTAAATACTTTCATTTTTTATATAATTATGTGTTAGAAATAAATCCCCAAAAAGTTGGCTAAATAAAATTTCAAAATATTTTATTTGTGCTAATAATCTAAAAGGTTTTGTGAAGAATTTTCTTAAAATTTTTCCTAAAAAAAAAAAACATTTACATATTCACCCCAAAAAAAGGTCAAGGTCATGTGAGTTACACGACCACTGTAATCTTTATTCAAATGACAAGGGTGTGTCGTCTGCAATAAATCAAGTCTTATGGCATACCAGGATCTTCTGCGATAAATTGAACAATCCCCTCCGTTACTTGGTATGTGCAAATCAAGATGTAGGCACTCTTCTATATATAACACAATAGTTCACGAATTAATTTAATTTAATTTGAAGTCTCGAGATATCATTCAACCAGCACGCCATATCATCCACCACGCCACCACGCACGTATATTTTCAAAATATTTTGATTTTTAAAACTGAAATAATGTAGTATATTTTTCTCTCAATATATAATAAGTATTTGAAATATGTATATAATAATGTGCATATAAAATTGCATTTATTATTAAGTTTTTAATGTGATAATTATGTTGAAGGACTGACAAGTCCGAAAGCTTGAAAATAAAAAGTTTCACAAGAAACTTAACCCTGGAAGCTTCATTTATTTTATAAAATCAAGGAATAGTTTGAAACATGTAAAGTTACATTGGTAAGCAAAATAAATGAAACATTTTAAAAAGGTTTGAGTCAAAAGGCAATCTATCAAAAAGGTTTATAAAAAAAGAGCGTACCTGGATCTTTAAAGAAAACAATTTTTTCTTTACACAGATCCAGATACGCCCCTTTTTATATGACCTTATTTAAGGGTAAAAATATCAGGTCATCAGGAAAAAGTATATTTTTAAAAACCTTTTTATTCTCTAGCTTTTGGGCACGAACACCCTTCTACTGGAGAAACACGGTATAATGTTATAATTTCTCCTGTAGAAGGACGTTCGTGCCTGAAAGCTAAATACAGTCGAACTTGGATAATTCGAACCCCAAGGGACCATAAAAAAATTCGAATTATCCAAAAATTCGAATTAAAGATGTTTTGAATAAAGGCTTAAGGCTTCTAGGGACCAAGATAAATATTCGAATTAAAGAAGTTTTCGAATTAGAGAAGTTCGAATTATCCAAGTTCTACTTTATTAAAAGGTTTGTGAAAAGATACTTTTCCCTGGAGACCTGATGTTTTTACTCTATATTAATAATATTTTTGTGCTGAGAACATGTAAGAAACATGTACCTATGTTTCCCCACGTGACGCAGCGGAGCGTGACCTCGGCTGCACGGGTGAGTCAGTTGTTGTTTGGCTCTCTGTATAGATGGACATTAAAACATGGTGGCAGCGATAACTGGATAAAATACGAACCCGTATATCGCAAAATATCGATTTTTGCGTACCTTGGAAGATAATTCAACATGGCTCAGATTCAACCTCCAGAAACTTTCGACTTCTCGACTCCCAACGAATGGCCCAAATGGAGGAAGAGATTCGAACGATACCTCGTGGTCAGTGGAATGAAGAAGAAAGAGGAGGCAGACAAGATCGATTTGTTCATGTACTTGATGGGCGACCGCGCGGATGATATATTCAGGACCTTCAAGTTCGAAAAGGAGGAAGAGGCAACGAAAATTGATTCCGTCCTCAAGGCGTTCGACAGCCACTTCTGTGTCAGGAAGAATATTATCTACGAACGCGCGAAATTTAATTCAAGAATCCAAGAGGATCGGGAGCCAGTGGACGAATTCATCACTTCATTGTACAAATTGGCTGATAGCTGCGAATTTGAGGGTCTTCATGAGCAGTTGATCCGTGACCGAATAGTGGTTGGAGTGAGGGACAAAGCTTTATCTGAAAGAATGCAGTTGGACAGCGAACTGACTTTGGAAAAGGCGGTGAAAATGGTTCGACAGCAGGAAGCCGTTCGACAGCAGCAAGTCGACCTGCAGTGTCCCTCAACAAGCCAAAAGGTCAATCAGGTGAAGTTCAACTCGAAGAAACAATCACCGAAACAACAACAGCAGCCTTCGAGGAAGAAGGAGAAGTCAGCCAAAACAAGATCACGATGTCCAAAGTGCGGAGGTTTCACCCACAGGGAAGGACAGGCTTGCCGTGCTGAAGGACAGAAATGTAACCTGTGTTCAAAAACTGGCCATTTTGCAAATTGCTGCCCAGATAAGCAGGCGATGACTGCGGAAGTCAAAGCTGTTTCTGAACTTGATGAAGAAATTGGTTTTCTCCTGGAGGTCTCAGCGGTGGAGGATTCATCTAATCTCGATGATGATGAAGGCGAGTGCAGGAGGCGATGGACAGCAGAAATCCAAGTGAACGGGAAACAGGTGAAGTTCAAGCTCGACTCCCAGGCGGATGTTACATGTGTTCCTCTGTGTCTCTTCAAGAAGATAATGGGACAGCAACGACTAGTGGAAAGTGATATCAACCTTAGAGCTGCTGAATTCTCCGAACTTCAGACTGTGGGTATGTTTATATCAACGCTGCGAAATGGCAATTATGAAATCAAGGAGAAGATTTATGTCATTCGTCGTTTGAGTGAACCTCTTCTGAGTCGCCGGGCATGTGAGCTCTTGAACCTGGCGAGGCGAATTGAAGTGGTTGCGACGAGAATCAACCCGATCAAGGACGAGATGTTGACGAAGATTTTTGAAGCTCAACAGGAAGATACGACCCTGAAAGCAGTAGTCAACTACCTTGAGCAAGGCTGGCCAGATAAGAAGAAGATGTCACCGGCTCTGCTCTCTTATTGGCATGTCAAGGATGAACTCGGCGTTCAAAATGGACTACTGATGCGTAGCTGTCGTCTTGTTATTCCAGCAAGTATGAAACTGGAGATCCTAGATAAGTTGCACGCTGGGCACTTCGGGATTACAAAAACAAGACTTCGCGCACGTGAGACGGTATGGTGGCCTGGAATTTCGGAGGAGATCGCGGAAACGGTCAGAAAGTGCAGTGTTTGTATCCAGGAAGCCGTCTCAAAACATGAACCTTTGATACCAACGAACTTTCCTTCGCGACCGTGGCAGAAGGTTGGAATGGATTTGTTCAAGTTCGAGAATAAGTGGTATCTAGTCGTCATTGACTATTATTCTCGCTTTCCTGAAATGATTCAGCTGGATCGGCTCACAGCCAATGTGGTGGTGCGTAGTTGCAAATCCATATTTGCCCGACATGGAATACCAGAAACTGTTGTAAGCGATAATGGGACGCAATTTGGAGCTGCTCGTGAGTTTGCAAATTTCGCAAGGCAGTACGGATTCACACATGTCACTTCAAGTCCTCGATTCCCGCAGAGCAATGGGATGGCAGAAGCAGGTGTGAAAATTGCTAAGTTGATCCTCAAGAAAAATCAAGACCCATCGCTTGGACTCCTGGAGTATCGATCGACCCCTTTGGAGAACGGTTACAGCCCTGCTGAGCTTCTCATGGGACGTAAACTCCGAACGACCTTGCCAATTGCACCAGAGAATCTTAATCCAAAGTTGGTGGACTCTCAGACCCTGAAAAGAAAGGAGGGGAGAAGGAGAAAGGATATGAAATCCAGATATGATCGACGCTGCGGAGCTACGGACATGGAGGAGCTATCCGAAGGTGACACGGTTTGGATTACAGATATGCGAACCTGGGGGATTGTAAAGCAGAAAGCATTGACACCAAGGTCATATATGGTTGATACTCCAGTTGGGACTTTACGTCGAAACAGGTTCCATCTACGAAAAGGAGTTACAGTGCAATATCCAGCCGACCCATCGACGCCGACCTTTTCGGGGGAGGAACTGGTTGAAAATGAAAAGACCCCAGTTGTGAATTATCCCTCTAACGACTCAGAAGACGGCCAGATAAGAACCCGGAGTGGACGAATTGTTAAACCTGTGGATCGCCTTCATTATTAGTTATATTATGCATTTAAAGTTTGTATATATATATTTCAAGTCTTAAAAAGGGGGATGTGCTGAGAACATGTAAGAAACATGTACCTATGTTTCCCCACGTGACGCAGCGGAGCGTGACCTCGGCTGCACGGGTGAGTCAGTTGTTGTTTGGCTCTCTGTATAGATGGACATTAAAACAATTTTATTGAATTTTTTAAAGGAATGACAATAAGTTAATGATCATTTTTTTATAAAAAGTATGTTGTTGTTTTTTTTTTTGTCAATTTATTACAAGTTACAACGGATTATGTTTATTTAAAATTTATTTGTTTTGTACATCGAGAGAGACACACACACACTTTTCAAAAATTGATATAACAAATTCATTTATAAAAAAAAAATGCGCAAATAATTTTTACACTTTATATTTCCATGTATAAAATTATGTGCCAAAAGTGGTACTTTTCTCTTTAAATATGTATTGAACAATATATTTGGTTTAACACCCTAGTACGATAGGTAAAAGTATATGAATCACAAAATCAGTTCCAAGAGAGATGTATAACTTTTGGTTCGTGAATACACTATTCTCCCTAAACTCTTCATGTTGTATTCTGGCCTTTAAAATACAAGGTTGTTCCAAAGGTTCGTAAAGTAAAATAAGTCATAGGGTTACTTACATGAGGACATAGTAGCTTATGAGGTTGCCCCAGACCTGGCCAGACTGGAAGATCATGAAGAAAACACCGAAGAAAGATGCTAACACCAAATCATGACGATCACCATTCAGTTCAGCGTATCGTCCTGCAAGTTGAGTGAGGTAAGCACATTTGGCTGTCCAGAGAGGTGCCCCAGCAGTTCCAAGTAGCACAGAGGCCGGAATGAGGGTCCACCATTTGGCATAGAGATTAGCGGCGAAGTAGGTACCATAGAGTAGCATGGAGATAACCAGAGTCATCTTAAGTCCCATGTGTCTAATGGCAAAAGAAGGCACGAAGAGGCATGATAGGACCAGAGCCCCGTAGATGACAGCTAAAGACGCTGTGCCGAGCCCTGCCTCGCTGTTTAGACTGCTCTGTAGATTGCTGAGGCTCTGGAAGGCCGTGAAGAGGAGCAGGAAACTTGTGCTGATCACTGCGAGGTTTTTGTAGATGACCAGCTTCTGGTGACGTGGCGTGTGCTTGTCTTGGCGACATGTCGATAGTACCATGGGACATCCATCCGGACGATCGTTGGTGAAGATATTCTCCACTCTGATCACCTCGGCCATTTCTTCTTTACACCCTGCACACACCTTCGTTGCTACAAGATTTAGACATTTTACAAACACTAGAAAATGTTGGAACAAATAAAATTAAACGATTTTATTCCAATTCCGCGTACATTGATTTTGCAATTATGATTATTGGCTGAAATGTGTGACCATTAAAATAAGAGTTCATCGGTTACTTACTTTTATCGCTTGTTTCAAAATTGAGAGTAAAATATTATTTACTGAAGATTTCAAGCGTCCTATATACACTGTATACGTCCAGCCTGGACTACACCGACTTGTAGGCTGCTACTGACCCACGTATTCTTTCCGGTGTCCACTTCCACAGATCATTCTGCTCCGTACAGTCCAGTCGCCAAACCGGCCTTCCCAACTCCAGGCCACCTTCAGGCTAGCAGGTACTATCCACCGGACTTTCTCCGTTCGCGCTTTCTGCGGAACTCCTTCTGTCGAACTGATGTCACCAGCGTGTCTGTTCTATCTGTCTTCCCCTTCCTCATCTGATCTCTTTCATTTAATCCCACAGTCCCTCTGGCCAGTAGCATCTTCTTGTCTAACACCTACGTCGTCTTGGATCAATATATTATCATATTAGAGAAACAGGCCATTCCTTCTCCCTATCCGAACCACTATCCGAATCAAAGACCCATTACTCCAACATCCCCAACAAACAACAGACTTATCATCGAATCCATCATGTCGAGAAAATACAATACCATCAACAGAAGAATAAATATTCCATAAATTTACAATAAACTATACCCCGAGTCCACCCCAAAGCCTTCAAATAAAGAACCCCCCTTTGAATAGCAATAGTGAAACCAGATCTCTTAACCATAACTACGGCTTAACAGCTAATCTTTGCTTCCATAGTTATATTCCAGACGTACATATTTATTTATTCCTCTATTTGATATTTATTTTAAAATTCAATCCCCCTATTTGTAAAATAACTTAATATATGAAAATTTTATATCTACAGCATTTATGGAATTATGTAAAATAGTATTTGATTATATTTAAACTCGTATTCTTCTGGCGATTTATTGTATCGTATTTTCTCATGTATAAAGGGTTCCATGCCCCGAAAGCTAGAGATATTTGTGAATAAGTATGAAGTATGAGAATTGCCCCCCAACCCTTCCTATATCGTTGTAAGTACCACAAAGAACACATATGTCAGAATTTTATAATACTCGTATTCAACCTATTATATACACTAAGCGTCGTACAAATGCAAAGTAACCTTTAGTGTCAACACACACACACACACTATAGAGGAATATTTTAAATATTTACAAAACTATTAGTTTTTCTTTTTAAAAAATAAGGGATATTTGTAATATCATAAAATCAATTTACTTTACTAATAATGCGAGATATGTCAAATTTCTCTCGGCTATAATTTGAAAATATATGATATGAAGAACTCGTCATGATATTTTAGCGATATATACAATGAGGTTAGTATGATGCATTAGCGCGCCATAGTTCATTTAAAATAACCTTTCCAAGAGTCTAGCTTCAGTATCAGTATAAAAGGATAACCGAAAAATACAATATTACATAGCGGTATAGTAGATTAAGCTGGTGAAACCGCTGGGAGGATTCACCACTAAATAACCAGGCCCTCCCATTATTTTATCATTGCAGTAAGGGCAGAAAAGAGATTTGGCCCTGCGATGCAGAGCCAGGGATGATATAGACTCCTGTGGTCCTTACATCCCGGTTACCTCCTCCAGTCACCCAGCCTAAGGAATGATACATTCTCCATGCACCGAGCGGCCATTTGGTATGGCCCCCGCCTTTATGGTCTAGCTCAGTGGAGTCGACCAATCAGCTCACAGGCGTCTACGAGAGTTACATGGCCAGGTTGCTGTCCTCTCGTTCGGACTTGGTTAAACCCCTCCTATGCTTCAATAGGACTCCCCCCTTTGGCCCTCGTGCCCTTAGTTCCCAGTACTCCCTGAATCTGCCAAGCAATCTGGGACCTCTGAAGTTGACACGGGGAACCGCGCGAAGTCGGGGGATGGTATTGCTGTGTGTACTCCTAGGTTTTTCATGATGCGCTCGGCAAGGACGCTCCCAATCGCGCATAAACAGAGCGAAGACCCAAGAGTTCAGAACTCTTGGCTGACCCACATCCACTGATCCTACATGATGCGGGAGTCCTCTTCTTTCACCGCTGCAGTAACGGTAAGTAGAAAATTGATTTATTTTAAAAAGAATCATATGTGTCAGAAATAGTTAAAATTTCTTACAATGAGGTTAATTGACTTAGCTCCGTGACCGCAACATAATTCCCTACACGGCGGACCTCGTGTTGGACCCCCTGCTCTACAATAAAACACCCTTCCAAATGATCGTAGACCCAGCAGTAACTCAAGACCCAGTATAAATGCCCCAACTTTGTCAAAAATTGGCAAGAAATTAGAACATTCCATTAGAATCGGATAAAGAAATAAAGGAATACAATAGCAACTGATTCCTTTCAAATAAAAAAATCAACCATTACGGTTTAGCAGAAAAAAACAATGTAAACCAAAGATGTTCCATCCAGGAGATATTTCCATTTTGCCATATGAAGCATTTAAATTTTTATATTTCCTATAATTTTATTTAAAGAATATTTATTGTGTTTAAATATGACAAAAATACTTTGTGATCTAAAAAGAATTGTCGTCGAACTGCTTTTCATGCGTATAGACATGTGGTGCACTTACAGTAAAAGCAGTCGCCAACTTCTACCCACCATGATTATCATGACCTGTACCACGTGTACTAGGGATAAGCAAAAAAAATGAATTGCCTAAATTACAAATAAAAACAATAATTTCAATTTAGATAGAAAGTGCTTAATTTTGCCCCCATATTTTTTATTCCGTTTCAAATTATATAAAACTCTTATTAGTTTTCAATTTAGCACCAAATTACAGATAAAAGTTGACAAAAATGCATTAAAATGATTCATATTCAAATTCCCTAAATTTCTCTTAAGTTTTATTTGACTCGGGAGAGAAAAACTTCTTTACGGTTTGATTTTAAATCAAAGGCAGGTCTCAAATCGAGAATGTTCATTATAGAGGAAGGATGGGGGGGGGGGGTAACTTTTATTTCATTTATTAATCAACCAGGCGCGATATTGGAATAGTCTCGCTTATTATAGAAAAAACAAACAAATATTTTAGAACTTAGATTTAAATATTTACAAATTTACATGTTTTGTAAATAGAGCAATCCATAAATATATCTTTAATAAAAAAGGCATATATTGGATCAAAATATCATTTATTTTATCAATATTTCAGTTGGCTGAACGCCAACCTTTTCCAAGGTATTATAACACATTAATATGTTATAATACCTTGATAAAGGTTGGCGTTCAGCCAACTGAAATATTGGTAAAATAAATGATATTTTGATCCAATATATGCCTTTTTAATTTTAAAAAATTTCAATGTATTAATCGACAGAGTTTATAAAATATATATAGACAAAGTGGTTGATGTAAGAAAGTTAAATCATTTAGATCAGGGAACAAACGATGTCTCACTTCTGTAAAGTTCGGACAGTCGTAGATAAAGTGAAGAACGGTTTGTTCAGTTTCTCTACATGAACAATTTGGTGTTTCTCTGATTAATTTGACGGGAGAGGAGCCCTATGCTGTTTTTTACCTTGGTTTATATTCACATACACAAATATTTATTTAGACCACCGGTCTTATACAGATTCACCACAAGAAGAATGTAAGTATTTCTGGAAATTTCCGTGTAATGTGACAAATTGAGTGACTATAAAATTTGGATGTAACTGTGTAGGAATTCCGTTTGGAAAAATAGTGCGAATTGTATAATAAGCATTATAAATGGATTGATACAAATGATTCATAATAATAGTTTTTTTTTCTTTGTCGTTTATTGTTGTAAGTATTTCTCTTGGTAATTTTAGTTTTTTTAGTTCGTATTTTATTTATTTATAGTTGAGATAGTCTTTAATGAAAGGTGTATGCAAAAAGGAGGTATGGATATAAGCGTATTAAACTCAATTCAAAATATTTATGTAAGTATTTCTGTAATTTTCCGTGTGGGACTCTACAAATATATCGGAATATGAATTTGAAGCTATGTGACCTTGGTGCTACTCAACCATTGTTTCATGGCTGGCAATAACAAGATATTACGTGGCCCGAAGTAACTGTTGCCAGGTCCTTTCTCAATGTTTTTTGCTCATAGAATTCTCCTAATTATCTCATTCTTAACCCTGCATACACAAGGACGTTTAATTTGCCGGAGAGTAGCCTATGCTTTTTGATATCAATTGCCGGAGAGTAGCCTATGCTTTTTGATATCAATTGCCGGAGAGTAGCCTATACCTTTTGATATCAATTGCCGGAGAGTAGCCTATGCTTTTTGAAATCAATTGCCGGAGAGTAGCCTATGCTTTTTGAAATCAATTGCCGGAGAGTAGCCTATGCTTTTTGAAATCAATTGCCGGAGAGTAGCCTATGCTTTTTGATATCAATTGCCGGAGAGTAGCCTATGCTTTTTGATATCAATTGCCGGAGAGTAGCCTATGCTTTTTGAAATCAATTGCCGGAGAGTAGCCTATGCTTTTTGATATCAATTGCCGGAGAGTAGCCTATGCTTTTTGAAATCAATTGCCGGAGAGTAGCCTATGCTTTTTGATATCAATTGCCGGAGAGTAGCCTATGCTTTTTGATATCAATTGCCGGAGAGTAGCCTATGCTTTTTGATATCAATTGCCGGAGAGTAGCCTATGCTTTTTGAAATCAATTGCCGGAGAGTAGCCTATACTTTTTGATATCAATTGCCGAAGAGTAGCCTATGCTTTTTGAAATCAATTGCCGGAGAGTAGCCTATGCTTTTTGAAATCAATTGCCGGAGAGTAGCCTATACTTTTTGATATCAATTGCCGGAGAGTAGCCTATGCTTTTTGATATCAATTGCCGGAGAGTAGCCTATACTTTTTGATATCAATTGCCGGAGAGTAGCCTATACTTTTTGATATCAATTGCCGGAGAGTAGCCTATGCTTTTTGAAATCAATTGCCGGAGAGTAGCCTATACTTTTTGATATCAATTGCCGGAGAGTAGCCTATACTTTTTGATATCAATTGCCGGAGAGTAGCCTATGCTTTTTGATATCAATTGCCGGAGAGTAGCCTATACTTTTTGATATCAATTGCCGGAGAGTAGCCTATACTTTTTGATATCAATTGCCGGAGAGTAGCCTATGCTTTTTGAAATCAATTGCCGGAGAGTAGCCTATGCTTTTTGATATCAATTGCCGGAGAGTAGCCTATGCTTTTTGAAATCAATTGCCGGAGAGTAGCCTATGCTTTTTGATATCAATTGCCGGAGAGTAGCCTATGCTTTTTGATATCAATTGCCGGAGAGTAGCCTATGCTTTTTGAAATCAATTGCCGGAGAGTAGCCTATACTTTTTGATATCAATTGCCGAAGAGTAGCCTATGCTTTTTGAAATCAATTGCCGGAGAGTAGCCTATACTTTTTGATATCAATTGCCGGAGAGTAGCCTATACTTTTTGATATCAATTGCCGGAGAGTAGCCTATGCTTTTTGATATCAATTGCCGGAGAGTAGCCTATACTTTTTGATATCAATTGCCGGAGAGTAGCCTATACTTTTTGATATCAATTGCCGGAGAGTAGCCTATGCTTTTTGAAATCAATTGCCGGAGAGTAGCCTATACTTTTTGATATCAATTGCCGGAGAGTAGCCTATACTTTTTGATATCAATTGCCGGAGAGTAGCCTATGCTTTTTGATATCAATTGCCGGAGAGTAGCCTATACTTTTTGATATCAATTGCCGGAGAGTAGCCTATACTTTTTGATATCAATTGCCGGAGAGTAGCCTATGCTTTTTGAAATCAATTGCCGGAGAGTAGCCTATACTTTTTGATATCAATTGCCGGAGAGTAGCCTATACCTTTTGATATCAATTGCCGGAGAGTAGCCTATGCTTTTTGAAATCAATTGCCGGAGAGTAGCCTATGCTTTTTGATATCAATTGCCGGAGAGTAGCCTATACTTTTTGATATCAATTGCCGGAGAGTAGCCTATGCTTTTTGAAATCAATTGCCGGAGAGTAGCCTATACTTTTTGATATCAATTGCCGGAGAGTAGCCTATGCTTTTTTATATCAATTGCCGGAGAGTAGCCTATACCTTTTGATATCAATTGCCGGAGAGTAGCCTATGCTTTTTGAAATCAATTGCCGGAGAGTAGCCTATACTTTTTGATATCAATTGCCGGAGAGTAGCCTATGCTTTTTGATATCAATTGCCGGAGAGTAGCCTATACCTTTTGATATCAATTGCCGGAGAGTAGCCTATGCTTTTTGATATCAATTGCCGGAGAGGAGCCTATGCTTTTTTAGATCAATTTCCTCCCGTCAAAATTTTCCATCTATATTTTAGCCATAGATTTGGCCCAGCCACTTTACCAGATAAACACCTCTATAGAGACTCTGAAGATACCATTGGATCCCGTGTGGATATCATGAAATAATACCGCCCTAGGCTGACAAGGGCCATTAACCTGAAACCTGGTATTGTGGTTTACCAAACCTGGTATTGTGGCTTTGTCACCGACCTGAGGCCGCTAGTTTTCGGCGACGGTCAATAGATGGCGTCTTGTTTTTGACGTTTAATTTGACGGGAGAGGATCCCTATGCTTTTTTTTACATTGGTTTGTATTCACATACACAAAGCTTTATTAAGACCAGTTGTCTTATACAGATTCACCACAGGAAGAAATAATAGATGGAGATCCTATACTCCAGGCAGAGCAGTACCCAACAACAGCCTCCTGTTCCGACACATGTCCAATAGCCACACGTTCCTTTGTGCCTACGTCATGGTTAATGAATCACTGAACAGGCAGAACAGGCCAGAAATAGCTTGTTTTAAATACGGTTTGTTAAAATATGACTCATATTTAATCACCAAATAAACCTTTAAATTGAAGTTTAGAAATTTTAGGACCGAATATGATATCCGGGATTTCTCTTAGTGTATTTTCACCCGAGAGATACAAAATAAAAATCAGTTTTTTAATCAAATTTCAAATATGTTTTAATTGATTTTGTATCTGTTGTACATATATAAACAGGTAAAAAGGCGCTAACAGAAAAAAAGTTCCTTTGTTTAATATTAGTTTCCCTTTTATATTTTGTTCTCTCTCTTGTAAATCAATAAATATAATGTTTGATTAATAATTATTGGAATCAGTTTCATTAAAAATTCTAAGCAAAGTCAACAGTATCCAATTTAATTTAAAAGATTTACATGAAACTAAAAGTAAAAGTATTTTTACCTATTTCTTTCCTCATTGGAATACAAAGGTTTTATGTACCAAAATTAACTAGTTAACACTTTCCAGCTAGCTGGCTGTAGAAAGGCGAAAAAAAGAACTTATACAGCTCTCACGTGACGGAACGGAGGCACCGCATGCGCTGATCTCCATCAGCTGGCGCCATCTTCCGTGGAAGAAGCGATGAATTGTTACAAATTTAGATTTTTAAATCAATTAATCATTATAATATTCGATATAGGGTCTTTGGGCCCATGTAAACAACTACTCGGACTGAAATTTGATTATATAAGACACACACCACTGTTGTTGTTGTCGTGTCCAAAGAAGAGTCTCAGATGTCTCCATACATCTCCATCACAGCAGCAGCAATGTCCACTATCTTGGGTGTGTAAAGCTGCTGCTCTGGGTCTAAGTCAATTTTCACACACCACTCAAAAAACCTTTATTAAGACACAACGGTCTTATAGAAACTTATCCTTAAATTTTACCAGACAGAGTAGGTATAGAGAATAGGATATATACACGGAACAAGAAAATAAAATGTTTTTGTACATTTGATATATATAGGTATATATAAATTCGAAACTATTATAGACACGTAAGATTCTTTTGAAAATTAAACAATTTCTACTGTCCTTACTACAATGGAAAAATTAAAAAAAGGCTGGGAGGGTTCACCACTGATGAGCCATGCTCTCCCATTAATTTTTCCATTGCAGTAAGGGCAGTAGAAATTGTTTAATTTTAAAAAGAACCATACGCGTCTATAATAGTTTCGAATTTTGATAACAGATGGCGCGCTAATGTATCATAATATAATAGGTAAATGTAATTACAAATGAAAACACCAAAACGCGAATGTTTCTTTTCACAAATAAATCAAACTTCCACTGTCCTTACTGCGATGAAAAAATGTATTGAGAGTGCTTGGCTCATCAGTGGTGAACCCTCCCAGCGGTTTCGCCAATTTAATCTACCAGACCGCCTCTTTAGAGCTCTAATACTGTATTGGATCATTCTGCTTTTATATGCTACACTGACAGCTGGAATCTTAGAAATGGTATTTAATCAAACTATGGACATAAGCTTTTAGGACAGTAGAATTACATATAAATATTTTCGTCGAGCAATGCTCTTCCGCAAACAATAAGGACAAGGCCAGTGTGCCACTAATATGTGATAATATATGTAAATATAAATAACATTTTCGTAATAATTATAAATAGTGTTATGAAAAAAAAGGCATCTCAGTGGAGACGTCTTTTTTCATAATCTATGCACCTTATCCCAGTACAATATCACATTTGTACTATTTTTTCACGATTATAAATATTGTTTAAAAAATCTATAAATCTAGAATATTAATATGATACATTAGTGCGTCATATGTTATAAGAATTTGAACAATTTTTGAGGCGAATGTTTCTTTTTTGAAATAAATTAATTTTATACTGTCCTTACTGCAATGATAGAATAATGGGAGAGCCTGGCTCATCAGTGGTGAACCATCCCAGCGGTTTCGCCAGTTTAATCTACCATACCGCTGTAATATTGCACATTTTGCAGGTTTCCTTTTATACCGATACTGAAACTAGACTCTTGGAAATGGTATTTTGTCCATAGTTCATGTAAAATACCCCTTCTAAGAGTTCTGCTTCAGTATAGTAATTAAGAAAAACAGCTAAATACAATATTACAGAGGTATAGAAGATCAAATTATACCACTGGGAGGGTTCACCACTGATGAGCCAGGCCTTCCCATTATTTTATCATTGCAGTAAGGGCAGTAGAATTTTTTTATTAATTCAAAAAGGAATATACGCGTAAAAAAATAGTTCGAATTTCTTATTCTAAAATATAGTGATACAATATAGAATTTGAAATAAATATTAGAATATAGCATAAATATTAATTCTAAAATAATCGATTTAGAGCAAACTTCTCAAGTTCAAGTTCCAAAATCGCTAATTAGGTACCGCTCAAAAAGACCAACCTAGTTTATGATATTTACAACAATGAATAATATATGTGAAGGTTATTCACATATTAAACAAAGGTTAACGCGGGATTCGATCCCGGTTCATGGCTGTCGGGAATTGAGGGTGTTACCCACTCATCTACCGACTTGTATTATAGCAAACTTTTATATAAACCATGTACTATAAAATAATTTTAGTAAACTTTAAGATGTTGCCTTAAAAATATAAAAGAAAAATTAAAGTTATACATTGATATTTGAAATTTGTATTATTTTGATGTTTTTGATGTTTATATGTGAATATGAAAATTCGAAACTATTATAGACGCGTATGATTCTTTTAAAAATTAAACAATTTCTACTGCCCTTACTTGTTTAATTTTAAAAAGAATCATACGCGTCTATAATAGTTTCTAATTTTCATAACAGATGGCGTGCTAATGCATCATGATATGTGAATTATATGATATTTATTAAACTCTCTCTCTCTCTCGATATTTTTTAAACTTGAATCATCAAAGTGTTTACATATAATATTAATATTCCATATTTTATAATTTAATATAATTTAATATAATTTTATAATTTAATACTATTTATTTATTTATAAGTATAAAATATTTAATTCATTTAGGTTATTTTAATATTTAAGTATATCATTTATATACTGTATTATTCGATTTTTATATATTCAAACGATAGACTCATTATTTCATCTGATTTGTTATATATTGAAAATAGAGCAATACATAAATAAACCTTTAATTAAAAAGGCATATATTGGATCAAAAAATCATTTATTTTACCAATATTTCAGTTGTTAAAATGTTATAACACCTTGATAAAGGTTGGCGTTCGGCCAACTGAAATATTGGTAAAATAAATGATTTTTTATCCAATATATGCCTTTTTAATTAAATATATATATATATATATATATATATATATATATATATATATATATATATATATATATATATATAGTTGATATATCCTTTATATCTATAAAAATGAAATGCGAAATCGATGTTTGTTATCGCATCACGCAAAATCTACTGACTCAATCATTATGGAATTTCGCATGTAGGTAGCTGAAGATTTCGTTTAACATATAGGCTATTCAAAAAACGAAAAGGTTTAATGTGCTATTTTTAAAAAATGTTAAACCAAAATTCCTTAGTTCAAGCCTTTTACCGCTTGGCGGCGCACTGGTCGCGACGATAAATGAATTTGATTGGTTAATAATTTTACACGTTGTTTGTTTTTAATTTGTAATTTTGTAATTTTACCCGATTAATGTGTCTTTAAAAGGTAAGATTATTTTTATATATTTAAAATCTTTGAAAATAATTTTAATCGATCATTATCAAATAAATACGCCCCCGGAACCTGGGTTAATTAAAACTGTATTGTGAAATTTCGCACGTAGGGAGTTGAGGTTTTGGTTTAACATTTAGGCTAAAAGCACAAAAATTGCATTTCGAAAAACTTTCTTTTCCTTTTTAGAAGGTAGATTTTATTTAATCATTTAGTAATATTTTTTCAATTTAAATTAATTGGAATTATTATTTATTTCGCAGCTTATTCATATATTTTGCTTCGTTTAATTTTAATTAGTGTACATATAACGATCTACATTTTTAAAGATAAGTGTACTTTTTTTATCTCATAAGGTATATTATTTTTTTTTATTAAAGTTGTAAAAAGTATATTTATTGAAAAAAGTATGTTTTACAATATAACTTGCTACATATATTTTACTATATGTTTGTTCCATGTAATATGTTTATGCTCTAATAGCATTTATATTGTAAGCAGCAGCTATGAATTTTCAGTAACTGCTTTATTTAAGGGTTGGCTAAACATTTTTTTTCTGTCATTGGTTTAGGTAGGGTTTATATTTATCTTCTTCACAATATATGACTGCTCATATATATTTATATGGTACAACCATATTTTTATATGAATGTATTTAGATATATATATATATGCAAATATACTCATTTATATAAATAAATATACAATCAGAGATCGATTGGTGCATAATTTTACGTTATGTTTGTTTCTAGACTAAATTTATTCAAATCGAGATAGCTTTTTTTATGCTTTTAAAAGTAAGTATAATATATTTAACGTTTCATAATACTTTTCAAATTAAAGTCTTTGGAAACGATATTGCTTTTTTTTCTATCCTACAGGTCAACAGTACACTGCAACATGCTATCATAACTCTGGTTTTTTGCATTGATATTTATTTATTGTGAAAGTACTGTTTGCTACCTTAAGCTCTGGGGAAATTATAATGTAGATCCATCCTGTGGAAATCACACCATAGTAAAAAAGAACGCATGTAGCTGGTAGCAAATTTTGTGCCCTTTGTGAAGCTAGCGTTCAAATTTAATTTTTTAGAAAGATATTTCTATTGTTGGCCTTATTTTCACTTGTCCTGACCCATATAGGGTTAATTAATAACTCATTTGACATTTTACCTTTATTTATGGTCTTGGCAATATATATGTAAAGCTTTTTAGGTAAAAAAGAATTGAGGTATATTTTGAAATATAGATAAAAATCACAAGGAAGCAAGACCAAATCCAAATAAATAAATTATGTGTGGTTTCAGTAACAGCATTGTTACCATCTTCGGACAAAAGTACTGCATACATTCAGTAATTTTGTCTTTATAAGGTAACAATGCTGTTATTGAAACATCACACATAATTCGTTTATTTTTTATTTGGTCTTGCTTTTTTGGTATTTTTAACATTGCCCTTGACTATTAGAAAATGATGCAAATTTCCTAATTATTTTATGCCATTTTAAAAAGTACATTCTTTTGTAAAAATATCTAATTTCCCACATTTTTCTAAAACTGCCAACAATAGCCTAATAAAAAAATAATCCAAGTCTGGGTATTTCAGTATTGCAGATATATTACATTTTTAAAAGTTGCTTAACTATCGATGTACATGCCGGATTAGGTGCCCTTAAAAATGTTTAATCTGGCTGTTTCTTCTTGAACTGCCGAGAGTGAAGTAGAGAAAGTGAAATTTTCCGGTTGCGAGGACCATTTCCCTTTATTCACACTAATCATTAGATTTTTTTTTTTCATTTTTTAGATACCAAAGCCCAGTTTGGTTACTTGCACTCACTGGAGGGGTTTGACTTTTTCAAGGATCAGGGGCCATTGGGGCAATTTTTTTTTTTCAGAACAAATTCCCCAAAACTGGATTCGATGATCCCGGGTCGTGGTTTTTAAAAATCAACAGTTTAGACCACTCCTCCAAAAATTCACTCTATTCATTAGATGTGTTTGTGAAATTGATCTTATATTTCAGATTATTTTTACCAGAATTTTTAATTTTGATGTTTGCAGTTTATCTCCATTGTGCTGAAAGAAAATTCTTTACTTTAAGTTTTAAAACAGTTGGGGGCTCTATTCATTCAAGAGTCAACCCCCACTCGAACAATACCCGGGCGAAGCCGGGTCCATATATCTATATAGGCTCAATTTATTGAGCAGTTTTTTCAACCAAATTAGACTTTTTTTTTAGGCCTTCTTCCATTGTCTTTTTTTTTTTTTTTTTTGTTTTGCTGTCATTTGTTTAGGTAGTATTTAGATTTATCTGCTTCATAATATGTAGCTGCTCATATATATCTATGTATGTTCTACTCATATTTATTGTGCATATTTTTTCTGCGATTTATACTTTTTTTTTACGTCTTCTTCCATTTGCTTTTTTTTTAATCAGTTGTTTTACGTTTTCACTGAGTTTTATGCATTTTTTCCCCTCCTTTCAGATTATTTCTATGCTTTTTTTTATTTTGGCCTTAGTCATGAGTCGCGCTTATTTTAATACACTATTTTTGAATTTTTTTCTTCAATCTCAGTCCTTGATGTTTTACATTTTTCGGTTATCCTTATTTTTATTTTTACTAATGCTTTGTGTTTGTAGGTATGCCAAGCCATAGGAGAAGCAATCTTTCTCAGCGTTCCAATAGCTCTAGGGTTCAGCATGCTTCAGGGTCAAACATTGCAAGTAGTTGGTGTGCATCTTGAGTCTCCCTGTTTCTCGCATGGGCAACTCTATGTAGCATGCTCCCGTGTTTCCAGCCCTAAAAATTTATTTGTCTTTAGTTCTACTTTTAGCAAGACACGCAATATTGTTTATCAGGGGGCTTTGATATAGATTTTGACAATTTTGAAAGAGATTTCTTCGAATAATGATTTTGGGAAGCTTGACTTTTGTAACTACATAATTTGTGAATAATTTGTTATCATTATTGCTCTACTGTAGTTTCATCAATAAAGCTTTTTTTACTTTATTTTATTTTAATTTTTCACATTTAATTCATTTACATAACTCTATTCTTGAAAATTGTTTTTCATTTTTTTTTATGGTATCAACATTTCTGGTTCAATTAAGGTTTTTGTTAGCCTGCAACACACCTTATCATAGCTCATTGCATTTATCAGGATAACTTTGCTGTTTTGATTTTTACACCATTAGTATTTTCATGCCTCTATAATATTATATTTGTTTGCAGAATTTTATAGACAATTTGGTTTGGGTTATATACATTAAGAATTTGTAAAAATATAAAGTCAAAGTTTTACAACAAAAAAAAATTTTGGAGCACCATTTCTCTCCCATTTAATTTAATGATGCTTCATTTATGATTTTTAGAATTGCATTATTTTTATGCATATTATTTTTAAAATTTGTGTTAGCAAGACATGGAATATTGTTAAGTTAATGTAATATTAACATAAACTTTACCAACCCGTGAAGCGTTAGCTCCAGTCTTTTACCGCTGGGGGCAGCACTGTTAGAGCTAATAAATGCTTTCGATTGGTGCTTACTTTTACATGCTGTTTGTTTTTAGACTAAATTAATACACATCAAGTTAGCATTTTTTCATGCTTCAAAAGTTAAGATTATATTTTTAACGTTTCATAATACTTTTAAAATTAAAGCCGGAAATAATATTGCTTTTTCCCATCCTGCAGGTCTACATTATACTGCAACAGCTATCATAACTCTGGCTTTTGGCATTGATATTTATATAATGTGAAAGTACTGTTTGCTACCTTAAGCTCTGGAGAGATTATAATGTGTCTACAGATCCATCATGTGGAAATCACACCATAGTGAAAATGCATTTAGCTGGTAGCAATGTATCACATTTGTAGACATGTGGTGCGCTTACAGTAAAAGCAGTCGCTACCTACCCACCATGGTTATCATGGCCTGTACCACGCGTACTAGGGATAATTAAAAAAAAAAAGGAAGCAAGACCGAATACAAATAATTACATTATGTGTGGTTTCAGTTACATTTTGGCTATCTTCAGACAAAGGTACTGAATACATTCAGTAATTTTGTCTTTATATGGCAACAATGCTGTTACTGAAACATCACACATATATATATTTTTTTTTATTTGGTCTTGCTTTTTTGGTATTTTTAAAATTGCCCTTGACTATTAGAAAATTATGCAAATTTCCTTTTTATTTTATATACCATTTTAAAAATTGTATTCTTTTGTTAAAATATCCAATTTCCCACACTTTTCTAAAACTGCAACAATAAATAATACAAAATTCTTCCGAGTTAAGGTAATTCGATATTGCAGAAATATATTACATTTATAAAAGTTGCTTAACTATTTAGATATGTAAATGCCGGATTAGGTGCCCTTTAAAATGTTTGCTCTGGCTGTTTCTTCTTGGACAGCCGAGAGTGAAGTGGACAAAGTGAAATTTTCAGGTTGTGCCGACCATTTTCCTTTATTCAAACTAATCATTAGCTCTTTTTTTTTTTTTTTTAAATAAAAGCCCAGTTTGGTTACTTGCACTCACTGGAGGGGTTGGACTTTTTCAAGATTCAGGGGCCATTGGGGCAATTTTTTTTTTCAGAACAAAGTGTCTAAATCTGCATTCAATGATCCCGGGTCATGGTTTTTAAAAATTAACAGTTTAGACCACTCCTCCAAACAGCACTCTATTTATTAGATGTGTTTGTGAAATTGATCCTATATTTCAGATTTTTTCACACGCATTTTCGATATTGCTGTTTGCAATTTATCTCCATTTTGCTGAAAGAAAATTCATTACATTGAGTTTACAAACAGTTGGGGCCTCTATTCATTCATGAGTAAACCTCGCTCGAACACTACACAGGCGAAGCCGGGTCCAGTCGGGTAAAACCCGCGTGTTGCCCGGGCCACTCGGCTAGTTGTTTATATATCGCTTCACACAATTATTTAATCTTTTTAAAATAAAAAGTACAATAATTAAGAGAAAAATATTTCTTATACAATCTAAAATTAGAAAAGAAAATAGATTTTCTTTTAAATGTTAAATCGGTAACCTCACGGATATACAGTTAAACCTCTGTCTATAGCGCCCCCTCTTGGGACTCACCAAAATAGGGTGCTATACACAGGTCACTTTTAATGTAAATCGCATCGTACTCCGTATTTAAAATCGGGCGCTATAGAGAGGAAGGCGCTATTTAGAGGGGGGCTATAGACAGGTTTAACTGTATAACCATTATAAAACACTAATATTTGAATTGAATACTCAAAATTTTTCAAAAATAAAGTAAAATACCTGAGAGAGCCGAGGCTTCCTGCCAAAACCGAAACCTATGTCCACCGCAGTAGGGCGCTGGTTGTGAGTGAAATCATCATTTGTTATGCAAATTTGTAAATAACTCTAAGGTTATTCAAGATAGAGGCCTGAAATTTTGACTATTACATTTTTTTTTCCAGATTCAACTCTATATACTGTTAAAATTACAGCCAGATTAGTTACGTATTTTGAGGACGTGTATAGCCAACCAACATATATATACATACATACATATATACACACATACATACATATATACATTGACTTATATTTATATAGAGATTGTTTCAAAATATTTGCAATAAGATTGAAATTTAGTTTTTATAAAAACAATCAAAATATTTAAATTTCCACAACATAAACATTTCTTATCCTCCCTCAGTATTTTATACAGGCTTGGAACAGTCATAATCTGCTTTAGAAGATACTATATATAGCAAATGAAAACAACAAGCGCTAATGCATCACAAACATTTCTTATTAAACTGTTCCCAATTTATAGAGAAATATTTTGTATAAATAGTTACAAAAATGAACGATAGATGGTACCACTAGTTCAAGCAAGTATATAATTGATGATGTCAGTTCACCACTTCAAGGTCATTTGTTTACTCTGTTCAAGGACATTTCAGTAAAATGTTTTGTCTGAGCTGAGAGCTCGCTGACGTATGTCTTGTAGAGTTGCCAAGGTTTGGAATCCCTGTTAGCTAATGCCTTCTATCTTTTTCCTGTTTACTTTTGCAAAATTATTTTTTTGCCACTGAAGGAGATGGCTGCTAAACAAATCATCCAAATACTAAACTATTTTTAAGAACTATAAGCTTTGAAAAAAGAAAATAATAAATCTTTAAAATGTTAAACCTGTTTCAATAAGAAAATCTGAAATTCAAATAGATATACAGTAGAACCTCTCTGTAAAAGACACCTAATTGCAGAGTCAAACTGTCCTTTATGAAGAGGTATCCTCTTACCAGAGAGTTGCTAAATAGTAAAAATGGTAATTTTGCAAATGAAAACTGTCCTTTGTGGAGAGGTGTCTGCTAGCGGAGTGTCCGCTAAAGGGAGGTTCTACTGTATTTTAAACAAAAAAAAATGTTTGAACAATTAGAAATAAAATTAACAGAACAATTTTAATATACCCACAAATTATTCAAGAAATAATAATTTTCTATAAATCTATATTAAGATATGATATTATAAATTTGAAAAAATAATTTAAAATCATATAAATAAGATCCAGATCTTCCTTAAGTAACAATTATCTTTATCTCTGGAGGAAGATCATCATTTATTCAGAATTTAAGGAGGAAATTAGTAAAAGCATCAATATAAAATCTTCTAAAATAGTCGATAGTAAAATTATAAACCATGTACTAGAAAATAAGTTTAGAGAGAGAGAGAGAGAGAGAGAGAGAGAGAGTAAACTAAGATGTTGCCTTAAAAATATAAAAAATGTAAAGTGTACAACGATATTTGAAAATTGTTCATATATATATTTTACTAGCGAACCCGGCCACGCGTTGCTGTGGCTAAATTGTAATATGTTAAATTAACATTATACTAAACTATTCAGTACAGTAAAGTTAATATTCACTTATAAAGATAAAAATGTTTTAGCCGATCTAAAGCCCTACGGGATTGAGAATGGAACGTTACGTTAAAATTTGAAAGTGATTTTTATATATATAGATAATATAGCCCTTCATTGTAATCATTGATTATAATCACTGCATTAATAAATGTCAGTGAACTCGTTTATATGTATTGTTTTTTGTTTTCGAGATATTCTAATAGAACGTTCTCACATTTTCTGTAAAATATTTATATATGCACAAACACAGAATATAATCACTATGTCTTAATTTCGCTATAATTATTGTTATAAATATTATTCTAAAATAATTCGCCAGAAATCGTCCTGATAGTATACTAAACAACTTCCCAAATTTTCATGGCAAACATCTAAAATAAAATAATACTTTTAATACTTTGCTACAATATTAAAAAGAGGGGGGCTTAGGTGTTTAAAATGTAAAATGTGCTCTAAATAGTATTACATAGAGCCTTCATAACAAACATATTTAAAATAAACCAATCAAAATATAATAATGCTGTAAAAACAGACCTTGCTACAATAATATAAAAGAAATGAAAATAAAAAAGACACCCACGCTGAGCCGCGAACCTAGGTTTGTTACAAATATTATTAAAAAACTGTTTATGTTAATATTTATTTTAAAAAGCCTACATTTTAAATAAAATAATATTTTTAATAATTTGCTACAATAATATAAAAGAAATGAAAAAAAAATCACCCACGCTGAGCCTCGAACCTAGGTTGTGGGGGTACGAAGCTGTGTACCTAACCTATAGGCTAAGCTTGACGTTACAAATAAGCTCATGCGAAGCTATTTCAGGCCATACGTCTGCCGCGAGGGGGCGCTGATTGCGAGTGAATTTACGTTTTATTGTAAATAAAAATGCAACGAAAGGTTATTTCTAAAGAGTAATTAGCCAGAAACCATCCCGGTAGTATACTAAACATCTTCCCAAAGTTTCATCACGATTGGTTGAGCGATGTAGAAGATTATCACTGACGAACGGACGGACGGACGGACCAACGGACCAACAAACATCCATTTATATATATATATAGATATTGAATCTATATGAGGGGGGGGGGGGAGAATTCCGACCACGCCAGTCCCTCCTGGACCTTTGGAATATTTGACCAAATTCTGGTCCAAGGTGACTAACGTGGCAACGGTACCCATTTTACAAACTCAAGATAGAGGACATTGTGACTGCTGTGAAAGAGATGCATGGAGACATCTGAGGATCTTCATTGGAGACGACAACCACAACAACAGAAAATTGA
>CP092866.1:109104877-109187870 GCA_030710605.1 Cordylochernes scorpioides | reverse complement strand
GATCGCTTCAGCGACTTCAAACTTGTGTAGCGTCTAGCACAGGCCCTTGGCTGAAAAATGGACCACACGCTGTAATCTATCGGATTGAGATCGGGTGAGTAGGGCAGCCATTCCACCGACGTGATGAAGTCCGTAAAATGGGCCTTGCACCAGTCCTGAGTCAATTTTGCCTTGTGAGCCGGCGCGGAGTCCTGCGGAAAATCCAATCCGCATCGCCGAAGTACTGTTGAGCCCACGGGAGTACAGAGGCCTCGAGAATGTCGCGGCGATATATTTCTTGGTTGATTTTGAACCCCCTGATCCACGAAAATGAGGGGGATCTTGCTACTGGCACAAATCCCGATCCGTACCATAACCGACTGCGGATTTTGGCGGTGTTCGACGATGGTCGACATGCCGGGAGCTTCAGCGGACCAGCTCCTGTCGTTTTGGTGGTTGTGCGCCTATTTGAGGATGAACGGTTTCTCATCCGTGAAGAGGATGCGCTCCCATAGCTGACCAGAGGCCCGATGCTTGAGTTGGCGACATCTCTCCAGCCGTACGCGCTCGTTATCATCCGTGAGGGGCTAAACTTTTTGGAGCTTGTACGCCTTGAGGTTGAGTTCTTTTTTAGATACTCGATGTACCGATGACTTTCTTATTCCCGTCTCACGAGCGATTTTTCTCATGACAATTGACAATTAAAAATAGATTATTGACATCTAGTCAACAGTAGGGAGAAGGTTTACAGACATTTTTAAAATAGGGAGAAATATATACAACAGACGGAGGGACGTCTGGATTTCATCAAGAGCTTAAAGCCGCCTTGAGTCCGGACAGGCCGTTGTGGGTTATGAAATCCATGTCCCCAGCATGCTCGATGACAGTGTTGAGGAATTCGACAAGAATAATCTTGTGTTCAGGCGAGAGATTTTTTTTAGGTAATTTCTATCATCGCGGTGTAGAATCGCGAACGTAATCTCTGGCCTGACCCACTTTGTTTCATATAGGGGGCTCAGGATAGTTGTATCGTTCAGTAGTTCGAGTAGATCGTTTATCTGGTACTCGAGTTTCAGCTATAAAGCGTCAATATCATCAGTGGGTGTAGGAGTGGTCTGGAGCTCTTGGGCACCCTCGATTTTGTTGAAGTCGATTTTTGATGATCTTACGGTTGGCGGTGCACTTTCTTCCTCTTCCAGCACGGTCACTTTCATGGCCAAGCTCATTGAAGCGATGGATGACCTTGGACACAGTTTGTTGAGGCACTTTGAGCAGCCGTACAATATCACATTGACGTTTTCCTTGACGAAACAGCTCAATAATCGCACTACGTTTGTTTTACATTATAAAAACACGACAAAATAAGTTAGCACAAAATCGAAACTTTACATTAGGTGCATAAGAACATGAAGAATTCGACAAAACAAATAAATTTATTACGGTTCAATATTTTCGTTATAAGGATAAATTAAATATTAATTCCGTTATTTTTGAACACCCTGTTTATTATCATTTAAATCAAAATTTGAAGACTATTTATTTTTGATGTTGATTCAATAATTTAATATAAAATAGAGTAATTTATTTTAAATTCTTTATTCTTTATTTCGACATAGAGCGCTATATCCCCCTAGGTACACTTGCACTTTAAAAATAAACAAAATTTTGAAAGAAAAGAAAGAAAGATATTTTCAATATGTACAGAATTAGTATGCAAGTTAGTTAGATGAAAAGAGAAAAAATATCAACACAATTGATATATGTACAAAGGGGTACACGAGGGTGTTACCCACTCGTCCACCGACTTATATGAAATCAAATTGTAAGTATTGTGTGTATTCGAATTTATTTAAAATAGTAAAATTATATAAACTGTTCTCTCTCGGTCAAATACACACACAGGTGGGGCTAGGAGGTGGTATTAAGGACCCCATCATCGCCTGGTGCGTTGGGGACACTAGTGCGTTGGGGAAGACTCCCCGGCTTAAAATACGAGATTGTAATTATTAATTCTTTAAAAAATTATAAAATATTATAGACGCGTATGATTCTTTTTAAAAATAAACAATTTCTACTGTTTTAAAATTACAAGATAGTTTCTCACAATGAGTTTCTTTTTATTTCAAAACGCTAGCTTTCAAGCGATAATCGCTCTTCTACGGGCTTAATAAAACATTGACTATATCCTACAAGAAATATTTACAAAAACATACGCGTGCAGCGTGGATATTTACAACTATTTTTTTTTTTAAATTGGTATGTAATCTAACAATTTTATGGAATTTTAAGAAACTCATTGTGAGAAAATATCTTGTAATTTTTAAACTTTTTTCACAATTTTATCATGAATAGAATTTCTACTGCCATTACTGCAATGGAAAAATTAATGGAAGGGCATTTTCCATTGCAGTAAGGACAGTAGAAATTGTTTTATTTTCAAAAAGAATCATACGCGTCTATAAAAGTTTCTAATTTTGATAAAAGATGGCGCGCTAATGCATCATAAATTCTTTTTAAAATTATTTTCATCTGCCAAAGCTTTAGACTAAGAATCTAGTGTCCCTTGTTCGAACCCGCTTTTAGCCATCTTTTTATTCTAATTATTTTGGCTATATCTTCCGGATTTTTGTAAATATTGACCGAGCTATCAATAAATTTCTTTTAATTGTCAAAAAAATTGTCACACACCCAAAATAAAATAAAAACATTTTTATAGATTTTTTACAGATATTCCGTAATATGGATGTTTTAGCGATCCCTCTAAAATCCAAGGGCTGGAACACCAAGTCGTCAAACAGAGAATATCAACACAGACGTTCGTGTATTTCTGACAATAGATATAGGAGATCAAAAAGGTCATAGATTAGATAGCTGGTGTGGTGAAAGAAAGCTAAATGTGGTGTGTGGAAATCTGTGGATAGATTGTGTGGGTTCAATGTGAAACTTAATGAGGATCTGTTATACACAACCACTCAATCAGACGGGTACAGCTTCTGGTGGAATATGCGTACAGAACATTTATTTTAATATCACAGAAACCCATTCCTATTCCAAAATAACTATATTAGGTACCGCTCAAAAAGAACAACCTAGCTTATGTTATTTACAATATGAACAGTTTCTTCACAGAAAACGGTGTACAATGCGGGATTCGATCCCGGTTCATGGCTGTCAGGAATCGAGGGTTTCAACCACTTGTCCTCCGACCTTTCTTAGAAACCCATTGACAGTAAATAGAATTGTTACAAATTTTATCGATAGAGGGCAATTGAATTTATAAATTTATTTTTCTAATATATATTTTATAATAAGGCTTATTTTGGATTTAATAAGTTTTATTTATTCGATATTTCGATGGACCAATCGTCCATCTTTTACGAGGGTTTTGTTATGAAGCACACAGCAGGTCGCGTGCTTCAGGTGAGCCACGGACGTCTTACAATCTTGTTGGACGATAAACCATCTATTATATACAATAAAAAAACTAAATATAAACAAAATAAAATCATTGTAATATATATAGCAATTGAATTAATTAAAGAAATAAATAACAAATAAATATGAAATCCATCAACAATTGAAAATAAAATAACTCTGGGGAAAAATATATCATAATAAATATCTAAAATTCAAGAAATATGAAATAAAATAAATATATAAATAATATAATTTTATAAGAGGTTCTAAACTATATATTTGTTATGAAAATATATTTACGGAAGAGCTTTGCTCGATGCGAATCCTTGAAATTATATGTATGTATCTCTACAGACCTATAAGCTTTTGTCCATCGGTTCACTAAACACCCCTAAACTGCCTTCCATAGTAAATACAGTGTTTATCCCAAACCAATCCATTACAATTGTAGAACGGTTTAGAGATTAATTTGGAGAAACAACTGAGAGGGTTCACTATTGATAAGTCAAGCCCTCTCTCTCATTCAATGACTTTTATTAGAGATAATATTTGATGCTATTATTGAAAAGAAACACATTGCCAGTATATTTATTTGTTACAAATAATATTCTATTATTAATATAAAAATATCATAAATACAATTATAAAATGATTTTGTTTTCACAAAATATATACAGACTGGGAACCTCTCCTTCTTCGTGGAGGATGTGATCATCATTAATGCCCTGAGACCTTACGGGCGAGTCACCTCCATCGCCTCTATGTAATGCAAAGCTGGATAATACACCTACACAGACGGCCGCCGCGAGGCCTACATACTCCTCCATGACAGCTGCTCTGAAGAGGCTGCCCATTCGCCTGGATATCAAATACGACACCATGCCGGCGTTCCTGTCATTTTGAATTAAATGCTCCAAGTGTAACAAGCAGGGTCACCGCAGGGCCAACTGCCCCATGCTTGCCAGGCAGACCATCAGTCCCACGCAATCATCCTCCTTCACCGATGTCAAGTCACTCGCCGCACCTCAGCAGCCCAGTCAGCCAGCACCTGCGCTTTCTGCACCAGCACCCCCTACTCCATCTGTGGAGGTGCCAAGTAATTCTCTTGCGGCCCATACCATAGCCCCTCGCACCACGGCGCCTCAGCTTGCTGAACCAGCGCTTACTATTCAACGTGAGGAGGAATCAAGTCCAGCCGTCGTAGCTCCTCCTCTTCCTCTACCTGCCCTGCGCTCCAAAATCTCCCTGAACCCATTGAGCTGATAGAAGTGGAGACAAGCAATGAAAACACTAGCTCGACCCCACCAGCCAAGAATGGTAGGATCAGGGCCCAACTCGACTCCATTCTAGAGAAAGCCCCCAGCTCACTGTTTGCCGAGCCTGACCAACTTGGGGCCTCCACAGGGAAGAGGTCCTAAGTGCCCTCGTCTCCGCTGCCAAGCTCAAAATTCTGATGAGCAACCTCACAGCCGTCTAGGGGACCGCATTGTTCCGACTGGTCCACGCCCACATACAGAGGCGACTTGACTCAGCCTCCTCTATCTTCAAGCGCCCGAGGCTTACTTGGCGGATAGGATCCATGAGCTTCCGCGTCGCCACCATCAACGCGCGTGGGCTCGCCACTCGGTGGAGGAGCCTGGTACTTTGCTATCTCCCGAGGCAACACTAAGTGGGCATTGCGTTTTTCCAGGAGATAAACAGCTCCTATCTAGATCACGCTAAAGACCTCTGCCTCGGCTACAGCGTCGTTGTCACGCCACCCGCAGCCATCTCGGGTTCTGGACTTGCCTGTGTCTTCGGGCCAGGCGACGCAGTTCTGCGTCAGCGTGTCCTGAGGCCGGCTAAATTGCCTTGGCTGTCATCAATCCCCATGGTCAGGAGATGGCTTTCATCAACCTTCGTCTTTCCCACAATCCTCACGAGCGGCTAGAGCAACTCGAACTAAAAACTGCAGCTGCGATCCAAGAGGAAGTCGGGAGATCGGAGACTTCAACATCAGGGAGGACCGGTACTACTCATCGGCCTCCGTGGATGCCCTCACCACTCTTCAAGACCTTGCTGCCCCACGTGGGCCATCCTCCCGCAGCTGGATTCCACCCATCTTCCCCAACTTTACTCTGGAATCTTGGCCTCTTGGATAACTCTCCATTTTACAATATATTAAAAAATAATAATAATAAAGAACCTGGAGAGGTCGTAGGCATGCTGCAGACTTACTGCTAAAACCGACACCATCTCCGACTTCGGTCACTGAACATGTATTTGACATATTTCTCTCAGTTACCGTGGTGAGGCGCTGTTTGATAGATAAATAGGGGGATTTGTTAATAACTCCAAGGATATTCGAGATAGAAGACTGAAAATATTCCTATAAATATTTCCAAATTCAACTCTATATACTGTTGAATTACAGCCAGATTAATTACGTATTGTGAACGTGAATAGCCGACAAACTTATATATATACAGTTACTTTTTTAAATATATATCGTAATTTAAACAATGTGATATGTAATTAATAAAGTATGACGTCTTTTCTAGTCGTCTCAAAGTGACACCAGCTTGCCACTGGACACCCGGGGGATCCAGAGAGGGACAAAAAGGGCGTTAATCCGGATGTTGACAGTTAGTTAGGTTACAGTGGATATTTTCCGACAGCCCCGCTCAGTCTAAGTCCATTATCATCTCACGGCGGGCCTCGTGGCCGCCGTTTTGGCTCCTCTCTGCCTCCGCGGCTTCATGCAGGACGCCGAGCTTTCCTCAGTTAATCCTCAACATTCCCCTGGTCCTGGTGCCAAGTGAGACATACTAGGAGAGCGTCATTTGATCCCAAACTTTGTCCTTACTGTCTCGTGCGGACTTCCCACTCTGCACGCCTTGCCACTCAACCCCGACTGCTTCCAACTCACTTGTTGTCTTACCCGGGTTTACGACATATATGATAATAATTATTATAATATTTAATCGAAGAATGTAAAATATCAAACCATTTTCTAGTATCATTATGTTTAAAATATATTTATTCATTCTTTTTTTTTTAACCCTTAAGCGGTCGCAATTGTATGGCTTGTGTGTGTATGTATGTGGTAACTATTATAACCATATACTTAATATAGCCAGTTGGAGAACTTTTAGAAAATATTTATACATCAAAAATATCATATTTCAAAAATATATTCTCAATTTCATTCTAAATCTATCTATAAAGTTTATTATAATAAGTCTATAATTTTAAGTTTATTACATTTTTATTTTATAGTGTGACCTTTTGATTTCTCGTCATTGGGCAATTTTTACTCAGCGCGACCTTGTATCACTTTTGGTTTTGGTTCACATAATCAAGTTTCGGATTACGCTCTGACTTTTTGTTTTGTTTTGCGGCCAAGAATGTAATAATACAGTCTATTCTGTAAAGAATCAGATTGTATTTATATTTGTATTTCTTTTTTTTACATTATTTCCTATTTAAATACTTTCAAACGTTGATTTTTTTCATGAATATAATATTATTTCAAATCCTGATGATGAAGAATCAGAAACTGATGATCAAATAGAAGAGAGGAGTACAAACACTTAACATTATCAGAAGAAAACAATGAGGATCCAAGCTCCAATTACTATATAGGAAAGGATCAAAAGACTAAATGGAAGAAAGCTCTTCCTCCAAAAAAAAAAAAAGTTCGAACTCTCGCAGTAAAAATATTGTCGCGGAGATAAATAAAGCAAGGGCAAGTTTGGGGATAATTAATTTATTATAAGGGGTAATTATAGGGGGAGAGAGAAAGCACAACTTACCCCCAGTTAAAGCTAATCCTGAAAATGAACGGCGTTAGCCACCGTCCCGTTTTCCTTATTTACAGATTAGCTTCCCAGAAGCCCCCACACCTGTGGTCCCCCCGGGGTCCAGGGATGATTGACAGTTGTCCCATCTGGATGGAGCTACTTGACATTACACCCTCTTTAGAAAAAGCAGCGACCCGCTGATTAGCTTGTCACAGCCCTTGTTCTGGAAGGAAATCTATCACGGCCTGTGTTCCCTAGCAGAATGGAATGTTGTTCTTCAGGGTCCAGGTAGGGCTTGACATATAATCGGTGCACACAATGATCCAACGGTTTCCATCTTTAGAAACTGGAAATCTTCCAAGGAGATCGACCCCGACCTTATGGAATGGCTTTTCTACAGGTGGTATGGATACAAGTTGTCCAGCCGGACGTCGAGGTAATTTCTTCCTTCGTTGACACTCCCGACAATGGCTTACATATTGGCGAACAGTTCTATAAAGGCCAGGCCAATAGAATCGTTTCTTCACTTAGTCATACGTTCGGGCGAAACCCAAATGCCCAGCTGTAGGAGCGTCATGTAAATCTGCCATAACTTCCGATCTTAAGTGTTTAGGAATCATCATAAGCCAGGGTCTTCCAGTTGTGCTATAGTTTTTCTTGTATAAGATGCCGTCGATAATGCTGAATTCACTTCTGGTGTAGCCTGAGTATATATTATCGATTATTTTAGCTAAATCCGGGTCTTTAGTCTGCTCTATATCGACGTTGGTTAGTGACATCACAGCACTTGGTTGATCATTCTCAAGCGGGCTCCTTGACAGACAATCGGCATCCTTATGTTTGCGTCCGCTCTTGTAGATAACGGTCACGTCAAATTCTTGCAACTTCAGCGCCCATCTTGCCAAACGGCCAGAAGGATCTTTCTGTCCTACCAACCAACATAGAGAATGATGGTCAGTGACAACCGTGAATGGTCGACCAAACAAATATGGACGGAATTTGCTAATAGACCAGACTACAGCAAGGCATTCTTTTTCTGTTGTAGAATAGTTATGTTCAGCCTTTGTCAAGCTTCTAGATGCATAAGCTATAGGCCGCTCCTTTCCACCTTGTATTTGTAGAAGAACAGCTCCAATACCATGTCCGCTTGCATCCGTGTGTAGATGGGTATCAGCGGATTCATCAAAGTGTCCCAAGACAGGCTCTGAAATTAGAGCTGTTTTAAGGACTTCAAACGCTTTCTCTTGAGCTGCATCCCAATAGAATTGTTTTTCAGTCTTCAGTAGGTCATGCAAAGATCTAGCTTTGTCAGCAAAATTTTCAATAAATCTTCGGTAATAGGAACATAATCCAAGAAAGCTCCTCAGTTCAGAGATATTCTTTGGCCTCGGAAATTTAGAGACGGCTTCAACTTTCTCTGGATCTGGATGGATTCCATTGGCGTCAACAAGGTGTCCTAAAATCTTTATCCTCCTTGATCCAAAAAGACACTTTTTGTGGTTCAAGCTTAGTCCAGCTTTCTGGATGCACCTTAATACAAGTTGTAGACGACGTAGATGTTCCTCAAAGGTAGGTGCGTAAACTACGATGTCGTCCAGGTATCAAAGGCACATGTTCCATTTAAGACTGCCCAGAACACTATCTATCATCCTTTCAAACGTTGCTGGAGCGTTGCATAGACCGAAAGGCATTACTCGGAATTCATACAGCCCATCTGGAGTGATGAAGGCAGTTTTCTCCCTGTCTTTTTCGTCCACTTCAATCTGCCAATACCCGGACCGAAGATCCATCGTGGAGAAGTAACTAGAGCCAGCTAAACTGTCCAAGGCATCGTCAATGCGTGGCAGCGGGTAAACATCTTTTTTTGTTATCTTATTTAATCGACGATAATCTACGCAGAATCTCCAGGTCCCATCTTTCTTTCGAACTAGAATAACAGGAGATGACCAAGGACTTTCAGAGGGCTTCACGATGTGATTTTCAATCATCTTGTTCACTTCATCTTGAATTAGTCGTCGTTCACTTGGTGCTACTCTATAGGGCCGCTGTTTGATAGGAGAGTGGTCTCCTGTGTTTATCTTGTGCTTCACAGTACTGGTGGGCTTAATAGGAGTTCCCCCAAAGTCAAATTTGTCAATAAACTCGTCAAGGCATGAAACAAGCTGTAACCTTTGAATTTCAGACAGCCCTGGATCTAGAGTAAGGTTTAGCTTCTGTGACCATTCACGTGACTTTAGCTGCGTTTCTTGTAACTTATCGCTGGATTCGATAAGACTGCAGATATTTCCATTCTCATAACTTTCCATGGTGCACATATTCATTCCTGATGGAATCAGTTGCGGCCAAGACGCTCCATTCGCAACCCAAATGTTACCTCGGCCGTGTCGAAATGTGACCAATGAGTTTGGTATAAGAATTTCTTTTCTTAATAATAAGTCCTTAGAAGTTGAGACTAAAACATCTCTAACACCGCATACTTCTTCGTTTATCACACTGATCTTCTTTATTGATTTAGGCGGGATGACAAAGTCGTCGGAAGCAAACAATCTCTGGTTTTCCTCCTCTCGAGATTCCAGGACGGAGGTTTCCCCGAGATGGAGTTCATTTCTGCCACAATCAATGACGGCTTCGGTGGCCTTGAAGAAGTCCCATCCGAATATGATGTCATGGCTGCATTCCACCATAACAACGAATTCAAAGGATATCTTCAGACCATTAAATTCTATGTTCAGGACACATTTTCCTAGGGTCTCTATTAAATTTTAATTTGCGGCTTTAAGAATGGGACCTGGTTCTTTGAAGAGAGGTGTCTTTAGTTCGCGTCGAAATTTGTCTGAAATAACAGAAAAGTCTGCTCCTGAATCCACCAATGCTTTAATTTTGCGTCCATTTATTTCGACCATAACAAAATTTCTTTTAATTTAGCGGCGATATACCCTGGAGGAATTTCCTCAATGGCGACCTCACCCCCGTTAGAAGCCGCTCCACTTAGTTTTTCACATTCTGAGGCTTGGGAGAACGGCTGAAACGACGGGCTGGCGACTGGGATTGTCTTCGAGCCGGCGACCTTGCGCGGCTTGGATGTGGGGAAGAGCTCCGGTAGAAGTACGTCGAGGTTTGGGGCGTTACATAGTCGTCGTCGGCGTCATATCTCGGGGGTCGACTCGAAAATCCAACATTTCTTTCTTCTCCGCCATTCCTTGACCTGGCTTCAGCGAAGACCTGCCGTCGTTCCCTACAATAACGGACGACATATCCGGGTCGTCCGCAGTGGAAGCAGATAGGTTTGTCGTCGTAGGTTCTCCAATGTTCCGTCTTCCTGGGTTGGGTTGGTCGGTCGATATTATAATAGGGCGTTCGTGGTTGTTGTTGTACCACGTTGACTTGTGGTCTGGTAGGTTGTAGAGCACGGCTGACCTCTTCCCTCACAGTCTGTTCCAGGGCGTTCACCTCTCGGAGAGGATTGACCACTTCAGGTGCTGAGAAAACCTTTTGTATCTCTTCTCTAACGATGCGGCGAATTAAGCCGGCCAAGTCGTCTGAGTCGTCAACACACGAAATGGGCATTACGTTTGACAACCTGGCGAATTTCGTACGGCCGATCCTGCGCTGCTTGACGGTTGTCAGATGACGGCAAAACTTCAGGATCTCATCTACTGTCTGTATGTCTTTCGCCACCAATACCTGGTATGTGTCCTCCGAAATTCCCTTTATAATGTGAGCAACTACCTCACCTTCTTCCATGCGAGGGTTCACCTGGTGGCAGAGACTAAGAATCTCCTGGATGTATGACTCGCTAGATTCCTCGGCCTTCTGTGCTCTTGACTTCAGAACTTCCTCGGCGCGTCGAGCAGAATCCTCCTGTAGTCCGAACACACCGCGGAATGCGTCTTCAAAGCTTCTCCACGAGTTGAGTGATTCTTCGTTATTATCAAACCACCTTCCAGCAGTTCCGTTCAAGTAAAATACGACGTTGGCAAGCTTCATGGTCTCGTCCCATCTGTTGTACTTCGACACTCTCTCGTACTCTTTCAACCATTGTCCAGGGTTTATATTTCCATCTCCAGAAAAGGTAGAAGGATCTCGTTGGCGCTGACAAGGGAGGTAGGATCCGCTAACAGTAGGTCTGTGGTCGTCTTCCATTTCTATTCGTTGTGGCAAAGGTTGAAGAATTGGTTCACGTCCCTGTAGACGTCGACTTCTTCGAAGTTCCGTCACGCTACCCAGCGTCTCCACCAAAATATATCGCGGAGATAAATAAAGCAAGGGCAAGTTTGGGGATAATTAATTTATTATAAGGGGTAATTATAGGGGGAGAGAGAAAGTACAACTTACCCCCAGTTAAAGCTAATCCTGAAAATGAACGGCGTTAGCCACCGTCCCGTTTTCCTTATTTACTGACCAGCTTCCCAGAAGCCCCCACACCTGTGGTTCCCCCCGGGGTCCAGGGATGATTGACAGTTGTCCCATCTGGATGGAGCTACTTGACAATATTATCATACATCTATTGCCGGTATTGGATTTCACTTTTGTGTAAAGAACACTCGGTTATCATTTTTCAAAAATTCTATAAAGCAAAACGATCTCCAATATCCAATTAGAAAAAGTAATAAACTTTCATTTGAATTTATATTATCAAGTGGCTCTGCGGCTCACAAGAGGCCCCATGGGACGTCTGTCAATCATTCCTGGACTCCAGGGGTAGGGGGCCACGGGCTCTACTTCATACGTAACTACTGAAGAGATACTTCGGTCCCTACAAAGTGACCAAGAAGTTTTCAGAAGTTACGTATGAAGTAGAGCCCTTGGACCCGTCTCCCCTGGAGTCCAGGGATGATTGACAGGCATCCCATGGGGCCTCTCGTGAACCAAGAGGCTCTGCGGCTCACGAGAGACCCCATGGGACGCCTGTCAATATTGTCACGTATTTATCTTGTCAAATAGATACTGGGAATCAGACAAAGCACATTATTCTATCTAAAGTTTATTTAACCAGCATGCCACGACAAGATTCTTTTATTTAGTCATATATTATTTACATAAAAATAATTATACCAAAATTTATATGACAAATTGGAAACATAAATATGCAAATATTATACAGTGACAATATTTTGTAACTTATCTTCAAAATTTAATGGTATTCTTTATGAAATTATGCTAAGAGGTAAAATTTTGCTCTGTATTTCAATTTTGATATAATAAAATATATAAAACATCATTTTTTAAATTCAGGATTATTCGTATATTTATTTGAACACTGAAGCATTATCTTGTAATAAAATAACAATAAAATAATAAAGAATAGTTTATTTATTTAGGTTTTTAAAGGAAGGTAAATTTTACCCACCGCGAACTTTCAAGGTATAAAGAGGGCGCGACTGTTGCTGGGTTGAAGTCCTATTAAAACGTTCAACAACTAGAGTAGAGCATCGAATATACGAATCAATTAGGGAATGGGGGTGTTAGGATAATCGATATTTAGGATAACTGACGTTCCTTCCTTCAAAATAAAATACTAAAGTCACAGTTGTATTATGAAAAAAAAAAAAAAACAGTTATATTAAACACTAGACGAATGACCCGGCTTCGCCCGAGAATTCCCCCGAGCGCAATTTCCTTCATACTGAAAGTACATCAATAATAAATAATATAAGTGCCATAGAATAGCAATACAGAAGTAACACATAAACCACAGGCAAAAGGTGTGTGTGATGGCAAAAATTGTATTATTTTAGTGTTTAGATATTTGATTTAATTATTTTTTTTGCGATCCATTTAGTTGTTTCAAAATCAATATAATTTGAATAGATGGCAGCTTTTCCACCCAACCCCCGAGGTACCCGCCCCAGCGCATTAGCCCTTGAAATTGCCTGAGTTGAGTGAGTGACTGCGATGGATCTTGACTGCGATACCCATCTTCTCAGTAAGAATAATAAAAAATAGGTTTATGAAAAAAATTAATCGAAAATACTGGCATGTAAATATTTTTCTGTAAAAAATAAAAGAGCACATAGAAATAAGGCAAACATATGTGTTTGCTAATGACTGCGATTGCATTTTAAACGATTTTTTTAAGAGATAAAAAAAAAATAAAGGCCAGAACAAAAAATTAATAAAAAATACGAAATCCATTATTTACATACAGTAACGCTAATTTTGTAAAGTTTTTTAAAAATTGGATTGTGTGCACTTACCGTAACTTTGTAATATAAATTTTTCTCTCTCTCATACTCAATACTTCTGTAAAAAAAGTAACACTCGTATAAAAAGATATTTAAAAAATGTACGCAAGAATCTTGAAAAAATATGCAGAATGCTCATTGGTCGCTTAATTGGCCTGGTGTTATTACTTCGCCTCGTATTTACTCAGCGTAAAAAAGTTATATATATATATATATATATATATATATATATATATATATATATATATATAATCAAAAGAAAATAATAAATAGTCAAAAATACTAATCAAGATGTAGCCGAAATTTTTCCTCGGGTTTATAAAAAGCGACATGCAAAATTTGGTACCAATTGGTTCAGTACATTTTGAGTTTATCGCGAAACAGACATTGACTTTTATATATAAGAAAGATAAATTTGTTTAAAACTTGTATTTTGCTTTATTTATTATTGCTATTTATATTCTATTACCTATGGCTTTGGTGAGGTTTCCCACTGTTGAAGCTGTTTACTATAAAAGCTATATACATGTATATATTATGTGTATTACAAATCTTTCAAATCATTGTACTGTATTACAGGGAACTGACTAAATACGTGCAAAATTGCCATTAAAATGTACAGTACTTACAGTTCATGAAAAAAGTCCAGATTTTTCTTTTGCTTCAGAGCTGATATTCGTTTTTTTGGCCGCTAAATCTTGCAAACGCTTTCTTCTTGTTATTATAGCCACTTCATAGCCGTCTGAAGGCAATGAAAAGCTTTCTCATTGGATGGTCCTTTTTCAACCTGGTCGTCATCCCGAAGCTCTTTCTCCTTGTCGCTAGAACCTTGATCGTCGACGACACTTTCGATGATTTCATCTTCAGTCAATAATTGATAGCCATCAACGTCGCACTCCAGCCAATCTTGAATATCTTTCTGGTCACATTCTTCAAATACAGTAGATGTTGTAATGAGCTCAGCCAGCTCTGATACAAATTGGCTGTTTGGTAGCTCTTCAGATGCAGTGATAGATTCTTCTGATGGAAGAAGCTTATTCCAAGATTTTGCTAATGTGGTGTCTTTTAGAGTAGTCCAAGCTTCTGCTGCCGTGTACACAGCTTTCTTCAAGTTAATTTCTTTGTACAGATGTTGTACACTTTTCATAATTTTCCTCCATCAGAACAGTACTTATCAATTATTTTCTGTAATAACGTTTAAAGCTTTCAATGACTCCTTGATGCATTGGTTGGAGAAGTTACGCTAGGAGGGAAAAGACAACTTTAAATTTTACATCTTCTCTTTCCTTTGAAATGTATCAGGGATAGCTTGGAGCGTTATCAATCAATAATTTCCAGATTACATTTCCAGATTCTCCAGTTGCAGTCTGATGTTTTTTGACTTCAGGGATAAATACAGTGTCACACCACTCTATAAAAATGTTTGTATCCATCCACGAGTTCTTTTGTTTCTTGTAGATAACAGGCAATTTTTTTTATTCCTTTACATCACCGCCTATTTGCAAACTTCCCTATGATTAGCAAAGGTAGCCTGTGTGTTCCATTATTATTTCCGCATACCATAGCAGTGATACGTGATTTGCTTGCCTTATAGCCAGGTGCTGACATTTCATTCTTAGTGACTAGGGATTTGTTGGCATTTTCTTCCAATATAAACCAGTTTCGTCTGCATTGTATACATTGCTTTTATTGTAGCCTTCCTTATCAATCATATTTTTAAAATACTCTTTAAAATGTTTAGCTGCTTCAGTATTAGCTGACAGTTTTTCACCCTGAATATTCAATTACCTAATTCAATGTCTAGATTTGAAACACATAAGCCAGCCGGTAGTTACTTTAAAATCAGGATTGCCACCTATTTTCTCGTTCATTATAGAGCCTTTTCACAAATCAAAGGGCCTCTTATTGGTTGTCCTTGGCTACGTAACTGCATAAACCATGTGTAAACCGCAGCGTCTAAATCCATGTTTTCTGCCATTTTGATCGAATATCTGTACAAACTTCCATCTTCATTATCAAGTGCACTAGCATAGTTTGTAATGGCATCACTATTCTTTTGAATGTCCGATATTGTTGCATTTCCATCTCCATATTTCCGAGCTAAGCTTGATCCACTAGCACTATTCTTCAACGGATCTACTATTTTAAGTTTATTAGTAAGACTGAGAACAAAAAACAAGTTTAGAAGACATTGTTGACAGGATGCCTGCCGCCAGGTGCCAGCCGGGAAGCTCGCTATGTTAGCTTTCGGTTTCGGCGGTTTTGGTTTCGGATTACGGATAACCGATGTTTCGGATAATCGGTATTCGGATAATTAATGCTCTACTGTATAGCTTTTGCAACATTTTCTGTATCAAAGCACTTTATTCCATGCTTTATAAAAAAGATTCTGCGTCGTACTGTTAATAAATTCTGTGCCCTTATCATTCTGCATCCTTTCTGGCTTCCTCTAATTGAGGATAGCCGAGAAATTAATTGCAACTTCGTTTCCTGTTTTGTTCTTTATTGGAATAAACCAAGCATACATTTAGAGAATACATCTCAATAATAGTTAATATATATTTAAAACCCCTTTGTCAATTGGCACAACTGTAATTTGCATAATAATACATAATACAATTAATTTATACATAATACAAAGATATTATGCAGAACGGCGAGTAATATTATGACGAATAATATTGGTATTTCAATTTTTTGCAAGTGTTTAGGAACTTTTGAGACAATTTGCATAAATCGGCTTGCCGCTCAGTGCATGGAGAATGTACCAATTATTACTAGTTGTGGAAAACTTGATGGCAATGGTGCAGCTATGGCTGCAGGCGTTCAAGTTTAACAACTTGGGTAGAGAAACCTTCCCACGGTGTCCTGAGTACCTAATACCTGATCTCAGCTCTCTTTCCAAAATCACTTCATTAGGTTCCGCTCAAAAAGAACAACCTAGTTTATGAAAATTGCAACAATAAACGAAAAAAAAAATGTTAACGCGGGATTCAATCATGGTTCATGACTGTCTTGGAATCGAGGGTGTTACCCACTCGTCCACCAACTCTGTTAATACCTAATCCGCCAAAGAAACACCCATATACAACATAACAGAGTAGTACAAGGTTGTCTCAAAAGTTCGTAAACACTTGCAAAAAATTGAAATACCAATATTATTCGCCATAATATTACTCGCCGATATGTATAATGTATTTGTATTATGTATAAAGTAATTGTATTATGTATTATATATTATATATTCGCCGTAATAATATTATTCGCCAAGTAATAAGAAAAACCCGAACTTTTAGGACAACCTTATAAATTAGAGGATGAAGACAGCTTTCAAGTAATTTACACACTCGCTCAATCCTAATGACAATGTAAGTATGCAAAATTTCAGACGCCTATATCGATGAGAAGAATGTTGATTTCAATTTCGTTTTTAAAAAATGTATTGTCATCATTAATAGGCTTTTTCTTGTGTTCTTCTTGCATTTCTTGAATAAAAAAGATGTTCTATCATTAGTTTTAAAACCGAAGTTTAAGTACATAATTGCTATTTTACAATTGTGTGTATCCTAATACACCATAAAAACATAGTAAGAACTGAGAAACAAAATTCGTGCTACACAGTGTTATTTTTGAAGATTTTATATACAATATTTCTAATTTTGTTTTGTCAATTTATGATTTGTATTATTATATTATAGAATTATTGGCATTAATTTTTTTGTTTGTATTATAAAAACCAAAAGGTATTTTATTTCAAGAATTAATCGTAGAGCAAACATTCACTTGGAGAGATCCCGGATGAAGCCGGGTCATAATTTATAACTGTTTATACGAATAAAAATAAAACGATAAGAGGAGCTTCTTTTATAAATTTTAATGCGCAAGCTTTCGGACTAAACGTCCTTCTACAGGGATCGATAGTGGTAATTTATAACTGTAACGAATAGTATTTGAATAAAAATATTTTTATACCTATGTTTTTGGGAAAAAATGTTTCAGGAAAAATTCCGGGCGTTGTCCAGGTCTCATTCAGCTAGTATATATATGTGACAATATCGTTGCGGAATTTCTTGTTGTTCGATGAGAATGGTGAGGATTGGTTGAAACGCAGTCGTTTGAGTGGCAAGTGAAGCATACAGTTAGGAATAATCAGGACACGTGATGGGGTTTGAAAATAAAAGGCAACTGGTTTGGAGAACAGAAAGCTTGAGAAAGCGGAGCGATTTTTGGATTATTAACTAGTTGATCACATGGCGATGATTGGACTTATCTATGGGCTGAGCGGAGAGAGAGGTCTCTAGAGCAGAGGTTACCTTGGTGAGAGCAAGTCGAAAACTCGATCCGAACTCGGTGGGAGCGAAGCGATTACTAACTATCCTGCCTTCTCGATTTAACACGAAGAGTTTTCTTCTTTCCCATTGGCGGGAAGCTGTCACGTGGGCTTTTTTCTATTGGTTGACCTACTTAGGTGTTGTTTCCTAATTGGTAGGAAGATGTCACATGGCCCGTTTTCTATTGGTTGACCTACTTAGGTATTGTTTCCTAAGTGGGCCTTGCTTATTTCTTTGGCGGAAGATACGCCCGACCCTGCCCAGGAAATACTGATCGTTAAACTTAGCTTTTACGATTTCCGGGGTCATAAGGTTGACTGTGACTTTATTAATAGTTGTCTTCTCTTCTAAGCCTACTTCCTAGGTTTTTCTCTAAGGCGTTCTATCCTCCAGTTACCTTTGTTCTTTTATTAAATCCTTTTAAAACATACATTGTACATACATAGTGGGTCGGAGGTGCATGCAGTTATATACAAATTATGACAGATGCGCCCCCTACATGTGAAGAATTCAAGAAGGGGTTAGCCTGAGAGAATTCTGTAAAGGGAAAAATAATTTTGTGAGAAAATTAGTTGTTGATACGTTTCTATTAATTGTTAAATATTAATGGTGAAAATTATTTTGTAAGAAATCGCACTTTATATATATATAAAGATAAATAAAAGATACACTATTTTTTTAAGCTACTATAATTATTTTATTCTATTTACAATTCTTACACTCGTGCACATTCTATTGCACGTATCTCATTGTTTACAAGATGATGATAAATAATACAGAGTAGAGTAATAATATATCACAGATCATTCCTCCTTCCTTAAATTGTTCATAGTTGGAGAAAACCGGCAAGGAGGGCATCGAGGTCGGGTAGATCTCCTAGGCGGAGGTGATGTGGAAATTTGAGGGTCTTGTTCCAGTCGGTGAGGTCCTGCTCCAGCGTTGTCCAAGGTCCAATCAGAATCTTCAGCATATTTGGTATCTGAACCTGTCCTCATCTGATTGACATGCACTTTAAATGTGCCTTTTAGGTTCTTTACTAGATAAACATTGTAACCTAGTCGTCGTATCACCTGGGCCTTGAACCATTTGCGCCTATTTTGTATTACTCTTGTAAACAGCACTTTATCTCCAACTTGAAAATGTCGCCTTCCACACTCATTTCTCCCAAAAGTCTTCTGGATAAATTCAGAGTTCAAGCAATTTACAAATGTTCTAGGCACATAACTTAGGAGACGTTCTACAGGAGGCTTATCTAAAGAGGTAGGCGTATTTCTATAATTAAACAGAACATTTTGTAAAATACAGTCCATATTTGAGTTTGGAGATTCTTCTAACGACTTTTCCAGAGATTTTTTATTATTCTTACCGAAACTTCAGCAATTCCGTTAGACGAGGGATTATATGCTGGCGAGGTTAAGTGGTATACATTATTTTTCCGTAAGAACTCCTTAAATTCAATCGAATTGAAGGGGGGGCCATTGTCAGACACTAAGCATTGCGGTAATCCATACCTGGCGAAACACTCCCGTAGAAGCTTAATATTTTCTTGCGAAGTAGTACCTCTAACTGGGAATACTTCAATCCAATTTGAATTTGCATCTACTACTAATAAATAACAATCACCTCTGAAATAGAAATGGTCAACATGAACTCGCTGCCACGGTTGGTTAGTCCTGGGCCAAGGTGTGTTCTCAGCAGGAGGAGCTGTCTGATGATGCATACAGGGAGAACATTCCTTCACAAACTCTTCAATTTGACTATCCATTTTTGGCCACCAAACCGAAGATCTGGCTAGAGATTTCATGCGATTGATTCCTATATGACTTTGATGAAGTAACTTCAACATTTGATCTTGACAGGTTCTTGGAATCACTGCCCTAGAATCAACAAAAATGCATCCCTGCAGTACAGAAAAATTTTCCAATTTTGAAAGGAATGGTTTCATTGTTTCATCCTTTTTTGCTAACTGAGGGTCTTCTAATAGATATTCCTTGAGCTTATTTAAAACCGGATCTTTATTGGTTTCTTCTTCAATAATGAGGTGGTCCAATGGAGTTACATTTAAAAATTATATATCATGTGTCACCAAATCAATGTTGTCTTCCCTTGAATTTATTTCCTCAAGTGGAAGTCTTGAAAATGCATCCGCACAGAGCATGGTATCTTTATTTGTATATCTAATATCGAAATCGAAATTTGACAACTCTAAAGCCCACCTATGCAAGCGATTTGCAATTAAAGGCGGAAGAAGTCTTTTGTTTCCAAAAACAGTCGTTAAAGCTTTATGATCACTCTTTAACACAAATTTTCTCCCAAACAAGTATTGTTTCAGTTTGGAAGTTGCAAACACAATAGCAAGTGCTTCTTTCTCAGTCTGAGAGTATTTGACTTCTGCACTTGACAATGTTCTGGAAACAAAGGTGATTGGCTTCTCTTCCCCTTCCACAATATGACACAAGACCCCACTTATGCCATAGGCAGATGCATCGCAGGTTAAAGTTAATGGAAGCTTCATTGAATAGTGAATAAGCGCCTGGGAATTTAATAGAGTTAACTTCAAATTCAGAAATGCCTTTTCGCATTGGCTAGACCATTTCCAACGATTGTCCTTCTTTAGGAGTTGATAAAGAGGACCAGCCAAGGTTGACATATTAGGTATGTATTTTGAATAGAAGCTCAACATCCCTAGAAAACTCTTCAATGATGTTTTGTCGAAAGGCTTTTTACACCTTTCTAATGCTTCCAATTTCTTTGAATCTGGTCTAACACCATCTTCATTTATAATATGACCTAGAAAACAAATGTCTTTTTTTTTAAATAAGCATTTTTCTTTATTAAGGGTGAAATTTAGCTCTTTCAATTTATCGAAGATCATTTTTAGAATTCTGTAATGTTCTTGTTCATCTTTAGAACCAATGAAAATATCATCTAAGTATATCACCGTGTTGGGAACATCATGAAAAAGGCTGTCCATACACCTCTGGAAAATGGCTGAAGCTGGACTGATGCCAAAAGGCAATCTATTATATCGGTAAAGTCCTCTATGGGTAGATACCACTAGCAGATTTTTTGATGCTTCATCCATTTCAATTTGATGATATGCGGAGGAGAGATCCAATTTGGTAAAAATCTTGTTTCCTCCTAGATTTCCCAACATAGTTTCTATAGTAGGTAATGGATATTTCTCATCTTCAATGCAATTATTCAAAGTATTTTTAAAATCACCACACAAACGTAGTTCTCCATTTGACTTTATTACCGTTACTAAAGGCGTAGACCAATCACTAGCATTAACTTTTTCAATTATTTGACTTTTTTCAAGTCTGTCTAGTTCTTTGTCTATCTTCTCTTTAATGGAAAAGGGTACTGGTCTAAATTTAAAAAATTTGGGCTTTGCATTTGGCCTCAATGATATTGAACCTTTAATGCCCTGAATTGGTAAATCTTTATTTTCAAATACTCTCTTATATACTTCTAAAAACAGTTCTAAATTTGAAATTACATTTATATTATTACAGATATCAAAAACGCAATTGGGCCAATCAGCTTTTAAAATTCTTATCCAATTTCTGCCCAGTAACGGCGTTTGGTTATTAAACTGGCCTGTCACAATTAGGGGTAGTTTTTCCTGATAGTTTTTGTAACTAACATTTACCAAGCATTTTCCAAAAACTGGAATCAAATTTCCTGAAAAACTTTTCAAATGTCCACTGTATTTCTCTAGAGTGACATTTTTGAGATTTGTAAGAAAAAATTTCTTTGAAACTACAGACACGTCTGCACCAGTGTCAACCTCCATTATAGTGTCTGCATCTTCAATTTTAACGTTTACCATTATTTTTGGTGCGTTTTCTAATGTGTTGCACTGAAAAGTATTCAATTTATTCTGATTGGGTTTATTCATTCCAGAATTTTGGGCCGATTTTTTATTCCAACATACTGGAGCAATGTGCCCTTTCTTATTGCAAATATAACATTGAGCATTTTTAAATTTGCATAACTTCGTATCGTGGTTAGACTTTCCACAAATTTTGCAAGGATTATTGTATTTACATGGGAATTTAAAATTTTTAGATCTGGCTTTCAACTTATCAATATCATGACCAGGATTTTTCATCAAATTTACTTGTGACTTCGCTGCCTCTACAGAATTTGCAATATTTATTGCACTATCAAACGTTAAAAAAGGTTCACTTAGCAGCCTTTTAAGCGTAGCTTCATCGAAGCAACCACTTACAAATTGATCACACAAATTTTCATTTATGTCAGTAAATTTGCACTTGTCTGCCTGAGATTTAAGCCTCAAAACAAATTTTCCCACTGGCTCATTTTCTTTTTGTACAATCTTGTGAAATAAATATCTTTCATAGTGCTTATTTTTTATTGGATATAAATGGTTGGTTAAAACCTCTACTAAATCTTTATATTTAAGGTCACTTGGCCTTCTGGGTACCAACAAATCGCGCAAAGTCTTATAAACATTAACATCAATAGACGTTAATAACACAGATACTTTGTCTGCTTCTAATGTTTTGTTCAATTTAAAACATTCTTCTAATTGTTCCAAATAACAATTTAGATCTTCACCTTCACGAAACCTTGGATAATTTAAATTAGTGGTGGCCATACTTACGTTAATTCTTCGTCGCCATTTGATACGTTTCTATTAATTGTTAAATATTAATGGTGAAAATTATTTTGTAAGAAATCGCACTTTATATATATATAAAGATAAATAAAAGATACACTATTTTTTTAAGCTACTATAATTATTTTATTCTATTTACAATTCTTACACTCGTGCACATTCTATTGCACGTATCTCGTTGTTTACAAGATGATGATAAATAATACAGAGTAGAGTAATAATATATCACAGATCAGTTGTGGGTATTGAGAGGCTATATACAAGCATTGGTGGTGATATAAGAGGTAAAATAGAATGGTGTTGATGATATAGGTTGAGTATAATTAATAGAAATCAAAAATTTTTTAATTGTAAGAAATCAAAATGAATGCTATGGTACATAGTGGGTTAAAAAGAAAAGAAAATGCGCCTAAACGATATTCTACTCGAGATTGGAAATAAAATCGAGGGAGTTCTATTAAGGCTTTTGAGGAGTCAAAATTAATATAAAAAGTTGGAAGAAATCAAAGTGAATGTTTGATGCATGGTGAGAAAAAGGAGAAAAAAAAAAGTTACCTAACTAATTTTTTCTCGAGATTGGGAAAAGAAATCGAGGAAATTTCATAAGGTGTTTTGAAATCAAAATAAAAATAAAAATAAAAGTAAAAATAGTTGAATGAAATCAAAATTGAATGTGTTTGGTTGAAAAAGAAAAAGGGAAAAAAAATGTTTTGTTGCATGGTGACAAAGAAAAATGCCTAATTACTTTTTGCTCGAATTTTGGGAAAAGAAAACGAGGAAATTTCATAAGGTGTTTTGAAGAAATCAAAAGTAATATAAAAGTTGGAAGAAATCAAGATGAATGCTTGATGTATGGTGAAAAAATAAAAGGAAAATGTTTTTGTAAATCAAAATAAAATATAATATCTAATTTTAAAAGAAAACCAGTGAGTTTTCGTTGATTTGAAACTACGATAATATAAACTAAGTGGTAAAAAATGATAATTAATGATTAAAAGTGATAATAAATTGAATAAATTGTTAAGTTGGTTAAATATTTTAAATTTTAATTGGAAGAAATTAATGAAAATAGTTAATATGAACCATAAGGTGTATTGGTTTGAACCCTTTTGTATCTACATGCCCTGATCTAAATGTATTAATTGCTCAATTATGCCCTATAAATTTTTTGTCTCATCTGTAGCGACACTTAGGCGGAAAACGTGATCCTAGTCCTCAAGTGCGCGTTTATGCTATGTGTACAGGAGACATGGAAATCTATATAACCTTTATGTATAATTTTTGTCTTTGTGTATATTGTGAAAAATGTTAGATGTCTTTTGTGTAAGAAATGTGTGAGCGAATTCTATGTGTTGTCGAGATCCTAAGGTCTGTGATATCTACGTGTAGGTGGAATATGTAATGTTTTTTTTTTTTTTGGGTCTGTAAAGTAATTATGATTAGTTATAATAGGGATGTGAACTCATTTAGAAGTGTGTGCGTGTATCTTGTTTGATTTTTGAGTGACAGTTGATTTGACTACATTTTGTAAAAGTCGGTGCGCAGGCTCGAACTGGAATCCAAAATCGGTGGCATAGAGAGGTTCCCAGTTGACCTCAATAGGTGATTTCTTCATTGTAATTAGAGATACGGAAGTGGGGTGTGTCGGGGAAGCAGGATCCGATCTAAAATTACCCACCCACTATTTGCAAGTAATTGGATCCGGGAGTGGGGGACTACGCTTTCTCTATTTGCATTAGCTGTCTTACTCGAATTTTATGACCTCGCGGGACTACGTCCTGTTTCCTATTTGATTTTGTGTGTGCGGCTCGGATCTTGTTACTTTCAGTTACTTCTATTTCCTCGGAATTTATTTAGATTTTCTGCAAAAATGTTTCCTAAAATTATGAGAAGTTTTATAAATGTTTGTCCAAAATTAAAAACTGCCTCTTGTAGTTCGAAAATTCTATGAGAGGGCATGGTATAGATAAACAAATAACTAAGGAATAAAACTGGGATATATTTGTATGGTAAAGCTAGCAAACAAAGGATAAAAATCAGATGAAAGATAGGGTATTGACCCATGTTCTTCCATATTGTTATAAATGTTGATTCTGAGATATTTGTTCGAACCCTATTCATTGTTGGTCGTTCAATTTCGCACTGTTTGATATCTTTGGGGAGTGGTGTGATATGATTGAACTGGTTGTCAGGTTCGCAGTTCTTAATGTCGGAGGAGAATGGTGCAAATCGCCTTGTTGCAAAAATGGCAGGGTCTAAATGCCTGAAAGGCTCGCTGCTGGTGGGTTTGAACCTTGATGGATCTGCCGGGAATAATTTGGGTGTTAAGTGCTTAAATGGGAACGTGGAATCGGGTTCGTGCTTTATGTGTTATGTGCTAACGGCGGGTGGTGATATATAACGGATTGTTTCTGTATACAGCTTAAGTTTGTTGACGTGGATTGTGTCATTGTCTCTTTGAAGAGGTTGATTTGGTCGATCTATACGGACCACATTTGGTGAAATAATTTCTAATACTGTGTGAGGTCCTGTGAAATATGGCGCAAGTTTCCCTGTATTTGGGTGGTGATATAATTTTACTAACACTAGATCACCTACTTCGAAATGTGGTTGTTTGTGTCGTTGATCATAAATGTTTTTGTCTTGTAAATGTTTGTTTTGTGTGCGTATGTGTGCAATTTTTCTAGCTTTGTCGATATCTGGGTAAGGTGTGCCGTGGTTAGAGATTTCTGGGGGTAGGATACCAAACATTAAGTAGATGGGTGGAAAACCTGTGGTAGAGTGTGGGGTTTTGTTATATATAATTGTAACTCTTTTGACCAACTTGGTCCATGCGATCTTAGGATTTTCTAGATGTAATAGCCTAAGTTTTCCCGTGAGGGTGGCGTTCAGGCGTTCACATAGACCGTTGGCCTGTGGATTGTTGCTGGTTGTGAGTAATGGGTAAATATTTCTATTAAGTAGGAAACTACGAAATTTTGGCGAAGTGAAAGCAGGGGCTCTATCCGTGAGAAGGCGTTTTGGAGAGCCATCCTGTAATACTCGCTTAAGTACCTGTTGGTAGGTGATGATGCTGATGGATTTAGATGGATAAGTCCACGCGTAGCGCGAAAAATGATCGACTACCACATGGAGGTATATTTTGGTGTTGCCATATTTGGCAAATCCTGCTATGGTGTCAAGGTATAATAGGTCAAAGGGTTCTTTGGCTTCCGGAGGCTGACTTAATTCCCCGTAAGTGGGTCCCAATGGCCGTTTTGTTAACTGGCAGGTAGGACAGGTTTTAACCTTTTGTTTAATATCTTTTGACATACCTTGCCAGTAATATTGCGTGGAGATGAGTCGTGACATTTGTGAAATACCGGGGTGATTGTATTGTGTGTGTACTGTTTGTAAGAGTTGTTGTATGAGTGGTTTTGGAATTATAATCTTGGTTACACCTTTTCGGGAAACTGTATGTAATCCATTACGATCAATGGTCAAACTAGACTCTTTCGATGGAGGAGGTTGGTGTGTCTTGATAAGGGTGGCGTCCAAGAATCCACAAAACGGGTTACGGGACAAGAGATCTGCTTCATATTGTAGTTTTCCCTTTATGTAGCGGACCTCATATTCGTAACTCGATAGTCGTAAACTCCATCGAAACAATCTGCCGGACGGGTTTTTGATGGTTTTCAACCACTGTAATGCGTGATGGTCAGAAAATATAGTGAATTTTCTGCCCATAAGATAGATGCGAAACTTCTCCACACTCTCAACGATTGCTAAGCACTCAAGTTCAGAGATGGAGTAGTTTTTCTCGTGTGGGCGCAATGTTCGGCTGAAATACTGAACTGGATATACGTTCCCGTCAGGGTGAACTTGTTTGAGAATGCCTGCTATACCGAGGGTGGATGCATCGCAATACACTTGGCATGGCAGACCTTCTTTGTAAAGGTGTAAAATGGGGTGTTGTGTGAGGTTTCCTTTCAGGTCAACGAACGCCTCTTGACAAACTTCATTCCAGTTCCACACGACATCCTTTTTGAGGAGGTTATTGAGTGGTGCTCGCAAGCGAGCGTATTCCGGAATGAATTTGTTATAGACGTTCACAGTGCCTAAAAAGGATTGTAGTGTTTTTCGGTTGTGTGGCTGTTTGATGGCGTGGATAATGTCGGTGTTGCGTGTGAGCGGTGTAATTGTACCAGCTGTAATGGTGTAACCTAGAAAATCTATGGACTGCTTAAAAAATTCGCATTTTACGAAGTTAAGTTGTAGCTTCTCTGCTTCGCAAAAGGCGAAAAATTGTCGCAGGTGGTTTTGATGCTCCTCCAATGTGTTGGAGTAAATGATGAAATCATCAAAGTAATGTGCCACACAGTCAAGTCCGTGTCTCTGTAGGACCTGACTTATGGCTCTTTCGTAGATCTGAGGGCTGGTTTTTAATCCGAAAGGTAGTCGAGTGGGTTGGTATAACCCTTCGAGGGTGGCAAATGCTAACAGTGGTCGAGAATCGGGGTGTATTGGGACTTGCCAATACGCAGAGGATATGTCTGCCGTGGAGAAATATTTGGCCTGTGCGAGGCGGTCTAGGATATCCTCGATTCTCGGGAGGGGATGGACATCAGAGCTGATTAGCTCGTTCACCTTCCTGTAATCGATACAAAACCGTTTGGTCTTGTCGCGCTTAGTGACGAGGGTGACAGGGCTCGAGAAAGGTGAAAAAGATTGCTCTATGATGCCGTTCTCCAGCATTTGTTGGACTTGATGACGGATTTCTTGTTGGTCACATATCGGAACACGATATGGACGTATGGTAATTATTTTATCGGAATTCGTGGGTATTTTTACTGGTGGAATCCGTAAGCATGGTACGTTGAATTTGTTCTGTGTGAAAGTGTGAGTGTATCTTTGTAGAAGTGTTGTGAACTGCGGTGTATAGCGAGTGTTAGATGTTGTGTTGTAGTATGCATGTGGCAAAGGATTTTGTTGTGTATCAATGGGAGTGTCGAGTTCGTTGTGTGGTTTTGTCATGTGATAGTTGTGTGACGACGTGTGATCGCCTATGTGCTTGGTATGCGAGTTGTCCTGCTGTATTGGCATGTTTTGGGCAGGTTTTTTACAAGTTAAAGCCGTTGTGGCTTTGTTATTTGAGGGCATGTAAAAAAGGCAATTGCCTTAGTGAAAAAAGGGCATGTAGGTAAGGGGGTGTTTTTCAATGAATGCACGCAATGGTTGTCATAGGCGGAAGATTTGGCTGTATGGTAAGATCTTTGTGACATCGCCTGACACTGCCAGTACGTGCATACATTTGGTACATTGTTAAAATGGTATGATGGGGTAGACAATGGGGCGCCCAGCTGGAATATAGTGCATTTATTAAAATCTATGGTTAATCTGAATTTATGGAGGCTATTGATACTAAGAATTCCAAATGGTAACGGTGCATTCACTACATGGAAATTCTCTCTTCGGGATATTTGTCCTATTGTCAGTGGGATAGACAGTTTACCCATGGTTTTTGCAAAACCGTTTAGGGTTTGGAGGTTCAGTGAATGTCCCTCAAGGGTTAAATTAGGCAGATGGGTTTTTAACATATGGTAAAGATTATATGGCACTATATTCAGGCTGGCGCCTGTATCAATTAAAAAGGGGCATGGTATATTAGGTGCTAGAAAAAGTTTTACAGTCAGTTGGGTTAGGGATCCTACCTCAGTCTCGAAAAGTCTGCTCGGCTGGGGCGTCTCTGGCTTGACTTGGTTGTTGTGGAATCGGAACTGGTGATTTTGGGACCGTTTGCACTGTCCGAACCTTTTCGTGGGTCGCCGGGACTGGTCGATGTCGGCATTCGCTGTGCCAGTGTCTCGCGCCGCAGAACTTGCAGTTGGACGGCGGAAGAGGTGCATGTTTTAATGCTTGGTATTTAAGATTTAGAATACATTTATAATTTAAATATTTTTATTCAATTAAGATTATAATTACACAAGCATAACATTTAAATATATATATATCCTGCCTAACCATTCTCTATACTATATCTAACTAACATTAAACGATCTATTTACAGCCTTTTTGGTCACTGGTCCAATATATTTATTTTCACAGACCAAATTATAAGATAAATTCAAAGATGAAAAATATGCAAAATAAATGAACAATTATATACATCATTTTATATTTATTTAAAACAAATGAACAATATATATACATCATTTTATATTTATCTAAAACAAATGAACAATATATATACATCAATTCCCCCTTCTTAGGCTTGGCCCCCCTTATTTATCTATTTACTCTCCATATCTCTGCGGACATCTGCGCTCCCTCTGAGGATACCTGGGGGTTGTAATACTTTTCTCCTCCGAGATTGGAGTTGGCACACGTTCAGCCTCATTCATAATAGTGGGATGTGATTTACCAGGCAACATTTTTCTAATGTAGTTTTGATGAACCTTTTTTATACTGTCACCTTGTTTTATTAAATAAACATTCCTTCCTAGTATTTTAATTATCTTTCCTGTATACCAAGAGGGATGCCCATTAGTAATCCACCTAAACTTCACAGTCTCATCCACTTTAAATTTACTGTTAACATATTGACTATTGAATTTGGAGGCTTTTACATCAAGATGGCATTTGATACCTTTAATAGGGTCAGATTTGCATTCAAAAATGGACCCGTAATCATTTAAAAGTGAATCTATACTAAAAGAGTCCAATTTATGCAAATAATTGAATGAGATATTGAAAAGATTAAGGAAATCTCTTCCTAAGAGAAATTTAGTACAATTTAAATTAGTTATTAGTATTTCAATGGTTCTAGAAACATTTCTTAATTTTATATCAAATTTAGCCTTGCCCAAAATAGGTATTTTAGAGCCACTATAGCCTGTCAAGACTGTATTACATTTATTTAATTTAACATTTTTGAAATATTTAAAGTACTCATATTTAGTTAATGTAGTAATGGCTGCACCCGTATCAATTTCAGCCAACAATTTTATATTATTTACATATACTGTTTCAGTCAAAGGAGGATGTAAATTTATATTATTCAATGATAAATTATTTTGAGATCCCGAAGGATTATTATCATTAGCATGCTTTTTAAATTTATTAAAAGTATTTTTGGGATTTCTGGGCAATTTACGGGCAGAACTATCTTTTTTATAACATATAGTAGAAATATGCCCTACTCTACCACAAACTCTACAATTAGCTGATTTAAAAAACAATTATAGTGTAGATGGTTGGTCTTACCACAGTGTTTGCAGGGATTATTGATGGCATGAAGATGCTGTGGGGACAGATGAGCATCTTCGGATCTCTTGAGGTTGTGTAGGTCATTATCTGCAGACTCCGCAGACAGCGCGATGTCTAATGCTCCCTCAAAAGTCAATCCTTCCTCCTGTAGTAGCTTCTTTTGGGTCGGTGTATCAATGATGCCCGCCACAAATCTGTCTCGCAGGGATTCTTGCAGAACATCTCCAAAGTTACACCTTTGAGCCTGTTCCTTAAGGCGTATTATGTATTTAGATATTGTTTCGCCTGATTTCTGATCCATTTTCTGGAATACAAATCTTTCATATATTATATTGGTCTTAGGATTGAAATGTTTCAATAAGATCCTGCACAATTTATCAAAGGGAACTTGATCAACTTCTTCCGGAAAAGCTAAGTTTCGCAAGATCCCGAAATATTTAGGCCCGATGCATGATATCAGAAATGGCGTCTTAAAGTCTTCTTTTGTTTTAGAAATTAGCATGAATTGCTTCAATCGATAAATATAATTCTCTACATTCTCTAGATTTTCGTCGAATCTTTCAAACATACTTGAAGACATTTTTTTTTTAAGTATAATTTCTTTTCACTATTTAAATTCTTTTTTACATACATTTATAATTTAAATATTTTTATTCAATTAAGATTATAATTACACAAGCATAACATTTAAATATATATATATCCTGCCTAACCATTCTCTATACTATATCTAACTAACATTAAACGATCTATTTACAGCCTTTTTGGTCACTGGTCCAATATATTTATTTTCACAGACCAAATTATAAGATAAATTCAAAGATGAAAAATATGCAAAATAAATGAACAATTATATACATCATTTTATATTTATTTAAAACAAATGAACAATATATATACATCATTTTATATTTATCTAAAACAAATGAACAATATATATACATCAGTGCATTCCATGCACCTGGGCGTCGGGGTGTGCTGTGATACGGACCCGACATTGTGGGTGGTTGGTCCTCTCTGGATCGCGTTGTCGGTACACTGGGCCCGTGGATCCGCTGTACCAGTCGGAACCACTCTCCTAGGTTCTCGGGAGGCACTACGCGGACTAGGCGCTGGTCGTTGAATGGCAGCCCTTCTGTCAGCGTCTCGAGAATCACCTCCTGCGGAAGTCCTAGTTGCAATCCCATGGCGGTTTTCTCCCGGTTGTAGGTCTCTAAGTTGGCTTGTCCAGTGAGCTTCATGGCGAAATATTTCGCAAAGGATGCTTCGCTTGATTCAGGATAGAGATCTAGGAGGATTTGCCTCACCTTGAAATAGCTCCGGTCGGCCAGCCGAAGTTTCCTGAAGAGCTCCAGGGGTTGTCGCACCAGGTAGTTTGGCAGGCGGAGTAATTTTTCTTGTTCTCCCATGGAGGCGTCTTCCATTTTTCGGTCGAACGCCTGGAAAAACTGGATCGCGCTGTATGTGCCATCGAAAGGCGGGATTGTCGCCTCAGCTCCATCAGAAACCTTTGCTCGGGTCAAGAGCGTCGACAGCTGGGTGACGACGTCCGCTAGGGGCGCAGTTGTCTCGCCCGTCTCTCTTACTTCCTGCCTTTCTTCCGTTGTTTTCGTCGGGCCGTCCGACTTTACGCCTATGGAATCCTGATTTAGCTCCATAATATCTTTATCCTGTCGACTTAACCGTTCTGTGACAATTATCGTTGCGGAATTTCTTGTTGTTCGATGAGAATGGTGAGGATTGGTTGAAACGCAGTCGTTTGAGTGGCAAGTGAAGCATACAGTTAGGAATAATCAGGACACGTGATGGGGTTTGAAAATAAAAGGCAACTGGTTTGGAGAACAGAAAGCTTGAGAAAGCGGAGCGATTTTTGGATTATTAACTAGTTGATCACATGGCGATGATTGGACTTATCTATGGGCTGAGCGGAGAGAGAGGTCTCTAGAGCAGAGGTTACCTTGGTGAGAGCAAGTCGAAAACTCGATCCGAACTCGGTGGGAGCGAAGCGATTACTAACTATCCTGCCTTCTCGATTAAACACGAAGAGTTTTCTTCTTTCCCATTGGCGGGAAGCTGTCACGTGGGCTTTTTTCTATTGGTTGACCTACTTAGGTGTTGTTTCCTAATTGGTAGGAAGATGTCACATGGCCCGTTTTCTATTGGTTGACCTACTTAGGTATTGTTTCCTAAGTGGGCCTTGCTTATTTCTTTGGCGGAAGATACGCCCGACCCTGCCCAGGAAATACTGATCGTTAAACTTAGCTTTTACGATTTCCGGGGTCATAAGGTTGACTGTGACTTTATTAATAGTTGTCTTCTCTTCTAAGCCTACTTCCTAGGTTTATCTCTAAGGCGTTCTATCCTCCAGTTACCTTTGTTCTTTTATTAAATCCTTTTAAAACATACATTGTACATACATAGTGGGTCGGAGGTGCATACAGTTATATACAAATTATGACATATATAAAGGTCAACATATATATATATATATTTTTATTAAAAAGGCATATATTGGATCAAAAAATTATTTATTCTACCAATATTTCAGCTGGCTGAACGCCAACCTTTATCAAGGTGTTATAACATTTTAAAGTGTGTCAACAACAAACTCAGCGCCACATAACGTCAACAGCATTAAGTTTTATATATATATATATATATATGGTAATTTAAACCAACAACCCCATATTGGTAAATATAACAAGATTGTCGTGTTGTACAATAGAAACACCTCTGTAAATAAATATACAAATGATTGACATTAACCATTGCATCACAATACTAGTATGTAATGTACTCTCCTGCTGTTCTGGGTACATGTCAATTTTCTGTTGTTGTTGTCGTGTCCAATGTAGAGCCTCAGATTTCTCCATACATCTCTATCACATCAGTCGCAATGCCCTTTATCTTGGGTGTGTAAAGCTGCTGTTCTGGGTACATGTCAATTTTCTGTTGTTGTGGTTGTCGTCTCCAATGAAGATCATCAGATGTCTCCATGCATCTCTTCCACAGCAGTCACAATGTCCTCTATCTTGAGTTTGTAAAATGGGTACCGTTGCCACCTTATTCACCTTGGACCAGAATTTGGTCAAATATTCTAAAGGTCCAGGAGGGACTGGCGTGGTCGGACTTCTCCCCTCATATAGATTCAATATAAAATATATATATTAACAATTTTCAAATATCGTTGTACACTTTACATTTTTTATATTTTTAAGGCAACATCTTAGTTTACTCTAAACTTATTTTATAGTACATGGTTTATAATTTTACTATCGACTATTTTAGAAGATTTTATATTGATGCTTTTACTAATTTCCTCCTTAAATTCTGAATAAATGATGATCTTCCTCCAGAGATATATATAAAGATAATTGTTACTTAAGGAAGATCTGGATCTTATTTATATGATTTTAAATTATTTTTTTCAAATTTAAAATATCATATCTTAATATATATTTATAGAAAATTATTATTTCTTGAATAATTTGTGGGCATATTAAAATTGTTTTATAAATTTTATTTCTAATTGTTCTAACAATTTTTTTGTTTAAAATACAGTAGAACCTCCCTTTAGCGGACACTCCGCTAGCAGACACCTCTCTACAAAGGACAGTTTTCATTTACAAAATTACCATTTTTACTATTTAGCAACTCTCCGGTAAGAGGATACCTCTTCATAAAGGACAGTTTGACTCTGCAATTAGGTGTTGTTCTTTACAGGGAGGTTCTACTGTATATCTATATGAATTTCAGATTATCTTATTGCAACAGGTTTAACATTTTAAAATGTATTATTTTCTTTTTTCAAAGCTTATATTTCTTTAAAAATATTTTTGTATTTGGATGATTTGTTTAGCAATCTCTCCTTCAGTGGCAAAAAAAAAAAAAGTTTTGCAAAAGGAAACGGGAAAAAGATAGAAGGCTTTTGTTAACAGGGACTTCAAACCTTGGCAACCCTACAAGACATACATCAGCGAGCTAACAGCTCAGACAAAATGTTTTACTGAAATGTCCTTGAACAGAGTACACAAATGACCTTGAAGTGGTGAACTGACATCATCAATTATATACTTGCTTGAACTAGTGGTACCATCTATCGTTCATTTTTGTAACTATTTATACAAAATATTTCTCTTTAAATTGGGAACAGTTTAATAAGAAATGTTTGTGATGCATTAGCGTCTCTATGTTTACATTTGCTATATATAGTATCTTTTAAAGTAGCTTATGACTGTTCCAAGCCTATATAAAATACTGAGGGAGGATAAGAAATGTTTGTGTTGTGGAAATTGAAATATTTTGATTGTTTTTATAAAACCTAAATTTAAATCTTATTGCAAATATTTTGAAACAATCTCTATATAAATATAAGTCAATGTATATATGTATGTATGTGTGTATATATGTATGTATGTATATATATGTTGGTTGGCTATACACGTCCTCAAAATACGTAACTAATCTGGCTGTAATTTTAACAGTATATAGAGTTGAATCTGGAAAAAAAAAAACGTAATAGTCAAAATTCCAGGCCTCTATTTTGAATAACCTTAGAGTTATTTACAAATTTGCATAACAAATGATGATTTCACTCACAACCAGCGCCCTACTGCGGTGGACATAGGTTTCGGTTTTGGCAGGAAGCCTCGCCTCTCTCAGGTATTTTACTTTATTTTTGAAATTTTGAGTATTCAATTCAAATATTAGTTTTTATAATGGTTATACAGTTAAACCTGTCTATAGCCCCCCTCTAAATAGCGCCCGATTTTAAATACGTAGTACGATGCGATTTACATTAAAAGTGACCTGTGTATAGCACCCTATTTTGGTGAGTCCCAAGAGGGGGCGCTATAGACAGGTTAAACTGTATATCCTTGAGGTTACCGATTTAACATTTAAAGGAAAATCTATTTTGATTGTATAAGAAATATTTTTCTCTTAATTATTGTACTTTTTTATTTTAAAAATATTAAATAATTGTGTGAAGCGATATATATACAATATATCAACTATATATATATATTTTATTAAAAAGGCATATATTGGATAAAAAATCATTTATTTAATCAATATTTCAGTTGGCCGAACGCCAACCTTTATCAAGGTGTTATAACATTTTAACAACTGAAATATTGGTAAAATAAATGATTTTTTGATCCAATATATGCCTTTTTAATTAAAGATTTATTTATGGATTGCTCTATTTTCAATATATATATATAACAAATCGGATGAAATAATGAGTCTATCGTTTGAATATATAAACATCGAATAATACAGTATTTAAATGATATACTTAAATATTAAAATAACCTAAATGAATTAAATATTTTATACTTATAAATAAATAAATAGTATTAAATTACAATATGCGTTAGTTATAAAATATGGAATATTAATATTATATGTAAACACTTTGATGTTTCAAGTTTAAAAAATATCGAGAGAGAGAGAGTTTAATAAATATCATATAATTCACATATCATGATGCATTAGCGCGCCATCTGTTATGAAAATTAGAAACTATTATAGACGCGTGTGATTCTTTTTAAATTAAACAAGTAAGGCAGTAGAAATTGTTTAATTTTTAAAAGAATCATACGCGTCTATAATAGTTTCGAATTTTCATATTCACATATAAACATCAAACATCAAAATAATACAAATTTCAAATATCAATGTATAACTTTAATTTTTCTTTTATATTTTTAAGGCAACATCTTAAAGTTTACTAAAATTATTTTATAGTACATGGTTTATATAAAAGTTTGCTATAATACAAGTCGGTAGACGAGTAGGTAACACCCTCGATTCCCGACAGCCATGAACCGGGATTGAATCCCGCGTTAACCTTTGTTCAATATGTGAATAACCTTCACATATATTATTCATTGTTGTAAATATCATAAACTAGGTTGGTCTTTTTGAGCGGTACCTAATTAGCGATTTTGGAACTTGAACTTGAGAAGTTTGCTCTAAATCGATTATTTTAGAATTTATATTTATGCTATATTCTAATATTTATTTCAAATTCTATATTGTATCACTATATTTTAGAATAAGAAATTCGAACTATTTTTTACGCGTATATTCCTTTTTGAATTAATAAAAAATTCTACTGTCCTTACTGCAATGATAAAATAATGGGAAGGCCTGGCTCATCAGAGGTAAACCCTCTCAGTGCTATAATTTGATCTTCTATACCTATGTAATATTGTATTTAGCTGTTTTTCTTAATTACTATACTGAAGCTAAACTCTTAGAAGGGGTATTTTACATGAAATATGGACAAAATACCCTTTTCCGAGAGTCTAGTTTCAATATCGGTGTAAAAGGAAAACAGCAAAATGTGCAATATTACAGCGGTATGGTAGATTAAACTGGCGAAACCGCTGGGATGGTTCACCAATGATGAGCCAGGCCCTCCCATTATTCTATGATTGCAGTAAGTGCAGTAGAAAATTGATTTATTTCATAAAAGAAACATACGTGTTAAAACTTGTTCAATGTTCTTATAACATATGACGCGCTAACGTATCATATTATTATTCTAGATTTAGATATATTTTTATAACACTATTTATAATTATTATATATTGACATATATTACTACAACATTAGTGGCACACTGGCCTTGTCCTTATTGTTTGCGGAAGAGCATTGCTCGATGCAAATATTTAAATGTAATTCTACTGTCCTAAAAGCTTATGTCCCATAGTTTGCTTAAATAACCATTTCTAAGATTCCACACTTCAGTGTAGCATATAAAAGCAGAATGATCCAATACAGTATTAGAGCTCTAAAGAAATGGTCTGGTAGATTAAATTGGAGAAACCGCTGGGAGTGTTAACCTCTGATGAGCCAAGCCCTCCCAATTTATTTTTTCATCGCAGTAAGGACAGTCGAAGTTTGATTTATTTGCGAAAAGAAACATTCGCGTTTTGGTGTTTTCATTTGTAATTACATATACCTATTATATTATGATACATTAGCACGCCATCTGTTATGAAAATTCGAAACTATTATAGACAGGTATGATTCTTTTAAAAATTAAACAATATCTACTGCCCTTACAGGAATGGAAAAATAATGGGAGGGCCTGGATCATCAGCGGTGAACCCTCCCAGCGTTTTTTTTTAAATTTTTCCTTTGCAGTAAGGACAGTAGAAATTGTTACATATACAAAAGAATCATACGCGTCTATAATAGTTTCTAATTTACATATACAGTGGTACCTCGACATACGAGCGCCCCAACATACGAGTTTTTCGAGATACGAGCCGACGAGCAAGTGATTCTTTGCTTTTAGTTACGAGCGAAATTCGAGATACGAGTTCGGTTCGGTAGTAACACGCAGTCGCGCCATCACGATCAGTTAGCAGCGTGCTTCCGCTGTGATAAGTTGTGTTTTGTGTTCGCGTTTTGTGTTGCGTTTACACATTTACAGTTTTAGTTCATTTATTTTTATAACCATGGATCGGAAGAAAGTTTGTAAAAAGTCAAGTGCTAAGAAAAAGATTATGAGTATTGAATTAAAACGTGAAATTTCTACAAGTGAGATAAAGGAGATCTTAGGAATGTGGGAGAGAGTTTCACAGTTCGTGGAAAAAAAAAACACCCAGAAAAAGTTGCAACAGGTCGTGCATCTGACCTTTTTAATGACACTTGCCTAACTCATTTCCGGAACATTCTGAGAGGGAGGAAGAAACAAACCTCCTTGGACATGTTTTTTTCTAAACGGCCTACAGGTGAAAGCGAGAAAAATGTAACGAAAAAGGCAAAGACCAGTAAGGATTTCTAATTTATTTCTTTACATTCTCTTTTTGTTTTTTTTTTGTGCAATAAATATTTGATATTTATAAATACGTTTTTATTATTTAAAACCACGTAACAAAAATAACTGGGGTGACATTTTGGAGGTTGGAACGGATTAATGGTAGTTCAATTGTTTTGTATGGGGAAATTTGCTTCGAGATACGAGTAATTCAAGATACGAGCAAGGTTGCGGAACGAATTAAACTCGTATTTCGAGGTACCACTGTACCTATATATATCAAATGTACAAAAACATTTTCTTGTTCAGTGTATATTTCCTATTCTCTATACCTACTCTGTCTGGTAAATTCTAAGGATAAGTTTCTATTAGACAATGGTGTCTTAATAAAGGTTTTTGAGTGTGTGTGAATGCATCTTATGTAATCAAATTTCTGTCTGGTTAGTTGTTTAGCTTGGACAAAAGGCCCTATATCGAATATTATAATGATTAATTTATTTAAAAATCTAAATTTGTAACAAATGGTTCGCTTCTTCCATGGAAGATGGCGCCAGCTGATGGAGATCAGCGATTGCGGTGCCGTCACGTGAGAGCTGTATAAGTTCTTTTTTCGCCTTTCTACAGCCAGCTAGCTGGGAAGTGTTAACTAGTTAATTTTGTTACATTAAATTTTGTATTCCAATAAGGAAAGAAATAGGTAAAAATCCTTTTACTTTTAGTTTCATATAAATCTTTTAAATTAAATTGGATACTGTTGACTTTGCTTAGAATTTTTAATGAAACTGATTCCTATAATTATTAATCAAACATTATATTTATTGATTTACAAGAGAGAGAACAAAATATAAAAGGGAAACTAATATTAAACAAAGGAACTTTTTTTCTGTTAGCGCCTTTTTACCTGTTTATATATGTACAACAGATACAAAATCAATTAAAACATATTTGAAATTTGATTAAAAAACTGATTTTTATTTTGTATCTCTCGGGTGAAAATACACTAAGAGAAATCCCGGATATCATATTCGGTCCTAAAATTTCTAAACTTCAATTTAAAGGTTTATTTGGTGATTAAATATGAGTCATATTTTAACAAACCGTATTTAAAACAAGCTATTTCTGGCCTGTTCTGCCTGTTCAGTGATTCATTAACCATGACGTAGGCACAAAGGAACGTGTGGCTATTGGACATGTGTCGGAACAGGAGGCTGTTGTTGGGTGCTGCTCTGCCTGGAGTATAGGAGCTCCATCTATTATTTCTTCCTGTGGTGAATCTGTATAAGACAACTGGTCTTAATAAAGCTTTGTGTATGTGAATACAAACCAATGTAAAAAAAAAGCATAGGGATCCTCTCCCGTCAAATTAAACGTCAAAACAAGACGCCATCTATTGACCGTCGCCGAAAACTAGCGGCCTCAGGTCGGTGACAAAGCCTCAATACCAGGTTTGGTAAACTGAGAAACGTCCACCTAGAGACCATGGTTTCAGGTTAATGGCCCTTGTCAGCCTAGGGCGGTATTATTTCATGATATCCACACGGGATACAATGGTATCTTCAGAGTGTCTATAGAGGTGTTTATCTGGTAAAGTGGCTGGGCCAAATCTATGGCTAAAATATAGATGGAAAATTTTGACGGGAGGAAATTGATCTAAAAAAGCATAGGCTCCTCTCCGGCAAATGATATCAAAAAGCATAGGCTACTCTCCGGCAATTGATATCAAAAAGCATAGGCTACTCTCCGGCAATTGATATCAAAAAGCATAGGCTACTCTCCGGCAATTGATTTCAAAAAGCATAGGCTACTCTCCGGCAATTGATATCAAAAAGCATAGGCTACTCTCCGGCAATTGATATCAAAAAGCATAGGCTACTCTCCGGCAATTGATATCAAAAAGCATAGGCTACTCTCCGGCAAATTAAACGTCCTTGTGTATGCAGGGTTAAGAATGAGATAATTAGGAGAATTCTATGAGCAAAAAACATTGAGAAAGGACCTGGCAACAGTTACTTCGGGCCACGTAATATCTTGTTATTGCCAGCCATGGAACAATGGTTGAGTAGCACCAAGGTCACATAGCTACAAATTCATATTCCGATATATTTGTAGAGTCCCACACGGAAAATTACAGAAATACTTACATAAATATTTTGAATTGAGTTTAATACGCTTATATCCATACCTCCTTTTTGCATACACCTTTCATTAAAGACTATCTCAACTATAAATAAATAAAATACGAAAAAAAAAACTAAAATTACCAAGAGAAATACTTACAACAATAAACGACAAAGGAAAAAAAAACTATTATTATGAATCATTTGTATCAATCCATTTATAATGCTTATTATACAATTCGCACTATTTTTCCAAACGGAATTCCTACACAGTTACATCCAAATTTTATAGTCTCTCAATTTGTCACATTACACGGAAATTTCCAGAAATACTTACATTCTTCTTGTGGTGAATCTGTATAAGACCGGTGGTCTTAATAAAGATTTGTGTATGTGAATATAAATCAAGGTAAAAAACAGCATAGGGCTCCTCTCCCGTCAAATTAATCAGAGAAACACCAAATTGTTCCTGTAGAGAAACTGAACAAACCGTTCTTCACTTTATCTACGACTGTCCGAACTTTATAGAAGTGAGACATCGTTTGTTCCCTGATCTAAATAATTTAACTCTCTTACATCAACCACTTTGTCTATATACATTTTATGAACTCTGTCGATTAATACATTGAAATTTTTTAAAATTAAAAAGGCATATATTGGATCAAAATATCATTTATTTTACCAATATTTCAGTTGGCTGAACGCCAACCTTTATCAAGGTATTATAACATATTAATGTGTTATAATACCTTGGAAAAGGTTGGCGTTCAGCCAACTGAAATATTGGTAAAATAAATGATATTTTGATCCAATATATGCCTTTTTTATTAAAGATTTATTTATGGATTGCTCTATTTACAAAACATGTAAATTTGTAAATATTTAAATCTAAGTTCTAAAATATTTGTTTGTTTTTTCTATAATAAGCGAGACTATTCCAATATCGCACCTGGTTGATTAATAAATATAAAAGTTTTTAAAAAGTTACCCCATCCCCCCCATATCCATTCTCGATTTGAGACCTGCCTCTGATTTAAAATCAAACTGCAAAGAAGTTTTTCTCTCCCGAGTCAAATAAAACTTAAGTATGATAACTAGAGAAAGAACTTTAGGGGAGCTGAATATGAATCATTTTAATGCATATTCCACCAACCTTTATGTGTGATTTGGTGCTAAATTGAATTCTAAAATTATCTATGATTTAAAACGGAAAATCAAAATTTGTGAACAAAATTAAGCACTTTCTATCTAAATTGAAATTATTGTTTCTCTATTAATAATTTAGTCAATTCTTTTTAGATCACAAAGTATTTTAGTCATGTTTAAACACAATAAATATTTTAAATATTCTTTATATAAAATTATAGGAAATATAAAAATCTAAATGCTTCATATGGCAAAATGGAAATATCTCCTGAATGAATAATCTTTGGTTTACATTGCTTTGTTTTCTTCTAAACCGCAATGGTTGATTTTTTTTCCATTTGAAAGGAATCAGTTTCTAAGTATTCCTTTGTTTTTATCAGATTCTAATGAAATGTTCTAATTTCTTGTCAATTTGCCAAAGTTGGGGTATTTATACTGGGTCTTGAGTTACTGCTGGGTCTATGATCATTTGGAAGGGTGTTTTATTGTAGAGCAGGGGGTCCAACACGAGGTCCGCCGTGTAGGGAATTATGTTGCGGTCACGGAGCTAAGTCAATTAACCTCATTGTAAGAAATTTTAACTATTTCTGACACATATGATTCTTTTTTAAATAAATCAATTTTCTACTTACCGTTACTGCAGCGGTGAGAGAAGGGGACTCCCGCGCCATGTAGGATCCCTGGATGTGGGGTCAGCCAAGAGTTCTGAACTCTTGGGTCTTCGCTCTGTGTGCGCGCGATTGGGAGCGTCTTTGCCGAGGGTATCATGAAAAACCAAGGAGTACACACAGCAGTACCACATCCCGCCTTCGCGCGGTTCCCTGCGTCAACCTCGTATCTCAGAGGTTCCTGATTCGTCAGCAGATTCAGGGAGTACTGGGAACTAAGGGTACGAGGGCCAAAGGGGGGGGGGAGTCCTATTGGAGCGTAGGGCGGGTTTAACCAAGTCCGAACGAGAGGACGGCAACCTGGCTGAGTAACTCTCGTAAACGCCTGTGGGCTGATTGGTCGACCCCATTGCACTAGACCATAAAGGCGGGCGCGAGGGGCCATACTATATGACCGCTTGATGCATGGAGAATGCATCATTCCTTTGGCTTGTGACTGGAGGAGGTAACCGGGATGTAAGGACTACAGGAGTCTATATCATCCCTGGCCGAATCTCTTTTCTGCCCTTACTGCAATGATAAAATAATGGGAGGGCCTTGCTCATCAATGGTGAACCCTCCCAGCGGTTTCGCCAGTTTAATCTACCATACCGCTATGTAGTATTGTATTTTTTCGGTTATCCTTTTATACTGATACTGAAGCTAGACTCTTGGAAAGGGTATTTTAAATGAACTATGGCGCGCTAATGCATCATACTAACCTCATTGTATATATCGCTAAAATATCATGACGAGTTCTTCATATCATATATTTTCAAATTATAGCCGAGAGAAATTTGACATATCTCGCATTATTAGTAAAGTAAATTGATTTTTATGACATTACAAATATCCCTTATTTTTTAAAAAGAAAAACTAATAGTTTTGTAAATATTTTAAATATTCCTCTATAGTGTGTGTGTGTGTGTGTGTTGACACTAAAGGTTACTTTGCATTTGTACGACGCTTAGTGTATATAATAGGTTGAATACGAGTATTATAAAATTCTGACATATGTGTTCTTTGTGGTACTTACAACGATATAGGAAGGGTTGGGGGGCAATTCTCATACTTCATACTTATTCACAAATATCTCTAGCTTTCGGGCATGGAAGCCTTTATACATGAGAAAACACGATACAATAAATCGCCAGAAAGATACGAGTTTAAATATAATCAAATACTATTTTACATAATTCCATAAATGCTGTAGATATAAAATTTTCATATATTAAGTTATTTTACAAATAGGGGGATTGAATTTTAAAATAAATATCAAATAGAGGAATAAATAAATATGTACGTCTGAAATATAACTATGGAGAAGCAAAGATTAGCTGTTAAGCCGTAGTTATGGTTAAGAGATCTGGTTTCACTATTGCTATTCAAAGGGGGGTTCTTTATTTGAAGGCTTTGGGGTGAACTCGGGGAAGAGTTTATTGTAAATTTATGGAATATTTATTCTTCTGTTGATGCTATTGTATTTTATCGACATGATGGATTCAATGATAAGTCTATTGTTTGTTGGGGATGTTGGAGTAATGGGTCTTTGGTTCGGATAGGGAGAAGGAATGGCCTGTTTCTCTTATATGATAATATATTGATCCAAGACGACGTAGGTGGTAGACAAGAAGATGCTACTGGCCCCAGAGGGACTGTGGGATTAAATGAAAGAGATCAGATGAGGAAGGGGAAGACAGATAGAACAGACACGCTGGTGACATCAGTTCGACAGAAGGAGTTCCGCAGAAAGCGCGAACGGAGAAAGTCCGGTGGATAGTACCTGCTAGCCTGAAGGTGGCCTGGAGTTGGGAAGGCCGGTTTGGCGACTGGACTGTACGGAGAAGAATGATCTGTGGTAGTGGACACCGGAAAGAATACGTGGGTCAGTAGCAGCCTACAAGTCGGTGTAGTCCAGGCTGGACGTGTACAGTGTATATCGGGACGCTTGAAATCTTCAGTAAATAATATTTTACTCTCAATTTTGAAACAAGCGATAAAAGTAAGTAACCGATGAACTCTTATTTTAATGGTCACACATTTCAGGCGATAATCATAATTGCAAAATCAATGCGCGCGGAATTGGAATAAAATCGTTTAATTTTATTTGTCCCAACCTTTTCTAGTGTTTGTAAAATGTCTAAATATTGTAGTGACGAAAGTGTGTGCAGGGTGTAAAGAAGAAATGGCCGAGGTGATCAGAGTGGAGAATATCTCCACCAACGATCGTCCGGATGGATGTCCCATGGTACTATCGACATGTCGCCAAGACAAGCACACGCCACGTCACCAGAAGCTGGTGATCTACAAAAACCTCGCAGTGATCAGCACAAGTTTCCTGCTCCTCTTCACGGCCTTCCAGAGCCTCAGCAATCTACAGAGCAGTCTAAACAGTGAGGCAGGGCTCGGCACAGCATCTTTAGCTGTCATCTACGGAGCTCTGGTCTTATCATGCCTCTTCGTGCCTTCTTTCGCCATTAGACACATGGGACTTAAGATGACGCTGGTTATCTCCATGCTACTCTATGGCACCTATTTCGCTGCTAATCTCTATGCCAAATGGTGGACCCTCATTCCGGCCTCTGTGCTACTTGGAACTGCTGGGGCACCTCTCTGGACAGCCAAATGTGCTTACCTCACTCAACTTGCAGGACGATACGCTGAACTGAATGGTGATCGTCATGATTTGGTGTTAGCCTCTTTCTTCGGTGTCTTCTTCATGATCTTCCAGTCTGGACAGGTCTGGGGCAACCTCATAAGCTACTATGTCCTCATGTAAGTAACCCTATAACTTATTTTACTTTACGAACTTTTGAGACAACCTTGTATTTTAAGGCCAGAATACAAGATAAAAAGTTTAGGGAGAATAGTATTCACGAACCAAAAGTTATACATCTCTCTTGGAACTGATTTTGTGATTCATATACTTTTACCTATCGTACTAGGGTGTTAAACCAAATATATTGCTTCAATACATGTTTAAATAGAAAAGTACCACTTTTGGCACATAATTTTATACATGGAAATATAAAGTGTAAAAATTATTTGCGCATTTTTTTTATAAATGAATTTGTTATATAAATTTTTTTTTGAAAAGTGTGTGTGTGTCTCTCTCAATGTACAAAAATAAATAAATTTTAAATAAACATAATCCGTTGTAACTTGTAATACATTGACAAAAAAAAACAACAACATACTTTTTTATAAAAATTGATCATTAACTTATTGTCATTCCTTTAGAAAATTCAATAAAATTTTATTAATATAGAGTAAAAACATCAGGTCTCCAGGGAAAAGTATCTTTTCACAAACTTTTTTAATCTTTAGCTTTCAGGCACGAACGTCCTTCTACAGGAGAAATTATAACATTATATACCGTGTTTCTCCAGTAGAAGGGTGTTCGTGCCCAAAAACTAGAGAATAAAAAGGTTTTTGAAAATATACTTTTTCCTGATGACCTGATATTTTTACCCTTAAATAAGGTCATATAAAAAGGGGCGTATCTGGATCTGTGTAAAGAAAAAATTGTTTTCTTTAAAGATCCAGGTACGCTCTTTTTTTATAAACCTTTTTGATAGATCGCCTTTTGACTCAAACCTTTTAAAAATGTTTCATTTATTTGCTTACCAATGTAACTCTACATGGTTCAAACTATTCCTTGATTTTATAAAATAAATGAAGCTTCCAGGGTTAAGTTTCTTGTGAAACTTTTTATTTTCAAGCTTTCGGACTTGTCAGTCCTTCAACAGAATTATCACATTAAAAACTTAATAATAAATGCAATTTTATATGCATATTATTATATACATATTTCAAATACTTATTATATAATGAGAGAAAAATATACTACATTATTTCAGTTTTAAAAATCAAAATATTTTGAAAATAAACGTGCATGGTGGAGGATACGTGCTGGTTGAATGATATCTCGAGACTTCAAATTAAATTTAATAAATTTGTGAACTATTGTGGTATATATAGAAGAGTGCCTACATCTTGATTTGCACATACCAAGTAACGGAGGGGATTGTTCAATTTATCGCAGAAGATCCTGGTATGCCATAAGACTTGATTTATTGCAGACGACACACCCTTGTCATTTGAATAAAGATTACAGTGGTCGTGTAACTCACATGACCTTGACCTTTTTTTGGGGGTGAATATGTAAATGTTTTTTTTTTTCTTTTTTTGGGAAAAAATTGTAAGAAAATTCTTCACAAAACCTTTTAGATTATTAGCACAAAGAAAATATTTTGAAATTTTATTTAGACAACTTTTTGGGGATTTATTTCTAACACATAATTATATAAAAAATGAAAGTATTTAAACACAAACGTTTTTTTTTTCATAAAAAACAAACTTCTACTGTCCTTACTGCGATGAAAAAATATTGGGAAGGCTTGGCTCATCAGTGGTGAACCCTCCCAGCGGTTTCGCCAATTTTTAATCTACCAGACCGCCTCTTTAGAGCTATAATACTGTATTGGATAATTCTGCTTATATAATGCAATGAAGAGTGGAATATCAGGAAATGTATTCAAGCAAACTATGGACATAAGTTCTTTTAGGAGAGTAGAATTACATATAAATATTTGCAATATAAATATATTATAATTATATAATTCAGTATTTATAATACAATATAATGCGGCTTATGATTGTAGAACGATGTTTGAAAATTATCCCACATGTGTTTCTTTTGAACGAAAAATCGAAATTTATTTTAAGGAGAAATGACGATTATTTCTAACCTTAGGGATGAAGTATGAAAGGATGAATTGTGAAGAGTATTGATTTTCAAATGTCGTTCTATAATTCAGTATATTTTTCTTTTATACAATATTTTTATACAATAGCTTTTAAATAAATAAAAATTGCATTTTAAAAATATTATATTTATATTATTATTTGCAGATAAAACCGATATATTTTCACTGTCTCTACTTTTACTTTAATTATTTAAGTCGAAACTGCTTTCCACACATGTAGATATGGTGCACTCACAGTAAAAGCAGTCGCTAACTACCCATCATTATTATTATGGCCTGTATCACGTGTAATAGGGATAAAAAAAAACCTTAATCATTTTGTTTTTTAATCTCAGAATAATTTATGTAAGATATGACTATAGGTGTCCTAATTATGGGTTTGTGAGAGTAGGGAATGCTAGATATTTTTATATCCCTCAATTTAATAAATAATTCACTGCTTTAAAAAAAAAGAATAATCATGCATCATATTTTGAATTGACAATACAAATTGTAACATAATGTGAGGTTAATTTATGAACTCAAAATATATTCCTCATCTATTCAAATAAAAACTGGAACCTTTCACTCTTATTTTTATTAAAAATAAATAAGAATGAGGATTTATTAAAGCACAAAAATATAAATAAAAGTATTCAATGTTGTTACCATTTTTGTTTCAAAGTTTATATACAAGGGTGTATTGGGTAAATTGGGAATAAATACGCTGGAATTTTAACTGGAATCTATTGCAAGTAAAATTTTTAAAAGTAAATGAAATTTAGCACAGTAGTAGATAAAAGGATATCATTTTGATTTATTCAATGAAGTTTCCATTATTAGCTACAACAGTCTCGAGGTGATGGTGGAATGAAGCACAGGCCTTGGTGACGATGACCTTGTCCATTTAGGTCATCACCGTGTGAACCGCTTCTTGACAGACTGGATGGTGTTGTGGGGAGATTTGTTGACATCTCTCTCAACAACGCCCCATACATAGTAGTCGAGGGGGTTGCAGTCTGGAGAGTTAGGGGACCAAAATTATCATAACTCCAGTGACTGGGGACGTTAAGTGTCAACCACAATTGTGTCTTTTTTGCCTTATGGGCTGGAGCTGAGTCCTGTTGGAAGAAGACATACTTCCTTCCTACGGCCACCATGTCCATCCAAGGCTTCAAAACGGTCTCCAGGACATTAATGTAGGTGTCAGCGTTCATCCTATGGGCCTTCTTAAAGAAATGGAGAGCCATGACACCTTCACTGCTGATAACGTGAAGGACGATCACGGAGGCAGGAAATTTCATGTGCATCACGACAGGTATCTCTGAGGGATATTTACAGATTCGCCTATCATTCTGGGATTTACCTTTTGGTTCACGTCAAATTTATTGTCATCAGAGAAGAACCTCAGCATACCGCCATACCGCAAGAGTCATGCTTCAGATTGTTGAGGAGGATATCAGCCTTTCCCTTCATGTTGTCCTTTATATTATCGTCCGCAACTGACCTTTACGAAGAGCATAGGACTTGACAAAATTCTCATTGATATCTCTGACAATTGTCATAGATCCAACGTCCATTTCCTTGGCTATGGCCCTCATACTCTTCCCAAGGTTTCCATCCCTTTCAGTTACTATCGGCCTCATCAAACTACTTCTTGAGCAACTTAAGAAAGTCCACTATCTCTTTGGGGCTCTTTCCGGTGCGCAGAGCAACGATAATGGCTGCTCGATTTTCGAATTCTCGATTATTGTTTATCACTACACTGCACACATATGTACTGATACATTTTATATGAATATGGTTATTAAATGAAAAAGAGAAAATTTTAAATATAAATTATTATTTCTCGTAAGTGTGTGTGGACTACCAGTTATTACTGATATAGGCTTAGCAAAATACGATGTTTATTTCTAAGGATTTCTAGTTGTTTTTGTACTCACGATTGTTGTAGTTACGAGGACATCCCTTTAGATATAAACAAATATATATTTATTTAAGGAACGACTTGTTCCATTACATATAGTTAAAACAAGTTAGCGGTAAACATAACAGCTAGGTTTGAAGGTAGAAGTTGGAAGTAGTGACGTCATAGTAGTGACGTAGCATCGATGATGATTAAAGTCAAAGTTTGCGTAACAATTCCCTCCTTACTTTGGCTTTATTCCCACGATGCTGAGGCTCTCCAGGTGTTTCTTCATCTGGTCTCGGGATAGGTCCTTTGTGAAGATATCCGCCTCCAGGTCCTGGGACGGCTTGTACAGAAGGCAGATGTCTCTGGATTCATAACAGTCTCTCAAGAAGTGGTACTTTCTGTTGATATGTCTACAGCGACTGCTTTGTTTAGGGCTGGAGATCCAGTTGATCAATGACTGACTGTCTGTATAGATCGCAGTTGGTTTTTCCATGAAATTCCATTCTTCCAGCTCTCGTAACAGGTTTATTATCCACTTGATTTGACAGCAGCTTTCACAAGCAGCTATCATTTCCGCTTCCATTGTAGAGAGGGCGACGAGTGGTTGTTTACTACTTTTCCAGTCTATAGTTGCTTCGCCGAGCTTCAATACATATCCGCCGTAGGATTTTCCATCGTGAGTGGTCGACCAGCTGGCATCGGTGTAGGACTTAAGGATTCCATTCTTCCCTCTTTCAAATTTCACTCCTAGGTCAATTGTTCCTCGCAGGTATCTCATCACTCTTTTGATTGCTGTCCAGTGCATCTGTTTTGGTTGTCTGGAGTACTGTGAAAGTTTGCTAGTGATGTAAGCGATGTCGGGTCTGGTGTTAACAGCTAGAAACATTAGCATTCCAAGGGCTTCTTGGTAAGTGTGCTGATCACAATTGTCATCTTCAATATGATTGTCCAAATTGATTTCTTTGGAACCTGGTGTTGGAACTTCCTTACAATTTTCCATTCCATATTTCTGCAATATTTGTTGTACATAGTGGCTTTGCTGTAGCGAAATTCCCTCCTTGTCTTGTATGATCTTGATTCCCAAAAACATGCCTTTACATGTTACATCCTTTATTTCCAGGTGATGTCTCAATTTATTGATGAATCTGTTTGAGGTATCTTCAGAATCTGAGACAGTGATAAAGTCATCAACATATATCCCTACATAGAAGTATTTGTCTTCATTCTTCCATTTAAATAGGCAAGGATCAGATTTAAGTTTTTTCAGTCCACAGTCATGAAGTACTTGACTGAATTTCTCATACCACGATCTTCCGGATTGAGATAGACCGTAAATACTTTTGTTGAGTTTGCAAACTTTGTTTCTGTCTTGGACAAATCCAGCAGGTTGTTCCATGAATATTGTGTTTTCAATGTTTCCATTTAGATAGGCTGCTTTCACATCAAATAGTTTAATGACTGAATCTTTTGTTGCTGCCATTAACAAAATAGTCCTGAGGGTGGCATTTTTAATTACAGGGCTGAAACTTTCGTTGTAATCTCTTCCTGGGATTTGGTTGTATCCCATTGCAACAAGTCTAGCTTTGTAAGTTTTGTTTTTGTTTTCTTGGTCTTTAGATATTTTGAACACCCATTTACTTTTGACAACTTTAGCGTTTACAGGTCTAGGTACCAGTTCCCATACTTGATGCGAGTACATGTTCTGTATTTCCTCAAGCATTGCGTTCTCCCAATGTTTCTTGTCTTCGCATGCGATGGCTTCATCATAGTCTTTCGGAATGGTTTCATTCGTAGTAGCCAGAACGTAGTCATCGAATCTTTTAGGTATTGTTCGAGTTCTTTGTGGTCTGTCGATCATGGTATCTGGTGCTGGCTCTTCAATATCAACATCTGATAGAACATGATTGTCCAGTTGTTCATCCTCCTGAATGAAGAAATATGTGTCAGTGTCCGTATTATTATCACTTTGTTTTTCTTCCGAGATGACATTATTGTTCTCTCTGAAGTGAATGTCTGCGGTTTCAAGAATGACTCTCGTTGTGATATAAAATACTCGATAAGCTCTTCTGCATCTTGAATAGCCTACAAATATTCCTCTCTTAGATTTAGCTTCTAGTTTGTGTCTTTGATGATTCTCGAGTTTATAGAAGACTTCACAACCAAATCTCATGATGTGAGAGACGGATGGCTTTTTACCTTTCCATTTTTCCATAGGGGTAGTGTCTGGGTCATTGGTTGTGGGAGTTAGATTGTACAGATATGCAGCTGTATTCACAGCTTCTGCCCAGAAGTGTAGGGGTAATTGGGAGTCTGCCAGAAGTGTTCGGCCTTTGTCTAATAGTGTTCTGTTAGCTCTTTCAACTCTCCCATTGCTTCTTGGGGTGTACGGTGTAGTTAGTTCATGTTTAATTCCTTTGGATTCTATGAAGGTTTCAAGGTTTTTATTGATAAATTCTGTTCCGTTATCTGTTCTAAGTCGTTTTAGTTTTGAGTTTAGCTCGTTTTCTCTCTTTACAATAAACTTCTTCAAAACTTCTGCTGCTGAGAGTTTATCTTTGAGAAATTCTACAAATATTCTCCTAGAAAATCCATCTACGATGGTCAAGAAATATTTACTTCCGCCCAAGGAGTTTATTCTCATTGGACCACAGAGATCGACATAAATGGCTTCAAAGGGGTAGCTTCCCTGATTGCTATCTGTGTGAACATAGGGTACTTTGGTCATTTTTCCCAAGGAGCAAGCATCACATTGATCAAGGGTACCATTTATAGAGTCCAAGCCTTTTAGAAGATTGTTCTTCAAAATCAGCTCTAATTTGTTGCAACTAGGATGTCCTAACCTTCTGTGCCATGCAGTCCTAGAATTGTCCTTTGAAATCAAGCAATGTTCACTTGGAACATGAGTTGCTTCAGATAAACGTGATAGGTTCAATGTGTACATGTTACCATCAAAGTTTCCTGTTCCTATTAGCTTGTCATCAGAAGAGTATATGTATGCTCCTTCAGAGTTCAAAAGAACAGAGTTCCCTCTTCTTACTACGCTTGGAATGGACATTAGATTTCCTTTCAGGTGTGGTACATGGAGGACATTATGCAGGGTTACAGCGTTGTTAAGTTTGTCCTTACCTTGTACAGTAGCTTGGATTGATCCTGATGAGGTAGATTCGATCTGTCTCCCTTCTTCCGCCACTTGTATGCTTCTTCTCTCCTCCGTCTTGTGCTCGATCCATTCACCATGGGAAGTCATGTGGCTTGTGCACGCAGAATCAATTATCCACACGTCCTGAATTGTCGGGAGTTCCTCCCTTGTGCTTGCATGTAGTGCGTATTCTGAAGTGGAGTCTCTTCGTTGGGATGGTTCCTCCGTTCGTTCTTGGATTGCTGATCTGGCTGTGTCTTTTTTTTTGTTTTGGTCCTTTATGGTAGTTCCTTGTACTGGCCATATTATTTTTGTTTGTTGTATTCTTTTGATTTCCTTTGTTGTTAGGGTTGAACCAACAGTCTTTCTTGAAATGTCCTTTTCTTTTGCAAATGTAGCATGACTTTTCTTTGAATTGGTTGCCTGATGATCTGAAAGCATTTTCATGATTTTTGCTTCTGTCCTGTCTTTTCTTCTCAAAATCCAGTAGAGTTTGTCTCAAGTCTGGTAAGGAGATTTCTCTGTTTATTGACAGTGCTACTGCGATCGTGTCAAAGTTAGGTGTGAGTCCTTCAACAATGTATCGTACAAGTTCTCTTTCTGTTACAGTCTTTCCTAGCTGGGTGATCTCTTGTGCCAGTTTCTGTGCTCGTACAATATACATGTTAACATTTTCATTTGGGTTCAATTTTAGTCTGGCTAGATCCAACATTAGGTCTATCCTTTTATTTTCTAGAGATCCTTCAAACCTTTTCTTTATGTCGTACCAAATTCTTTTGGCCCTTTTATCGCCTCGAAAGATGATTGTTAAGTCATCCGAAAGTGACAATATTATTAAGCTGTATGCTTCCCGATTCTTTTTCTTCCAAATATCATATTCTAGTTTATTATTTGTTAAGTCTGGCTCGTCATTAACAATTACGTCCTCGAAGAGATCTTTTGAATCTAGAATTGCTTCCATTTTCATGGACCACGTTGTATAGTTGTTTTCTGTTAACTGTTCAATTTTTGCTAAGTTATGTGCATCCATTTTCATTCAATTTTTCTTTCTAAATTGGCGGTTAGTCCAATTATTTAATTTCTTTTTGATTTAGATGGATCAATTGGCGGTTAGTCCAATTCGCGCGCCCAAACCACGCTCAGCTACCAAATTGATATAGGCTTAGCAAAATACGATGTTTATTTCTAAGGATTTCTAGTTGTTTTTGTACTCACGATTGTTGTAGTTACGAGGACATCCCTTTAGATATAAACAAATATATATTTATTTAAGGAACGACTTGTTCCATTACATATAGTTAAAACAAGTTAGCGGTAAACATAACAGCTAGGTTTGAAGGTAGAAGTTGGAAGTAGTGACGTCATAGTAGTGACGTAGCATCGATGATGATTAAAGTCAAAGTTTGCGTAACAATTACCAATTTATCTAATACACCCTGTATAATACTATACCTCTATTTAATTCAAATTCTATTGAAACACCAAAAATCTCCATATTAGTGATTATTTTAATTTAATAAAAGCTAAGATCTAAAGAGACAAAGGTCGCCTCTCCCGTCAAAATAGACGTCAAAACTAGACGACATCTATCTAAAAGCTAAGATGATAAAAGTTTTAATAGTGATTAGTAATTTGAAGAAGTAATGTATCTTAAATTTGGATTATATTTTTGAATAATTTTATCCGATCGATCGTTGTGGCCCACTGTACATATTACATCCCAAACACGATGTGACGCCAGCCATCTCTGTCTTGATCTCGATGTACCATCTCGGCAACTGTCAAGCCAGTGAATTTTTTTAATTGGTTCAGGAAGTATGTCGGCGGGCGTCCAGGTATGTGTCACCCAGACGTCTTTCCGGTCAGTATGGTGAACTCCATTCTCCTGTGTCGCGTGATGTGACCGAAGAATCTCAAACAATTCCTTTGTACACGTCGCAGAAGTTGGATATAAAATATACAAAGTGTGTGTGTCAAATAGTTAACCGAAAAGTTCCAATATTTAACGTTACAAATAATAAAATTTTCGAACACACCAATTCTAATAATTAGAAAACTTGAGAAACACAGCAGTATATAGCATCACGATTTTCAAAGTGCAGCAAGCGAACAAAAATAATTTCAAAATATCATTTCAAGTAGCCTCTTCGATTTTTAATAGATTCAGAATTGAACAGAGAATTTGTGAGAATTTTGTTTCAAAATCGGTAATTCTGTATTATAAACTTCAAATTGATTAAAAATGCCTTCGGCGCAATGGCCATTTACAAAATCAGCCGTATATAAATGGCATTCACGATTTAAAAACGGCAGAGAATCGTTGGATGGCACGTTGGCCAACCAATCCTTTACAGGATTCTTACAAAAAAATAAGAATTTAATAAAAGAAAATCCACAAATTGGGCTACGTGACATCACGATAGAAACTGAGATATCTAAATCTTTGGCAGGAATGATAATCAAATAATTTCTCCAGTTGAGGAAGGCACCTGCCAAATTTGTTCCTAAAATGCTGGCATTCGAACAGAAAAATGATCGTGTTGATGCCTCAAGCTTGAAATGGTCGAACAAATACCTAATTATCCTGAAGACAAAGGTTGCCTGGACGGCATTCATATTCCTGTGGAAAAATAGACACTTCGGCCAGTTTTTAACGCCTTACTTTATTTTTATTTATATCTCCTGACTTTGAAAGGGAAGGTTTTTAACTAGAGAAACCATATCATTTCGGAATAGAAGAAGATATTGAAGAGCATCCCGAAAGATGACTTTTGTAAATGTTTTGAAGCAGGGAGAAACGATGGAAGCTGTGTATAGATGCGGGAGTATTTTGAAAAATACTAATAAAATGTTTTCTCAGTCTTACCGTTTTTCTTATTTCTGCCTTTTACGGGAAATTATTGGACAGAACTTGTACTTAATATTTATTGAATTAATGTGTGAAATTTGATCTGTTCGTGACTTTCACCCACAAACAAAATCTCAAAGTTCGCAATGGAAGCATCTCAACAATCGAATTCCTAAAAAATTAAGTCACAATAAACTTCAGGCAAGGTGATGATGTCACATTTATGGGATTGCAAATAAATAATAACGCGTGATTTCTAGGAAAAGGGGTAAAACGGGTTGATTATTTTTCACTAATAAGAAAATGAGAAGATATTGTGATGGCTTATATCAGCGACATGATGTCCAGGCCTGGAGGATCTTCACAATCTATCAACACCTCCGCCTCCATTTGCGGCATTGAGTTCTGCCCGCTGTCTGAGAATCAAGAGTCCAACGTTAACCTTGCCCGGCCGGCCAATTCTAAAGTCCAGCTCCTAGCTGGGACCTACACAGCCTGTGCTCTAGCAGCGGTCCTGTTGTTGCTGACGTCCCTGGACTACCTTCCACCCCGCAGACAGTCTCCGTCTAGCTTCCAGCTGCTGGTGGAGACCGCTCGGCAACTGAGACTGCCTGACCAGCTCTTGCTGCTCCCGCTGACTGTCTTCAGTGGGCTGGAGCAGGCCTTCCTTGTGGGGGACTTCACTCAGGTACGTCCACAGTACAGAGATGTACAACCTCACACACCTAGTCTTCTTTCAATATAATAATCTCGGCCTGGCATAACTCACTTAGGATAGACCGTCGATATTTATGTGTGTAGAAGGTATATAATCTATTATTAAAAATAAAAAAGGCATATCCTGACCAGGAGTACATGTGCTTTTCAGAAGGCAGAGCTCAATCTGGTGGAACAGAAATCAACTAAACATTGATTTAACCTGTTCCCTGATATTTGGCCAACTCAATTTCTTGATAAATCAAGAAAAGTCATCCACGAACGCGTTTCGCGCTGTTGGCGCTCGTCAGTAATAAATATATAGATTTTGTGCTCATTTATACTATAAATAGGGTGTTTCAGAAAAGTTTGTATTTCTTTATAACGCTTCCATATGAGTTCAATGTGGTCTATATGTAAATACATAGGAGTATATATACTTGGCGTTGTCAGGGTCATGTGACCTCTTCTTTGAGCCTCCCCCTGTGCTGAAGACCACATAGTGACTCTCGATAAGCTCGTCTCCTTGCCCCAGACAATCAGCCCAATTGCGGAAAGAACTTGTATGCTCGCCCTCCGCCACTGACTCAAAAATTGCATTTTTTCCATTGTTTAAATATGAATGTGGATTTCAGGAATTTTATAATCTTTTGCCGATTTCTCTGCTTTTTGTCGATTGTTTGGCCGTTTTAGGTAGGGTTTACCTGAGCTTGTAGCCCATTCTCGTGGATTTCAGCTAAGACCCCGAAGGGATTACTAAACTCCATATCTTCCATCCCAGACTCAAAAATGGCGAAGATCGCGTTGCCGCACGGCAGAGAGAGGGAGAGAGAGATAGAAAAAACATGCCTCACGACTCTTAAAAAAACCTTACTTTCTAGAAATATAGATGTCAAACTGTTAATTCAAGTTTTTATCTTAAGAGAACCCACAATAGAGAGAGAGAGAGAGTAATTTCTAATACATAATAAATTTATAATTTGCTTCATTAGAATCATTATAAAAAACTAAAATACTCCTATATTTTTTTTTGTGTGTGAAAACAATTATTATATCTCAATTTGGTTTATTTGACAAGATTTGTTTTATTTGACTAGAAGTGGATATGGTAGCTTATTGTTTTCTTATTTCTTGAACCTATACAAGAAAAAAAGAACCAGTCCAAACAAATTAACAGTGTGTGATGTTTCGGCAACAGCGTTGTTACCATCATCAGACAAAAGAATAAATGCATATACATTGCTGTTACCGAAACGTCACACGCTGTTAATTTGTTTGGATTGGGTCTTGTTTTCTTGTATCTATGATCTATAATCCAAATTGTGCCTCATAATTTTTGAACCCCTCTATGTGATATCCTGCAAGTTTGCCTCGGTGCCCTAGGCAGGTTTCACAATAGTCAGGTGAAGTGCCATCTAAAAAACACTATGTGTGTTGTCATATGGTTCTGTGTGACTTCCAGGCATACGTAGCATGTTCCCGTGGCGTTCACAGCGTGGGCTACGTCATGATATGTTTCGGCGCCTGTGATGCCTTGGGGTCTGCAACCTTCGGCTCAGCGGTCAGGAGAGTGGGCAGGATCCCCGTCTTTGTGCTCGGGGCCCTCGGGAACCTCGCCATGATGGCGCTGCTAGTGGCTGGGCCCCCAGACGTCCTGTGGCTTCATCTGGTGGTCGCGGGGGTCTGGGGGCTAGGGGATGCGGTTTGGCAAACCCAAATCAACGGTAGGTCTCCAAGCTTAGTCATTGTATGTGAATGACTCCATATGCCTTCGACCGTCCGGAACTTTTTATACATTCTGTTGAAATTGAAGCAATTCTATTTTACAATATTTTGAAGACTATTTAATATATTAACTTCAAGTCGGTGATTTGAATATTTATAGAAGGTATATAAATTACTAAATATATCTAGATCAACTTAAAAATAATAAGAAGAAGAAACGCGCGCGAACACTATAGATTAATTCAGAGAAAGCAGTTTCTCTATATTGGAATTAGAAAAAATATTGGGAAGGTTTGGTTCACCAGTAATATATTCTTTCAGAGTTTATCTAGTTTAGCTATATAGTTCAGAGTATTATTTATATCTCAGATAACTTTTATTTTTGCGGAAAAATACATTGTTGTGGATAAAGTATCATTGTTGCGCATATATTACTCATTATTGTGAATAAAGTTTCCGTATTGGAGAAAATTTTCATTGTTATGGGTGAATTAGTCATTATTGTGGAAAAATTTTCGGTGTTGGGAAAAATATTCATTGTGGGTAAATTATCATTGTTGCGGATAAATTAGTCATAATTGTGGATAAAGTTTCAGTGTTGGGGAAAATATTCATTGTTGTGGGTAAATTTTCATTGCTGCGAATAAATTTGCATTGTTGCGGATTAAGTAGTCATTGTTGTATCGTGTGTTTTCTCCTGAAGAAGGACTTCCATGCCCAAAAGCTAGAAATCGGAATGAAAATTTCAAAAAGAAGCCTATCCCTGGAAGCCTGAGGTTTTTACCATAATACAAGGTTGTCCCAAAAGTTCGTAAACCTATTATGATTATGATTTATATTTTGCAAGTGTTTATGAACTTTTGACACAACCTTGGTAAAATTGGTAATCTTGGTAAAATTATAACATAATTCTTATGGAAGAATGATTTAATCTCTGATGTTCTATATCAAGGGTGGCCAATCAGCAGGTGGGCCAAGTTTCAGAATTACAAGGTTGTCCCAAAAAGTTCGTAAACATATTATGATTTATATTTTACAAGTGTTTACGAACTTTTGGGACAACCTTGTAATTCTGAAACTTGGCCCACCTGCTGATTGGCCACCCTTGATATAGAACATCAGAGATTAAATCATTCTTCTATAAGAATTCTGTTATAATTTTACCAAGGTTACCAATATTACCAAGGTTGTCCCAAAAGTTCACAAACATTTGCAGAATATAAATCATAATCATAATAGGTTTACGAACTTTTGGGACAACCTTATATATTCATTGTTGTGATTAAAGTTTTATTCATGTAAATATTCATTTTTTGATGAAGTTTCATAGTTGCAGATGGAATATTTATAGTTTAGGATAAAGTGTCATTGTTTCAGATAAATATATCATTGTTTTATATGTTTCATTTTGGTGATGCATAATCATTCGGGTAAAAAACAGCCACATCAACCAATGATTTATTTAACTCTCAACGTTTCAATGACCCGCAGTCACATTCCTGAGAGAGCTGGTTGATGTAATTATATTTTTATTAATCAAATTCAACCAACCTCTTTATTGTTGCAGAGATGTAGTAATTATTGTGTTGTATGTAAAGTTTAATTTTTCCTATGAAGTTTCAATTGTTGTGGATAAGGTTAACATATGTTTGGGAGAAAGTTGTCATTGTTGTGGGTAAAGATTCGTTGTTGTCGATTAAATTCATTGTTGCAGAGATATAGTAATCATTGTGTTGTATGTAAAGTTTAATTTTTCCTATGAAGTTTTGTTGTGGAAAGAGTTAATATTAAACGATTAAGCGATTAGGAACTCTTAATAATTGGTTTAAACGCATAAGCATAAAAGATAAGAGGAGCTTCTTTTATAAATTTTAATGCGCAAGCTTTCGGACTAGACGTCCTTCTACAGGCATGGATAGTGGTAATACTAACGAGTATAACCTAACATTGAGCCATAATAAAGAGAACAATATTTACATAAATATATCTGTAGAAAACTAAAAGGAATATAATAAATTTATGACTTAGAATTTGCATGTATGAGATTGGAGAACTAAAAATTAAAAATTTAAAATTTACATATATGACATATAATTTACTACGGTATAATCTAAAATTATATATAGAGAGATTAAAATATGTACAACTTAGCGATCAATAAAATTGGGCTAGACACCAAGATACAGGAGTACAGGGGATCCCACCTACATGTGTTTAAATTGGAACAGAATAGTATATGATTATTTGTAAAGAACCTGGTATATGTCTGGGATATCTATTTTTCTATTAATGCTGTTGATTTGGTTGGATAAGACTGATTCTAAATAAAGTCTATTGTATTTATTGTGTACTAGCCGAATGACCCGGGCAACGCCCGGGTTTTACCCTATTAAATGTACCCTATTCAAATACTATTCGTTACAATTATAAATTGGCGCCGTGGATGTCACTCTTGTGAAACTTACCGCTCCAAACTTTGTGTCTGAGAAGCGATATTTTTATAGAAAGATGATCTGGCTTTTGTTTTCTGCTCTAATGAATGTTTTTCTGTTAGAATTTTGTTCCTGCATACAAAATAATGAACTGGTTTCACCCGTGGTCTCTGCTTTTTGGAATTTTTCCCGTTATAATTTTGTATCTGATAATCAAACATGATACAGCAATATCATTGGGTGTTGTTAGTAATTTTTGCACGAATCATAATTAAAACCTTCTAAAAGTAAATTGGAAAGTCTATCACGCGAGTTTCGTGAGGCCAAAGTTCTTTCCCTGACATTCAGAATCCTGGCCGTATGTTCTTGTGGGGTTTCTGCCGCTCTCGACCTACTGACCCTGTTTCTATTTTGCCGAAGCCTGTTCTCACGCTGTCCCACGGATTCCGCCGCTCTTGAGGTACTGGCCCTGTCTCTATGTTGTTGAAGACTGTTCTCACGCTGTCCCACGGATTCCGCCGCTCTCGAAGTACTGGCCCTTTCTCGATTAATCCTAAGACGATGCTCACGTTGCACAGCAGTCTCAGCACTTCGCACATTTCATTTTTTACTCACTTCTGGTAGGACTTTTCCAATAGGTTTGCGTTTCTTGGGAGGCATCTCAGATCTCTAAAAGCTAAACAAAAGAAAAGAGTATAAAACAGTAATAAAAATAGGCAAAGTAGAGAAAAAATATGTTATTTAAAAGCTAAACAAAAGTAAAGAGTATAAAGCAGCCAATGGGCGCGCGCCGCCGTCAGATCCCCACGCGTTCTAGAGGGCGCTGTTTGTGAGCTAAGTTGAATAATTTGAATATATAGTTTTAATAATTGATTAATATATTTTTTAAAATAGCCTATCGTCTTCCCCGTATTCTTTTACCTATGTATGGAAATTTTGGTTTGAATTAGTGAACTACTGTGAATTTGTATATCGGACATACAGACATACAAACATTCATTTTTATATATATAGATATTACGGTATAAGATTTTTGGTTGATCTAAATTAAACTGGGGACCTGTTTGTGCTGTGTGTTGATATATTAATGATTTAGGGTCTTTATTATGGATATTGCGTTTGTGTTCGGTTAGTCTGATATATGTCGTTCTGCCTGTCTCACCCACATATGTGGATGAGCAATCTTGGCATGAGACGACATATACTGCTCCTGTAGAATGTATGGGAAGGTTAGGATTGTCAGCTTTGGTGATTGGATGTCTTAATATGGTGGCTAAACATGGAGAACTATTGTAGTATACTTTAATTCCAAAAGGACGGAGGATTCTAGATATTGCAAGTGATGAAGTAGAATATGGTAGGAAACAGGTAGCTCTGTGTATAGTGGTGGACTTTGAGACAGAAGGATCATAGAAATGCCTATAAATAAAGGGTCTAGGATAACCTGCTTTAATTAAAATGTGTTGCTCCCAGTCTTAATGACAAAGGCATTCTACTTCACCCAGTCATGATGGTTGTCAAACAGACACCATCAAGGGTCACAACTTGATACCCTAATATGATTGAGTGGAGATAAGAAAGAAGAATAATGAAATTTGTATGCAAAAGTTCGAAAATATTTTAATTTAAAATTATGTTTATTTTTAGTCAAATGGTCTATGTGATAGCCTGCACATTTATGCCAAATTTCTTGATATTCCAGCAGTTCTTTCTGGGTGTATATGCCTATATACGGTAGTGGTGTTTGTTCAGTGTTTATAAAAAGGCAGCTTATTGTGATCCCATTCTTCGAAGCTGTCCATCCTAAGCTCTCACAGTATTTTCGTATTATCCATAGTACACATGGTACAGGCCATGATAATCATGGTGGGTAGAAGTAGGCGACTGCTTTTACTATAAGTGTACCACATGTCTACACATGTGAAAAGCAGTTCGACATTTGCAATTAAAAATGTGTCAGAGCCTCCTTTAGATACTTGAATTCGCTGGTGAAGTTTAATTTTTGCAAGAATCGGGAGCCATTGGAGCATTTTTCAAATAAAAAAATGTGCCCAAATGCGGGATTCGATCCCGGGTCGTAGGGGTCGAAAATAAATGGTTTAGATCATCTTTCCACCGAACTCTTCTTATAACAGTGGTTACACTCGCAGACATTTCTTTGCTATGGTATCTCCAGGCTACCTGCACCTTTATTACCTGATCGTTGTTCTTCCCAACCAATCCCAGTCCTTCATTCACCCCATATGTATTGTAGCGAAGTATTTATTATATTTTATTTATGGATTATTAATATTTTATATTATTTATATTTTACTACTCTGTAAACTTCCCTCGTTGCTTATCTTGTATCATATAAATATTGTCCGGGTAGTTGGCGCTCCAGGAACCTGGGTTATAATTATATCTCTATAAATAATGATTTTGTTATTGCCTTAAAAATTGCCGTGTCATTCTGAAGGTTGTCTTTCTTAATTTTCTAACATGACAATATTGTGGCGAATAAATAATTTATTATTTAATTTAATTATTAAACGAAAATATTTGAAACAGATTTGAAATTTCACATTTTCTAAATCATCATTTAGTTGCCTAGCTTGCTTACTCGATATTCTCTAGCTGTAGATAGTTGGGTTGGTTTGAATAAATATTATATTATATTATATTCAATAGTTTGAATGAATTTGAAGCAGCAGAAAGGAATTCCTTTTGAAACGTTTGCAAAAACTTCTTAGGAAGTGTCAAGGTTGAAAATTACCGAGACATAGTTAATGATCTGTTGCTTTCCTACAAGGCACTGGGATGTAACATGTCCCTCAAGATCCATTTCCTGCATTCACATCTAGATTTCTTTCCAGACAATCTTGGCGCAGTTAGCGATGAGCATGGTGAGAGGTTTCATCAAGCTATATCAAGCATGGAGAAGCGGTACCAAGGTAAATGGAGTCCCGCTATGCTTGCCGACGACTGCTGGGCACTCAAGAGGGATCTACCACAAGCAAAGTATAGAAGAAAATCCACTGTCACTGCTTTTCAATAATAAATATGTTTCGTTCATATATGCCTATATATTAACAATATTTCCAAATTCAAGTAGGTGTATCTCAGAAATATTGTGTAATAGAAAAAAAACTAATGGTATATTTGGATTCAGGACATGTAGATATGATGCTATTTCTTTGTGGACAAAGAAAAATATTTTTTGATAAACCAGTTACGTGACATTGTTTGCAATTTTTAGTGTATTTATCCCAATACTAAAAAAAGACCGTCACGCAAAAACCATAGGTGATGGGAAATTTCTGATTAGATTTTTGAGTTCAGCATGAAAAGTTACACTAGAAACATAATCAGGTTCTCTTGTGCAAAAATCTTGTTGACCAGTGTAATTGACGAATAGTCGCCGTGACGTCATCAATATATACTTTCACACCTTCAGATATACAAAGACCTGATATCTACGCTACAATATTATGTACATATAAATAACGAAACATTGTTCCTGTGTGTTGCAGCTCTCTATGGTACGCTATTCCCAGGAAAAGATGAAGCTGCCTTTGCCAATTATCGTTTATGGGAGTCCGTAGGTTTCATCATAGCCTTCTCCTACAGTACCTCACTCTGTACAGACATCAAACTGATGATCCTGGCAGCCGTGTTGACGCTGGGCATGCTGGGATACGGCGCTATCGAATTGAGACTGCATCGTAAAGCCACTACCTCTTAGCCGAGGTCAAATTTTATTATATTTTCTATGACCATTTTGCATATTTACCTCAAATATGTATTTATATATATGTTAGTTTGATATGTATTTTCAATAAATTGATTTAAATCTTCTGAATATTAAACAATTAAAGAAGGTTTCCTGAGATGAGTTTCTTTTTATTTTAAAACCGTCTCAAGTTTTCTGGGCATCTCTGCCCTTCTACAGAACATCTACAATTAATAAAACGTCAACTAATGCCAAACTTGGCAATCAGGCGGAGTTTTATTGTTTATATAAGTTCTCCTGTAGAAGGCAGATATGTCCGAAAGCTTGAGACTGTTTTAAAATAAAAAGAAACTCAACTCATCTCCAGAAACTTTTTTTAATTGTTTAATGTATTTTCAATATATATATCTTATATGAATGCAATAGCGTGCCATCTATTATGAGAAATTTGAACTATTATTGACGGTAATGATTATTTTTTAAATAAATCAAAAACTATTACCCTGTAGAAAATTGATTTGTTTTAAAAATAATCATACGCGTCAAAAATAGTTCAAATTTCTCCTATGTATCTTATAAACTACAAATTTAACTTCTGATTCAAAAATTCTATTCTCATTATATAATTCAATTTTCGAAATACCCTATTTATAAATTTAAAAAATTCTGGTCATATGTTATTAATTTCTATTTATATATATATATATATATATATTTTTTCAAACTATATTATCTCAACACACACACATAAAGAAAATTCGAATTCTTCTTTTCTTTCAATTCTAAATTTTTACCAGGCTCTATACTCTCTCCTTATAAATAGGAGTTAAGCATTCTTATTTTTTAATAATCTATATCAGAAAAATAAAACACGGAGATTCAAGAGGAGTATCTTGTGCGAATTTTATTAGCAAGCTTTCGGACGCATGCGTCCTTACGATGACACCATAAAGCCCGTAGAAAGACGCATGCGTCCTTACGATGACACCATAAAGCCCGTAGAAAGACGCATGCGTCCTTACGATGACACCATAAAGCCTGTAGAAAGACGCATGCGTCCTTACGATGACACCATAAAGCCTGTAGAAAGACGCATGCGTCCTTACGATGACACCATAAAGCCTGTAGAAAGACGCATGCGTCCTTACGATGACACCATAAAGCCTGTAGAAAGACGCATGCGTCCTTACGATGACACCATAAAGCCTGTAGAAAGACGCATGCGTCCTTACGATGACACCATAAAGCCTGTAGAAAGACGCATGCGTCCTTACGACGACACCATAAAGCCTGTAGAAAGACGCATGCGTCCTTACGATGACACCATAAAGCCTGTAGAAAGACGCATGCGTCCTTACGATGACACCATAAAGCCTGTAGAAAGACGCATGCGTCCTTACGATGACACCATAAAGCCTGTAGAAAGACGCATGCGTCCTTACGATGACACCATAAAGCCTGTAGAAAGACGCATGCGTCCTTACGATGACACCATAAAGCCTGTAGAAAGACGCATGCGTCCTTACGATGACACCATAAAGCCTGTAGAAGGACGTCCGAAAGCTTGCTAATAAAATTCACACAAGATACTCCACTTCAATCTCCGTTTTTTTTCTATTTTAACTCGAATAGTTTATTTTAGTCAATCTATATCTTATATCTCTTTTTTTAATATTTATTTTATCTTATGCCTTAAAATCGTTTTATCTCATATGCCTCTTGAAATATTATTTTATCTTATGCTTTAGAATCCTTTTTTAAACAGTCACAGTTAGCAAAAAACAACTACAGTAAAAATTTTATTTGATGTCCACACACACACACACAAGCACATACTTACAGAAACATCCTATAATTAGCTTTTTGTTCTTAAAGAACATTCAATGTTGACATTATGGTTGCTGACAAAGTGATGACAAAATTGCAAGGTCTTAAATTCCTTCTTATCAATCCTTTCCATTTTAAAAAATACTTTTCTCTATAATTTTGTTTATATAATATGCTCTCTTTCATTTTACAAGTAGTATATTTATATTTAAATAATAAACATTATATAAAATAGCACACAAAAATAATTTATAAAACTTCATAAAAAAATAAAAAATAAAAAAAATTGGATAAAAAGTTCACATTTTAGATTACTCGATTACTTTATTATTTTTGATTGAAAAATATCTTGTTCGTTATCCCAGTTGTTTTTTGGACAAGCTCATGACGTGTCAAAGCCGAATTAAATGCTTGGTTCCGTTGTTAAATCTTGTTTTTAAACATTTTGAATATATATATTGATACATTCAGAATATTCACCTCAAAAATAATAATGTAAACTTATCTTACGCATTTTGTTTCTCTTTTACTTCTCATTAGTTTATTACTCTTCTATATATATAGTATATTAATTGTTCCTTCGGGGTTACCACATATATATATATATATTATAATTCATCAATAACTCATTATGAGATAAATGTAAAAATATATGTAAGTTATCTATTAAAACATTTGAAAAATCAATAAAAATTATTCAAACAAAAACTCTAAGAAAATGTTTTGAAATGTAACTTTAAAATGTGTATTTAAAAAATGCATTATACATTTTTATATAGAACCATTTATCTGTAAGTAAAAAAAAATGTTCTATAAAGAATGTATTAAGTGTAATTAAAACAATTTAGGATGAAAATATGACAAAAATAAATAAAGGTTGGAAACCAAAAATGTGCAATGTATTTTAGCATTTTCTTTTTAAAGAGATAAATGTAAAAATAATTTAAACAAGTGGTGCGTATAATTTACTGGTTTTTATTAATGTGTGAAATATATTTAAAAACTAGCGGACCCGCCCGGCTTCGCCCGGGTTTTACCCGAGTGAATGTTTGTCTAACGAACATTTGTTAAAACAATTCTCTTTAAACTTATAAAATGTACTCGGCTTCGCCCGGGGTTTTACCCGAGTAAAGGTTTGTCTAGCGAACATTTGTTAAAACAATTATCTAAAAACTTATTAAAAAATAAAAAAGATATATTTGATAATTTGAAACTCGTAAATTTGAATCTCTCGATAAAGTGAACATTTTTTCCCGGTCCCTGTGTGCCTTGTCATCCTGAATTTTGTCTTTCCTAATTTTCTACATTAGAAAATCATAGTTTTATCTAGTGAACATTTTTTCCCGGTCCCTTGAGAAATACTCGATAAGTTGAATAAAATCAATATTAATTGGTTCCCTCGGTAATTGGAAGTTAAAGGAATAGTATCTTCGCCTTGGAATTGTATCATTATTCTTGTCGCAAATAAATTGCCGTGTCATCCTGAGATAATCTTACTTTTGATAAATAATATTTAAGATAACAAACTTAGTGATAAGAAAACTTGTTAACATCGTCACAATGGGGGCGCTGCTTGCGAGTTAAATATACAAATCTGCAAATAACTCTAAGGATATTCAAGATATTCATGAAATTATTTTTCAAAAACCTTCCCGGTGATATACCTAATAATATTCCAAAATTTCACGGCGATTGGATGTATGGTTTTTGAATCTATAGAGTACAGACAGACAGACATTCAATTTTATATATATAGATTAGCAGTAATTAAACGTAACAGTAAGAAAATGTTGATTTTAATATATGTAAATAGAGTCTCTTAAGAAAGACCACCTAAAAACATGACTCAACTTGTTTCTCCTGTAGGTGGTCTCTCATTGGAGGTTCTAATTGATATTAAAGAATCTCTAATAGACCTTTAATAAGAGACTGCCTCTCGGAGAGACGGTTTAAGCTACGATTTTAGGCATCCTCTCAATGGAAGCTCTACTGTATCTACTTTTTCACACTGTTTGGCTTAATAAATGCCATTTTAACCATTTTAAATGTGTATCAATCGAGTTTTTTTTTTATATTTTATATCCAAAATCACTTCATTTCAATTCATAGGGAATTCTTAACATTTTTTTTTGTCTTCATTCAGCTCACTTTCTATTATATTTTAAGCCATTGTTCCATTATACATATTTAATACCGTTTACACTGTTTTACTTTCAAAAATGTCGATGAAATGAGTAGTTTGGTCCGGCATAAAGAAGAGGCATATAATCATTTTTTTCTATATGCATGATAATATTATTTCAATTTTATATATATAGATAGAGATTTACTCTTCATTGTTGGCTTTTTATCTTACATTCATTCTTCATTGTTGGCTTTTTATATTACATTCACTCTTCATTGTTGGCTTTTTATCTTACATTCACTCTTCATTGTTGGCTTTTTATATTATATTTACTCTTCATTGTTGGCTTTTTATCTTACATTCATTCTTCATTGTTGGCTTTTTATATTATATTTACTCTTCATTGTTGGCTTTTTATCTTACATTCATTCTTCATTGTTGGCTTTTTATATTACATTTACTATTCATTGTTGGCTTTTTATCTTACATTCACTCTTTATTGTTGGCTTTTTATCTTACATTCATTCTTCATTGTTGGCTTTTTATCTTACATTCACTCTTCATTGTTGGCTTTTTATCTTACATTCATTCTTCATTGTTGGCTTTTTATATTACATTCACTCTTCATTGTTGGCTTTTTATATCATATAGAAAATCATAGTTTTATCTAGTGAACATTTTTTCCCGTGTCACATTGCCGTGTCATCCTGAGATAATCTTACTTTTGATAAATAATATTTAAGATAACAAACTTAGTGATAAGAAAACTTGTTAACATCGTCACAATGGGGGCGCTGCTTGCGAGTTAAATCTACAAATCTGCAAATAACTCTAAGGATATTCAAGATATTCATGAAATTATTTTTCTAAAACCTTCCCGGTGATATACCTAATAATATCCCAAAATTTCACGGCGATTGGATGTATGGTTTTTGAATCTATAGAGTACAAACAAACAGACAGACAAACAGACAGACAGACATTCAATTTTATATATATAGATTATTTTTAAGAAACTGCGGTTAATGCAACAATATTCGTTAAAGCAAAAATATTAAATAAAGCAATGTTATGCAATTTGCTAAAACTGCACCTCTCTCTTTAAAATTGCATATAGTAAGTCTAATAAAAACGAATATTAATCAATTAAAATAATTAGACAAAATATTTCAAGATCTAAATGATGTGTAAATCTCTGGTAAATAAATTTTCCTATTTATGCTTTCTTTGTCTTTTGCTAAATTCTAAATAGGAAAATTGATCGAAGATAAGTTAGTCAGCCCCTAGCGATTACAAAATTAATGATATTTAAGAGGATCAAAACTATATTTAATGTAAATACACATACAGATTTTTTAAGACCACCGGTCTTATACAGATTCATCACAGGAAGGAAGCATAGATGGAGCTCTTATATTCCAGGCAGCGAAGAACCCAACAGCCTCCAGGTCCGACACATGTCCAATTGCCACAGAATCCACCATGCATAAGTTAGCAATTGAAAAGGCGAGTGTGGAATCAGCCGCGTTTTTGGTCTTCGCTTTCCTCATCAAAATGGACCACGACATTCGACGATTATATTAATCTCCTCCGAACGGGGACTGTAACCTTGTAGAATTTATATAAACCAAAGAGAAGACATTGATCAAACGTCATTGTATTCATCCAGTTATATATTTGTTGACTATCGGATTGAGACAAGGATAAGTTGTCCAAGAGTTTTTTCTCTGTTTCTACAAGCAAAAGCAACTAAATAATATATGCATGTGATTTCATATTGTATTCTGCTATTATACATAGTATATTTAAGTATATTACAAAGTATATTTAATAATGGTTTTATAAAAGCGCGCGCGCGCGCATTAATCAATGTTTCTCTCATTAAAAGATATATAAATTTGAACGAGAGTTTTTCCACTAACAATTTTGTCAAAACCTAGTTCTTTCTGCCACCTGGTAGTCGTAAAGTGTACTAGATACTCAAAAGCCAACAAAAAATTATAAATAATAATAATTAATTAATTATTATATTGGTGAAAAAATAGTAACCTATTTTAACGAGCACTCTCAAAACAATATTTTGCCCCATTTGAATATAACTTTATTAATAAAAACTATTAGCTTCTATTCAATATATTGCCAAGAAGAAACAAGTTCGTTTATTCCAAATTCATAAAATTCTGACTTTGAGTGATTTGTTTTATTTGATTTACTGACAATACCTTGAGAAGGTGTAGCCTGGAAGCAACGACCGAACCATCATCTTGTAGTGTAACATTAGCTTCCGGAGCTACGTCAACTATTGCGTTGGACGTTGTCATAGATAAACTGTTGCTCGTTGAAAGTTACAATACGTTCGAGGACGAATCGTTGCGTCAAGGTAGCGCCAATGACACTTCCAAACGGGATTTTTCTTATTCACCTTTCCTTTTGAACTCAGATAACGATCAACTTAGAGAGTGCTCGACGTTGAGTTTCCTCGCAACCTCTCGGCTAGTTTTGTGTGCGCCTGTCAATTGACCGTTGTCAACCTCCGATGACACTCCCAAACGGGGATTTTTCCTATTCTCCTTTCCTTTTAAACGCAGATGGCATTCAACTAGAGAGTTGTCGATGTTGAGTTTTCCAGTAACCTCTCGGCTAGTTTGATGTGCGCATATTTGTATTATCACCATCAATTGACCGTTGTCAACCTCCGATGACACTTCCAAACGGGAATTTTTCCTATTCACTTTTCCTTTTAAAATCATATAGCGATCAACTATAGAGGGCTCGATGTTAAGTCTCACTGCAACCTCTCAGCTAGTTAAGGGTGCGTCTGTTTGTATTATCGCCTTCAATTGACCGTTGTCAGCCACCGACCGTCCAAGACTCTTTCTATCTTCAAGTTTGCTGAACCATCTGCATGACCAAAGAGGCCTCTCACCAGACCACCTCTTGGAATGTATGGAAGCCTCAAGACAAGACCTGTATTCCAACCCTACCAAGATTATGAATTTGATCAATGAATATAGTCTCCATGACCTTGTATAATTATACAATAGATGATAACAAAAATTAAAAAGGTTGCTGATATCGCGGAATTTCGCAGACCACACGTAGTGGTTTCTTAAGTGTTAATCGCCACATGTAGCTGGTATTTAATTAAAGTAAATTAGAAGGGTGAATCCGTAACCAATTTAAATTTACATATTATTTATTCTACAGGTAAACTCCGTATAATTAGTATAAACGTATAACGAATCTAAAGTTTTACGAAGGAGCCTCCTTCGTTATACGTTTATATTATTTATTATTAATAGCAATTATATGAAACAAGTCTTGGTATATATGTCTACATGAAAACAACAAAAAAAAAAACAATAAAACACTATATACATACAAGTTCCTTTTCAAACTCAGTCTCATCTATAGCCATTGTTACTCTGTAATATTCCAACAGTACCAATAACATTTTGTTTTCGTGACGTTGTGCCAAAGTCTGAACCAACACGAAGCAATAATTGGCAGTTTTTTTGTTCTTAAAGTATTTAGTATAATACAATGTATAGGCTATATAGGATCCGAGCACAATTTAACAGCATTAAATGATAAAACAAAATTAAAAATCTGAATTTTGATGCGTATTTATTAGATATGTATTCCCGTCTGAGCTTCCTTTATATAGCTAGTTTTTTGATGATATTGTAGCAAAATATTCATTATTTTATTAACACAGTATCATTTTTATGTTTATATTTTGCTGCTCTGTAAACTTCCCTCATTGCTTATCTTTTGTTTATCATTCATAGTTTGTTCTTGTTTCAAATAAATTGCCGTATCATCCTGAAGTTTGTCTTTCTTAATTTTCCACGTGGCAATATAGTAATATCTTCTCCGAATATTTTCCATGAATCCCATTTTTGCCCTTTCCTCTTACTGTTCTTTTTTCCCTACATGCCTCCAGCAAAACCAATAAAATACACAATAGTATATGTCGTAATATATATTCTTCCAGGAATAATAAAGCCAACCTACAGACAGCCCAGAGTGAGACAGGAGGGTAAAGTCCGGTCAAATGAGACATCAGCGACATTCCAAGGAACGACGACTGGGGTCCGTCAGTTAACATCTTGAGACTTTTAAGACAGTTGGGGATTGTTTGCGACACGAACGGCCGCCCGGCTGTGCCGTTCTCGTCTCTCTCTCTCTCTCTCTCTCTCTGGTTGCCTGGGTTCCTCTTCCAACTTGTGGTGTGTTTCTTTCCCCACCTTTTATACTACATATATGTATAAAAAACATGTGTGCAATACAAATTATCCTGTTAAGATGTTTTATGTTGTATAATTTGCCATGTAATTACATTATGTATAATTGATATAATAAATATATGTTTTTTCCATCTCTCTCTTTCTCTCCCTTAAAATGTGTGAATAATTAATTTCTCAACCGATATAGAAAAATTGGAGAAATAGCCGGTGGCCGGCGGTATATACCTTCGGTTACAGACAGCCATGAACCAGATTGAATCCCGCATTGGACACTTTTTTTCGTAAAGACCTGTTCGTTTTTCTCATGTAAATAACCTAAGCTAGGTTGTTCTTTTTGAGCGATACCTAATATATAGTTATTTTGGAACAGGAACAGTATATTCCGAATTGCATTCGGAATAGAAATGGCTCTTTCTCCGCAATTATATACGTATATTGGGAGAATAGATAGAAGAATTATGTTGAACATTATATCGTGAAGATCGGGTTTCCTTATTAATTTATATCTGATGAATTAAAAATCTATTAGTAATCTATTAGTATAAAAGTATCGCGACTTTTGTGTTTTTCAAAAATTATTTATTTATTCATGAATAACTATTTTGTCCCCTTCAAAGTAATCCCCATGAGATATTATACACTTGTGCCAACGGTTTTTCCAATCTTCGAAGCACTTCAAAAAATCATTTTTAAAAATCTTTTTCAGCTCCTCCTTCGATGCCGTCTTTATCTCGTCAAGCGTAGCGTAACGTCGTCCTTTCATGGGCCTCTTCAGTTTAGGTAACAAGAAAAAGTCACAGGGGGCCAGATCTGAGGAATACGGTGGCTGCGGCATCATTAGTGTGTTGTTTTTGGCCAAAAGGTCGCGCACAAGCAACGATGTGTGAGCAGGGGCGTTATCGTGGTGCAAAAGCCAATTTTTGTTCTTCCACAAATCCGGGCGTTTCTGGTGGATTGCTTCGCGCAAATTGCGCATAACTTGCAGGTAATATTCCTTATTGACCGTTCTACCCTGTGGCAAGAACTCATAATGCACCACGCCCCTGCAATCGAAGAAAACTGTCAGCAAAACTTTCACATTCGACCGAACTTGGCGCGCTTTTTTCGGTCTTGGTTCGTGCGGCAGCTTCCATTGAGATGATTGAGCTTCGGTTTCCACTTCATAACCATAAACCCACGCTTCGTCACCAGTTATGACCCTCTGGAGCAAATTTGGGTCGTCGCGGACAGAGTCCAACATCTCATTAGCAATGTTCATGCGATGCTGTTTTTGGTCGCAATTGAGCAATTTTGGTACGAATTTCGCGGCGACCCGTCTCATGCCCAAATCATTGATAAAAATCGAATGGCACGAGCCAATCGATATGTTTAGGTCCCCAGCAACTTCTCTAACGGTGATTCGACGATTGGCCAATATCATTTTCTTCACTTCATTAATTTTTTCGTCTGTTGTTGAAGTGCTCGGGCGTCCGGCACGCTCTTCGTCGTTCACATCTTCTCGGCCTTCTGAGAACATTTTGTACCACCGATAAACGTTGCTTCGGTCCATGGTAGCTTCTCCGTATGCCACAGTCAACATTCGGAATGCATCCGCGCACTTAATTTCGTTTTTCACACAAAATTTGATACAGGTTCTTTGATACATTTTTTAATAGGTAAAAATCGAAGACGATCCAAAACACCTGCAAGCAAAGCAGCTGTCAACAATTAAGTGAACATTCAAAATGGCCGAGCTTGTCGGCATAAGTGAGAGACATGAGTACCAACATAAAGTCACAAAAAGATCGAAATTCGAATATACGTAACCCGCGAAAATTCAAAAGTCGCGTTATTTTTTTAACATACCTCGTATATAGACACGTTTACATTCTTTAATTTATCTTCATCAAAATAAAACTTCAATAAGGCTTAGAACTGGCTGTCGTTCTACACCTGTTTGTAGAACAAATTATTATTCTAGTGTTATTATTGTAAGGAATTAACAAACATAATTCAGCAATACATATTAGCATCACATTTTATAAACCCAAAATAAGCAATATAGTCTGATATTTGGCTATTATCAATCTATGTGGTCAAATTACTCCAAGTTTCTAAATATCCTTTTTATCTCAAAAGTGTTAATTAGTTATTGGTTGAATTTTGTTTGTGAATAGACTTTTATTATCTTATATTTTGAACTGAATTTTTCATACCAATACATCTACTCGATGAATTTATACACTGCTGACCACCCAAATTGTAACACCAAGAAAGACAAGAGATATCACAACAAAATTTATTTTGTAGATAACATGTTGACCAAGTATCAAATGATTAAATTTATAGACTTCTGCGAAGTGTAGTTCCTGCCAGAATCAGTAGCCAGAGTAGCCGCCATTGTTGGAGATCACCGCTGCCACACGCCTCGGCATTGATTCAAAGAGACTTTGGATGTGTTCTTGAGGTATAGCAGACCAAGCAGCTTCCACACGTTGCCAAAGTTGATCTGGTGTGGCAGCTGGGGATGTAATCTGGGTCAATCATTGAACAACCATGGACCACATGTTTTCTATCGGCGAAAGATCCGGAGAGCGAGCCAGCCAGGGAAGCAATTCATTCTGGCGATTGACGAAGAATCTTTGAACATAATTGATCAAATTGATGACAAAATGAGGAATTTTGAAAAAATCAAAAGAAAAACACAATTACCGAACTTGAAATCGTCGAAATCTCCAAGCCTTAAATAGGGCTTTGAAGTGGGGTCACAGGCGCGCGTGATGTGAGTCTGCGCTGAAATTCTAATCATTTGCATATCTCACCTCCGCTAATGCATGTTGTAAATTTCATGTTATTTGCATGCTTCTTTCAGGGTGTTGCATTTACGGTGGCCAGCTATTTTTATTCGAAGTTTTGATTGAAACGAGATAAAGTAGACTATGAACTTTCCTTTTATAGAAATATAACCTGGCTTCGCCCGTGTTCTATTGAGTGAATGTTTCACTGAAAGAATATTATTCCTGCATTTTAAAAATTATGGTCTTGATTTTCCTATGTTTTTCTGCTCGAGTGAATGAACCTTGAAAGAATTTTGTTATTATCTATCAAACATGATACAACAATATTTTATCATCATTAATACCTAAAAATAGGTGAATTAGTCTAGTACTTGGTTAATTTGAATTTTCCTTGGATACATAATTAACAAATATATGCAGTAATATTATAATCAGGATGATTGTAAAATGAGGGAAGAAGTGCTCAACTCCACAGACAACGGCTGATTGCTCCCGCTCCCCTCTAAATTGCTTTTCCTCCTCACTCATGTACATATATAACTTTTTAGGGGAATCCCCTTGTAAGACAATAGTGTCTTGAAAAAGGTTCTTTTGTTGTTGTTAGAATCAGACTTTATGAAAAACAAATTAATAATGTTAATCTTAACTTTGACTATTTTCAAATAATGGGGACGAATTTATTCCAGATCTCTCATGTTCCTTTCACAAAAATGTGAATTAGATATTGGTTTGATCTGATTAGTTTTAATAGTCTGTATTTTAATCTTCAACTTCATCTATACACCTATTTGTTAAACTCATTATTTTTTTATAAGAATTTTTAATGGTAAAGAGTAAAGATTCTCTTTTAATCTTTCTTATTTGTATATGCTACTCTCGAGTGAATGTTCCGCAGAAAGAACTTTGTTGATGTGTCCATTGAAAATCATAGATCAATTATATTATCATCATTTTCTAACATAAAATATGTTAAATTTTACTACTTAGTTCATTTTTATTTTTGTTAAAAATGCAACGAAAACCTCTTCCAGATTTAACTCTATTTCCTGTTAAAATTTCAACCATATTAGTTACATATAGAGGAGGTTAATAGCCGACACGCAAACATATATACATACTTGCATTGACTTTAATATATAGAGATATATACATGGAGGTATATATATAATAGAAAGATTTTGTTTCTGACAATCTCATACATGATATGCAAATATTGTCATAATAATTTTCTGACTTAAAAAATAATTATTTTTGACCAGTACTTAATTTTAATTGGTTATAATGCGAAAAAAAAACTCTTCCAGATTGATAACTCTAGGTCCTTTTAAGATTTTAGTCAGATTAGTTACGTATTGAGAATATGCATATCCGACAAACATATATATATTGTTACACCTTGAGATGTAGATGGTTTTTGTTCAGCGGTTTCCATTGTACTGTAGAATAAACCAGAACGAATTCTCATTTAAAAGCTAACGCTTTATTTTGGTAAGGTTACAAAAAGAATGAAGAACGCCGGCGCGAGGTCACGTGACGACGCGAGCGGGCTGGCTGCACAATGTTAACAAAGAATAAACAAATCAACCATGATTTGTCTAATAAGTTAAATTATTAATGAGAGAATATTTACATGAGTCTATGTCGGCTGTGACAATATATATACATTGACTTTTATATACATAGAGATATACTTACACTATGATCTTAGCCAAAAAGCCGAGAAGCGAATTTTCATATATGACCTGGCTTCGTCTATCTTCTGCTAGAGTGAATGTTTTGCTGAAAGAATCTTGTTGCTGCCTACTAAAATTGATAATGTTTGTCGGATATGCACATCCTCAATATGTAACTAATCTGACTGAAATTTTAAAAGGATCTAGAGTTATATATTCTGGCCTTAAATACCCGTTTCATGATTTTTAAAAATGCCTGAATGACCAGTTTTTTGGTGGTTAAAGTACAGCCTGCACCACGCTGACGAGGGCCGCAGCCCGAAACGCGTACGTGGTTAGCTTTTCTTGATAAACAAGAATGGGTATTTGGCCAATAATGGAATAATTTAAAATCAACGAATAGTTGGTATTTATTTCGATAGATGGCGCAAGTCATCAGCAACTTTCAGTTGCACGATAAGGAGATGCCTTTTTCATAATTTGCTCTTCGTTTTCTTGTACCATACCTTCTACGAAATTATAAAAACATTATTTCATTACATATCATATATTTGATAATGTACCGCGCGGGTATTAGAAAACTATTAATAAAATAAATACAGGTAGATTGATGAAAACAAGACTGCTTAGTGAAAAAAAATAATTTGTTATGATTGTTGGAAATAAAATTTAATATTGCAGAAAACAGCTCCATATCTTTCCAAAAGGTTCTAAATGGCCACTTGGGGCAAGAGGGAGAGAGAGGCTATATAAATGAAGATATATATCGTAAATTAAACATAGCTATATAAGTTAATAGTTCTTATTTGAGAACTTGTACCATATTAATTACCATTAACTATGTCCCTAACTGCTATCACTACATACTTCATTGTGTGATTATTATAACTTTATTAATATAACTTAAATATTTACTATTTTTGTACCATAGGACAGGTCATAGTTGAATTAGTATAAGCCCCCATATAAATTATAACATTATTTATTATATTTAACCACTCTTATTACTATAAAACATCACAATCTGTATTATGTAAGGAATAAAGTATGACGTCATCCCAGTCGTGTCAGGATGGCGCCAGGTTGTAACCGGAGGGAAGGATGGCTTACATAAGTCAGTGACCAATCAGAATCAATCCCCGGGGATCCGGGCAAGACAAAAGGGATGGTTTGAGGAACAAAGCACTATATATTTTCATATTTGTGACAGGCACGCTCAGTATTAGGTCCATTGTCATCTCAAGGCGGCCATCTCGCGCCTTGAGGCCGGACACCGTACCTTCCTCTGGTAATTATCAACTTCCCCCCGGTCCTAGTTCCACTTGAGACGTCCTGGGAGATCGCTTTTTGAGCCCAGACATTTGTCCTTACTGTCCCGTGCGGGCTTCCCACTCTGCACGCCTTGCCACTCAACTCCGACTGCTTCCAACTCGGCTTACCCGGGTTTACGATACGGGCTTATATATATATATATGTGTGTGTGTGTGTGTGTGGTAGTGTAGTTGTTTTTATCCTGAAGGATGACTGTAGTGTGGCATGTTAGTTACAGTCGTGGTGGCCACAATGTTTAGAGTGGGTTCAGGCGTGATTGGGATTACACAAAAGAACGAGACATGTTGGATGTCACCACAGAGATGGCGAGAGAATAAGTCAAGCCGACACCGGTCAGGGGAGATCTGTAGAGAGGGGTCTGTCATTTATCGTGTCTCAAAGCGGACTAATCTGTTTGAGCAAGAAGGGGGCACACCTGGTAACCCCGACATGTTTTTCGAACCTTTTCCTATCTTTGCGCAGGCCGTCGCTCACTCGAAATTTTATTTTTGTCATTTTGGTAATTACACTATAACTATATTAACACATGGGGACATAAGTATATATTGGAAATATATTACAACTTGTAACTTATAGGCAAATATAAAATATAAAGTTTTTTAAAAATAAAACATCTTACCTAAAAATGTCATTTGATTTTATGGTGATAAAATTGACAACAATAGATTTCTCTAAAAAAAAAAAAAACTAACCTCAAACCATTTCAAAGGTCGAAGGGGTTGCATGGAAAATTTGGCACAGCAGTTTATCCAAAATGATTATTATATTTTTAAAAACAACAACTAATGCGTTTAATAAGTTTCAAAGGTAGGACAATTCTGGCAATGATAAATCTGCGTTGTTGAGGTATCTACTAATTGAGGTCCTACTGGTTATATTGCTAAAGGATATCAATTTAAAATTATCAGTAAATATTTTAGAATTATGCATACATCACTTTAATTAATTATGCATAATTTTCATTTAATAAAAATATAAACTAGCATATAAAATAAGGTAACAAAAATCTTGATGATTATACATCTTATTTATTTTAAAGAATATAACTAAAAATATATATTTTCTAAAATATATATGATAAATACCTTATGTTTGAAACAATATTACTGAATTTTAAATTAAATAGGTTTTTAAAAGTGGATGTTATCCATTGAGGCTCTCAATACAAAAATAATAATCAGATTTTTTACCATCTTTGCGAAATTTTACTTTTTTACCTTAATTTTGTTTGGCAGTGAAGTTGTAAAGGTGATTCCAATTTATGAAATATCTAAGCTAATATTTGTAACACATAATGTCCCTTCAAAATGTATCTTAGTTTAAGTAAATCTTGTAAAATTCTCAATTTCGACTTTCAAGTTCTTTCATCAATCTTGTTTAGGTATTGTTCTTGTTCTAATAGTCTTACACTGCCAACAAATAATTCGAAAACGATATTAACCATCAGGTTGCACACATGTTAAAAAACAACAAATAAATATATAAAAAGAAAAAATACCTTTATTTAAAATGTTTGTATTTACATCTAAAAAACTACAATTTGTTAATATATTTATCATGATATTTACATTAGAGTCACAAAAATAAAAAGCATTACCTTAATGTTAATAACTTATATTCCATCTATCACCACCTCGGCGTCCTCTGTCTTCCATGTATTGTCCAGGAGTTCTCTGTTGGGAACGATTTGTGATGGAGAAATCCACGCGGATCTCTGCTCCGTCCAGTATATAGCCTCTGCTTTCTTCAACTGCGGTTTCCGCGTCCTCCAGATTTCGGAAATATACAAAAGCAAAACCCCGAGACCTACCTCCAGGCGTCCGAATTAGATTGATGGTTTCAATTTCACCAAACATCGAGAGAAAATTCCCTAAAACTAGCTCGTCAGTCCAGGGGCTCATTCCAAAGACAACAATACAGTTGTTGGGTCGGGGGTTCTGTCGCTGTCTGTAGCCTGGGAAGGTAGAATGTCTCCTTCTGTAGGGGGAGGGGCTCCTACTGCGACTATAAGAACGAAAAGGGGTGTGCCTGCGTCTATTTCTCCTTCTTCTAGAACTTGATCGAGACCGAGATCGGTAATCCCGACGTCCCCTTGATCTAGATCGGGACCTAGAAGAATCCGACCTGTCGTTACGTCTTATCTCAGAACTTGAGCTTCTAGAACGACTCCTTCTCACCTCTCCCATATTTTTCCTAATTTGAAACAGCTAATAGAGCGCAAAGATCGATAAACTAGTTTAGATAAATATTCAAAGAAAATTAATAAAAAATGAATCTGTCGTATTTTGAAATATATATTGATATTGTCGCGAAATTTGTTTATATAAAATTTGAAGCAAATGTCTCTATTAGTAAATATGTAAATACCTTTATGTTTAGCGTTATATGAGGAAGATATGTAAATTTTATAGATGATTTTTCATTTCTAGTTTGTTATGAGGAAAACATCTTTCACGATGTATATCAATTGATTAATAAAACTCTAATTTGAAATCGCGACAATTGACGGAGACGCCGGGTAAAGCCTTGTAAAAATAAAAAACGATGAATAAAATTTGAAAAGTCTTCGACTGAAGAGATTATCTCTTGATTTAGGATTGCATAACACAAGATCAATCATGATAAAGAATGAATCCAGAGAAACCTCATCCCAAGTCCTCAACTTACCTTTCCTCGCAACAGCCAAGATGCCCTTCCACATTTGCGGGAGATGGAAGTCAAGATGCCCAAAAGTGGCTGAAGGAATATAAAAAAGTTGCCAAATTCAATAGATGGGATGACAATATGTGTCTGGCAAATACTGTGTTTTTATTTTGAGGGAACAGCTCGAAATAATGAAGCAACACTAGTTTCCTGAGATGACTTTCAGAGGGCTCTAGGTGATGCATTTGGCCAACAAGAAGAGGCGATGAAAGAAGCTCAATCTCTACTGAAGGATAGAGCTCAGAAATTGAAAGAATCTTCGGAGGCCTACATCCAGGATGTACTGTACCTATGTCAAGTAGTTAATCCCCGGATGGACGATGAAACCAAATTTGGACATCTGATGAAGGGAGTCGCAGAGGACATTTATCAGATATTGATTGCAAAAGATGATGAAAATATAAATCCTTTCCTAAAGGAATGCCAAAAAATAGGAATTATGAGGAAGAGAATGATATCTTCAAGGTTTGAAAGACTTCCTAATGTAGCTCTCATGGCCTATGAGGAAGGAGATCTTCCATCTTTAATTAGAAGAGTTGTTCAAGAAGAGATACAGAAAGTAATAACCCAACCCAGGCCGACCGCAGATTCGCGAGAAGACCTGATAAGAGAGGAAGTAAAAATGAATTTGTCGCCAATCTCTAAAAGACCTTCAATTCTAGTAAGGAACCAATCAAGACCTTTCAGGATGTATTAACCATCCAAAAGAACTGAATATTCTTCTCCCCCTATTCTGCCAAAATCTCAGCAATGGAGGACTCCAGCGATCGCCCATTATGTTTCCATTGTTGAAGACCTGGTCACATCGTCAGGTATTGTCGTGAGAGAAGGTTAGTTTTTGCTGATGCCCGCGCCAGGAGGGAACCAAGGAGACCAACAACACTGGGTGGCTATATGCCAAATATTGACGAAATCGAGCCTAGGATTCCTCCATCTCGCCAACCTAGGAGTGCCTCACCCTACCCGGGGAGATTCAGGACGCAGGCCATCAAGATCACCTGCAAGGGTAAACAGCCGCTCATCCTCAAGAAAAGGCGACCTGCTTAGGAGGTAAGACCACACGAATAATAAATCCTCCATCGACGATTGCTACCAAAAGGAGCAAATTATTCGGTTATCTCCAAAGATTTCCGTCGTCTCATAAAAGTTCCTATGTTATCTAGCAGAGGGCCAATTATAAGGGTAGCCAACTCCAAATGCGTCAGGGCCATAGGACGATGTGTCCTAAGGATAAACGTGAATGAACTAATTCAACCATTCGAGTTTATTGTATTGACGGAATGTAGTCATAATGTCATACTTGGTTGGGATTTTATGAAATTAACTCAAGCTAAAATTATTTGTGGGAAAAAAATGAGCTTTACTTAAAAGAAGCTCCTATGAGTGAAGAACTCTGTCCATTGGACACCTTTAGCGCTTTAGAGAATAACAGTATTCCACCCAACTCAATGAAGCAATTCACTGTTGTCTGTAGCAACATTGCGGGAATTCAAGAAGTTGCGATTACTTTCTTTAAAACTCTTACTTCGGACAAATACATAATTATTCCGTCCTCCGTTCTCAGTCTCAACCATGGAAGGAGCAAGGTTTGGATGGCAAATAGGAGTGACTTTGCAAAGATAATTCCTGCAGGGATGAAATATCTCTCATAGACACCAGTCATTTATGCTGCATAGATGGAGGCATTGATGATTTTAAGAATGAAAATAAATGCACTGAGGATTTGAATAAACTTGTGACCTTTATAGATACTGATATATCTAATGAAGATAGAGTGAGACTGTTGGATGTTCTTAGGTGGTACACAGATGTATTTGAATTTCAAAAAGCAGACCTTAAAACTTTATCATTGAAAGTTAAACATAGCTCTGAAACAGGAGATCATGCCCCTATTAAGCAACGCCCATATAGAGTATCACCAAGGGAAAGAAGCATTATTCAAGCAGAAGTGGACAATATGCTTAAACTGGGAATAATTAAACTATCGAATAGTCCCTGGTCTTCTCCTGTCGTCTTAGTTAAAAAGAAAGATGGAACCTGGCGATTCTGTGTGGAATACCGCCGATTAAACAAAATAACCAGGAAAGATGCATACCCGTTACTCAGAATTGATGACACTTTGGACTCGTTGAGGGGTGCTTCCATATTCTCTACAATGGATTTGAAATCGGGGTATTGGCAGATTGAGGTTGATGAGACCGACCGTGAGAAGACTGCTTTTGTGACTCCTGATGGCCTCTTTGAGATTAAAGTAATTCCTTAGGTTTATGTAACGCCCACGCGACCTTTGAGCAAATTATGGATAATCTACTACGAGGACTCAAGTGGACCATCTGTCTACACTACTTGGATGACATCATAGTATTTTCTAAAACTATGGACGAACATCTACAACGTCTGGAAATGGTGTTAAGTTGCTTTGCAAAAATGCGTCTCAAACTTAATTCGGAGAAATTTAATTTTGGTGCTAGTCAAATGAAAGTACTGGGACATTTAATTGATGGAGATGGTATATATCCTGACCCGGACAAAGTAGACGCTGTGATTAATTTTGCAAAACCAAAGAATGTATCAGAAGTCAGAAGCTTTTTGGGTCTCTGCTCCTACTACCGCCGATTCATTAAGAGCTTTGCTAACATAGCAGGAACGCTAAATGAACTACTAAGGAAGGGGGAAAGATTCATATGGACCGATAGTCAGGAAGCTTCGTTTAACCAGTTGAAGTCGGCTCTGACTTCTGAACCCGTTTTAGGTCACTTTGATGAGACTGCACCAATCGACGCCCATACCGATGCGAGTGGCTATGGCGTCGGCGCTGTTTTAGTACAAATGAAAGATGGGGGTGAGAAACCAATTGCCTATGCATCCCGAACTCTATCTAAAGCGGAGAGAAACTATACTATAACGGAAAAGGAATGTTTGGCCGTAATTTGGTCCATCAACAAATTTCGACCGTACCTACTTGGCCGCCCTTTTTCTATCGTGACTGACCATCATTCCTTGTGCTGGCTAGCAAATTTGAAAGACCCTTCTGGAAGTCTCACAATATGGGCTCTGCGACTTTAGGAGTATAAGGTCACCGTTTGCTATAAAAACGGTCGCAGGCACAAGGACGCCGACTGCCTTTCCAGAAGCCCATTACCTGACACTTCGGAAGAAACATAGAGACAATGTTCACTGATATAGAAAAGGAACAAAAACTAGATCCTTCCTTGGCAAAGATGATGAAAAACTGTGATGACCCGAATTTTAAGAGATTTGTCATTTTCGAAAAATACTTTATAAGAAAAATTATGATCCCTTATGACGACCTTGGTTGTTAGTGGTTCCAAAGTCCTTACGTTTGAAAGTGCTTAGATAATTTCATGACGCCCCTACAGCCGGAGATCTAGGGTTTGCCAAAACGTATGACAGGATACGTAGACGATTTTATTGTCCAGGTCTCTTCAGGAGTGTTCGCAATTATGTCGGACATTGCAGAGAGTGCCAAAAGTGCAAAAGCACACCTCAACTACCACCTGGAAATCTTAAACCCATAATGCACTCCTCAACTCTCCTCCAGAAAATAGGCGTAAGGTTGTTGGGGGGGGGGGGGGGGGTAGATTCCCTTTGACTAGAGATGGCAACCGTTGGGTGATCATTTGCACTGCTTACCCTACCAAGTATGCAATAAGACTACCGCAATAAGCACTACCGACCTGAGGAGCTGTTGAAATAGCAAAGTTTATAATGAATGACAATATCCTCAAGCACGAAGCTCCTAGAGAAATGACAACAGACCGAGGGCGCTCGTTTCAATCGAAGCTCGTCAACGGAT
>CP092866.1:109046043-109104777 GCA_030710605.1 Cordylochernes scorpioides | reverse complement strand
TTAGAGTTTTATTAATCAATTGATAAACTTCGTGAGTGATGTTTTCCTCACAACAAACTGAAAATGAAAAATCAGTAACAGAATTTATATATTGGTAATCTCGCAGTGTCAAACTACTCATCAAGGAAGCCTTCAATATCATCCATCGACCACCCAAACTGCAGGGCTAGCTCCTCGGACAAGGGAAAGATGACGACGTCTACTCCAATCTTGCAACGACCAAGGTCTCTATCTACAAGATCCTAAGGTGAAGGGAGATAATGAAGACCCCTTAGTTGTCTGGAGGAGGTTTCTTCGTTGTTGAGATAGCTTCTCTACTTTTTTTTTTTTGCTAATCCCTAGTACACATGGTACAGGCCATGATATTCATGGGGGGTGTTAACGACTGCTTTTACTGTAAGTACACCACATGTCTACACATATGAAAAGCAATTAGACTTTGCACTTACAAATGTGCCAGAGCCCCGTTTCGTTACTTGCACTCGCTGGTGGGGTTGGACTTTTGCAAGAATCGGGGGCCATTGGAACATTTTTTTTTTTTAATCGGAAAAGAGTGCCCAATGCAGGAATCGAAACCGGGTCGTAGTGGTCGAAAACCAACGATTTGAACCATCCTTCCCCCGACAGTAGCCCCGTTTCGTTACTTGCACTCGCTGGTGGGGTTGGACTTTTGCAAGAATCGGGGGCCATTGGAACATTTTTTTTTATCGGAAAAGAGTGCCCAATGCAGGAATCGAAACCGGGTCGTAGTGGTCGAAAACCAACGATTTGAACCATCCTTCCCCCGACAACCCCCCCCCCCCCCCCCCCCGCTTACTACTTGATTATACAGAATTGCAAATAGTTACTTGGTGTTTATTTTTTTTGCTGTCTCTTTATTAGTATATATGATATATGTTAATAAAATACATTAGGATCGCTGAAAATATGTTAGAATTATGTTTACCTCAACATTTCTCTAATTAGCTTATATGTATAATTTTCATTTGATAAAAATATAAACTGTAGCATATAAAAATAAGGTAAAAATGATAAAAACTAAATTATTTTTATACATCGTAATATATTTTAAAGAGTATAGCTTAAAATGGTATTTTCTAAAATTGTAAATAATTAACTTTGAAACAATATTTGTCAATTTAAAATCATATAGTTTTTAAACGTGCATTTTAACAATTAATGATTAATATAAAAATACTAGATGAATGACCCGGCTTCGCCCGAGAATTCCCCCGAGTGCAATTCCCTTCATACTGAAAGTACATCAATAATATATAGTAGAAGTGCCATAGAATAGCAATACAGAAGTAACAGATGAATCACAGGAAAAAGGGTGAGAGATGGCAAAAATTGCAATATATTAGTGCTTAGGTATTTGATTTACTTATTTTTTGCAATCCATTTGGTTGTTTCAAAATCAATATAGTTTAAATAGATGCCAGCTTTTTCACCCAACCCCCGAGGTACACGCCCCAGCGCATTAACCCTTGAAATAGCCTGAGTTGAGTGAGTGACTGCGATGGATCTTGACTGCGATGCTCATCTTCTCAGTCAGAATAGGAAAAAATAGTTTTATAAAAAATTAATCCAAAATACTGGCATGTAAATATTTTTCTGTAAAAAATAAGAGCACATGAAAATTAGGCAAACATATGTGTTTGCTAATGACTTCGACTGCATTTTAAACGATTTTTTTTTTTAAAGAGATAAAAAAAACAAAGGCCAGAACAAAAATTAATAAAAAATACGAAAGCCATTATTTACATACAATAACGCTACTTACCGTAACTTAGTAATATAAATTTCTCTCTCAATACTTTTGTAAAAAAAAGTAACACTCGTATAAAAAGATATTTTAAAAAAAGTACGCAGGCAAATTGAAAAAAAAAAATATGCAGAAATCACATTTGTCGCTTAATTGACCTGGTGTTGTTACTTCGCCTTGTATTTACCCCGCTTAAAAAAAAAAGGTTTTTCAAATGAAATAATAAATAGTCAAAAATACTTATCAAGATGTAGCCGAAAGTTTTCTCAGTTTATAAAAAGCGACATGCAAAATTTGGTACCAATTGGTTCAGTAGTTTTTTAGTTTATCGCGAAACAGACAACAGACTATTATATATAAGAAGATAATTATATAGATTTTAAGCATCTTGGATAAATTTACTTTTGTTATCTTGATTTTTCTTACCAGTGACATTGAAATGGCGATTCCAATTTATGGAATATCTAAGCTAATATCTATAACTCAAAATATACCTGTCAAAATGTTATTGAGTGAATCTTGTCACATTCTCAATTTCGACTTTCAAGTTCTTTCTTCCTTTTTCAATCTTGCTCAGGATTTTTTCTTATTAATAGTCTTACACTGCCATCAAATAATTTGAAAACGTTATTATCAGGTTGATTGCTAACAAACAAATATATAAAAAGAAAAAATTACCTTTATTTAAAAAATGTTTATTTTTCTTATTTACATATAAAAAAGCTGCAATTTGTTAATATATGTATTATGATATTTACAATAGTCACAAAAATAAAGAATTACCTTAATTTTATTACCTTCTACTCCATCTATCACCACCTCGGCGTCCTCTGTCTCCCATGTATTGTCCAGGAGTTCTCTCGTGGGGGCGATTTGTGGTGGAGAAATCCACGCGGATCTCTGTTCCGTCCAGAATTTGGCCTCTGCTTTCTTCAACTGCGGCTTCTGCGTCCTCCAGATGTCTGAAATATATAAAAGCAAAACCCCGAGACCTGCCTTCAGGCGTCCGAATCAGTTTGATGTTTTCAATTTCACCAAACTTTGAGAAGAAATCATCTAAATCTCGCTCGTCAGTCCGGGAGCTCATTCCGAAGACACCAATACAGTTGTTGGGTCGGGGGTTCTGTCGCTGTCTGTAGCGTGGGGAGGGAGAACGTCTTCTTCTGTAGGGGGAGGGGCTCCTGCTGCGACTATAAGAACGAGAAGGTGTGTACCTGCGTCTATTTCTCCTTCTTCTAGAACTTGATCGAGACCGAGATCGGTAATCCCGACGTCCCCTTGATCTAGATCGGGACCTATAGGAATCCAACCTGTCGTTACGTCTTCTCCTTCTCTCGGGACTTGGACTTCTAGATCTAGATCTACTCACCTCTCGGTTGCTCGGTTGTTCAGATGGAGAGCGTGGACTCCTGGAATGTTTAGGACTATCAACTGCTCTTCTCTTAGCACCCTCACCATTTGAATTCGAACTTGACCTCGCCCTCTTTCTTCCTCTTAATGATCCACTTCTATCTCTAGATCTACTAGTTAAAGACCTAGATGAGCTTTTTGAATGTCTTGAGGCTTCTTCAGCAGTCACACTTCTTGATTTATTTCTTTTTATATCAATATTAGAATTATCAGATGTTCTGGAAGCAGATGAAGAGCGGGATTTACTTCTTGAATAGCTTCGAGATCTTGAACGACTCATTTTTTAAAGAATTAAATATATTAATATTATCCTAATTCTAAATAACTATTAGAGAGAAAAAGATCAATAAAGTTTAGAAAATATATTCAATGAATATTATTTAAAAATTGAATCTGTCATATTTCGCAGAAAATATTAATATTTAAAAAATATTTTTTCCCATTTTTAACCTAGGAGGGTAATATAAATGAATCAATAAAAATTTAAAAATATTAATGTAATTGATGATTGATCTAGGCTCCTTGGTTATGAACAATTGAGAAAAATTTATCTACTCTTAACCGCATTGATTATACAATTTTACTTATTAAATTGATGTTTAAATCATTTTAAAAAACGTATATTTTGAATAGAACTATATTTCAAGACATTATTTCTATTTTTGTAAAAGCGCGCGCTTCACGTCCGGGAACAAACAAATTTTACTATGCCCATGAAACCCACTTATTTCTCTAATGGCGAGATTCACAGGTCAAGCGAGGCCAAACACAACTTTAACTGCGCTTTCCAGTATAAACAGTTAACATGTGGTAGGTACAAAGGGTTACATAGCTCGTTCAATGAGTATATAAACAACGGTTCTACCAGTCGTTCACATACCTTAGTTAGAACACAATGGTCAATTGGTGAACCAGACGGTGATGGATAACTTGTCGCTGTTTTTTACAACCCTCTTTTCAAAGAGTGTTCCTCGTGGTAGAACAGGAAGGCAACTTTCACTGAAAAATAATGATCGTATCTCTAGATTGAATTCGTCAATTAATGCCACCAGACATCAAGCCTGGATTCATATCAAACACAAATCTGACTGGTCTGGTTATCTAGGAAGAATATACAATGATATTAAAATAGGGCCTAATTTCTCTCCTTTTCCAAAGCGTAGTCAAACCTGGATCACCTCTTCTTCTCCTGCTCCACCTTCAAATATCGAAAGGCCACCATTCACGGATTCACCAATATACAAGGTGGGATCAATAAATAAGGTGAATTATAATTTATTTAAAAAAATAAGAGCGATATTAAAATTTAGGACTTGATTTATTCAAAATAATCACCTTGGCTTTCTATACATCGTCTCCATCGTTCTGGCAACTTGTAAATACCCTCTTTATCGGCACTCTTAGGAAGCGTGTGAAAATAATCTTGCACCACTTTCTGGACATCTTCATCCGAGTCAAATCGCTTTCCCTTTAACTCCTTCTTTAGTAGTCCAAAAAGGAAATAGTCAGAGGGGGCTAGGTCTGGATTATATGCAGGATGTTCTAAAACTTCAAAACCTAATTTAATGATTGTAGAGACAGTTTTACGTGATGTTAAGTTTTAGGCCCAAATGAAGGAAATGTGGAATCCATCTGCAGCATATTTTTCTAAATTGCAATTGTTCTTTAATAATGGTGTGCACAGTTCCATAGCTTATATTCATATTGTCGGCTATGGTAAATATGGATATTTTTCTATCCTCCAAAATTAAGTTTTCAACCGCATTTATCGTGCTTGGCGTCGCTGTAACACTTGGTCGTCCAGGTCGCTCAATATCGGTACATGTAATTCGTCCATTTTTGAACTCGTTAACTCATTTATAAATGTTTTTTTTTTTTAGACAAACAAGACTCACCATATATATTTTTCATTCTTCGGCATATTTGAGATGTTTGAATACCTTCTGCATTCAAGAAACGAATAACTGCACGTTGTTCAATCGTGGTGCAATCCTTCAAGGGAGCTTCCATTTTAGTTTATTTATAAGTCTCGCGCCGCGCGTTGGAAAAAAGAACAGAACACCTTAAATAGTCTCTCGATGTTATATTTTAATATTCTGTGGTTTATATTATTTTTGCTTTTTAAATTTTTAAGAAATAAGATAATTCACCTTATTTATTGATCCCCCCCTTGTATATCGAGCATCCTTTGAAAATTTTCAAAAATATATCTGCCTGGCGTCTCCTCGTAAATTATCCTTCTACCTTCCTCGTAAATAAAACATAGATGACTTAAGTCTGATATTCAATCCGTACAGTTGTCTATATTTGGTCTCTCCAGGAGAGAGGGTTAACCTAATGATAATTATACCCCAGTTATAGGTTGAATCGTTGATAATAGAGAAATAGTACTGTAAAGCTTGCTCTGTTATCGCGTTTGGTAGTTTCTCTAGGAGGTGATCCTTATGGACTTCCGCTGCGGCACATCCATTCCTGTCGACTTCGCTAAATGGCAGCATCACTTCGACTTAAATGTCAGACAATTTCCTTAATTATTCTTTTAGCTTCAAGAAAAACATTTTATTCCCTTTGGCGCACTGATCTAGTGTTCTATTTGAAATAAAACCACGTGTTACTTAAAGTTAAGCTAACTCTTAAGGGACAACGGTAACGATACTCTGAAAATATAATAAATACTTTTTTTTCTCAGTGAAATCAAAAATCGAGGGGAATGTAAGAAATGTGTACTTAAACCAGTGAAATTGTCGCATGGCTTTTTAACCATTGCCACACCCTCAATACCACTTTAAGTGATTGCTCTTCTTGGAGTCTATAAGAATAGCCACCTTTACGTATTCCCTGATTTTTTTAAAGTCTGAAATATTTTTTCTTTAATGATATGCTTATTTCCTGTTCGTAAATTGGAATTTTTCTATGTACAGGTCTTTCAGCTCTTGTCAGAGCAACTTTCGGTTTATTGAATTGTCTGCTATTGCAGGTGATATTCTTGGCTTTTTTCAATTTGTATCTGTTTTTCAGTTGTTTTCTTCGGTAACTCGAGGAGGAGTAACTCCGTGATATTTATTCTGATCGAGATTCGCGAATTCGTTTCTTTGTTAAAGGTGTTTCTTATACATTGTTTACGATGCCACTAAATATACAGTAGAACCTCCATGAGAGGACACCTCTCTATAAAAGACAGTTTTCATTTGCACAATTACCATTTTAACGATTTAGTAGCTCTCTGGTAAGAGGACACCTCTCCTTAAAGGACACTTTGGCTCTGAAATTAGGTGTCCTTTACAGGGAGGTTCTACTGTATATACATACACTGACTTTTTATATATATATTAAAGAAAAATAGAGAAAATAATTTTAAATTTAATAATGTGTGTGTAAAAAAGTGTTTTAATAAAAAAATATCATTAAAATGATGTTTCTTAAATATTTGCCATTATAATTATATATTTATAATTATATTTAATTCTGCTGTCCTAAAAGCTTATGTCCATAGTTCTTCTAAAATACCCATTCCAAGAGTCTTACAACAGTCACCTATAAAAGGAAGTTCCAAAAATGCAATATAACAGCGGTATGGTAGATTAAACTGGCGAAACCGCTGGGAGGGTTCACCACTGATGAGCCAGGCCCTCCCTTTAATTTTTCCATCGCAGTAAGGACAGTAGAAATTGTTTTATTTTAAAAAAGAATATTACGCTTCTAAAAAATAGTTTTATAATTTGATAACAGATGGCGCTCTAGTACATCGTACTATTATAATTGTAGAGAAAATGAAATCCCTATATATATTAAAGTCAGTGTATGTATGTGTGTTTGTTTCTATGTCGGCTATACACGTCCACAATACGTAACTAATCTGACTGAAATTTTAACAGTATATATAGTAGAGTCTGGAAAGACTTATAGTGAAAATTTCAGGTCTCTATCCAGAATATTCTTCGAGTTATTTTGAATTTGCGTTGTATATTTGCCCTTTCGCTCGCACGCAGCGCCTCTAGCGGTGAAGATGGGAGGCAATATCAGCTGACCTAATGTACATGTAAAACGTGTTTTTACAGGACATAGAGAAAAATCTGGAAGTGATATTTGTCGCATTTTTAGCCAAGAAAATTTGAAATTGACAGGTTCTGGGCAAAAATAGTTGTTTTTTTTTTCAGTCAGAAAATGATGACAATATTGCTGTGCCATGTTTGATTATCAGATACAAAATTATATCGGGAAAATTCTAAAAAGTAGGAACAAAATTCTAACAGAAAAACATTCATTCGAGCAGAAGACATAAAGCCAGATCATCTCTCTAAAAAAAAAATCGCTTCTCAGACACAAAGTTTGGAGCGGGACGTTTCACAAGTGACATCCACGGCGTCAATTCATAATTGTAACGAATAGTGTTTAAATAAAAACACTTAATCGGGTAAAACCCGGGCGTTGCCCGGGTCACTCGGCAAGTATCTTATAAAATCCCGACCCAATATTTTCCTAAAGGTTCTAAAAGGTCACATGAATTAATATTGGAAATATAAATTTATAGATATACATTATATTTTTTAAATAAAATAAGATTCAGGGCTAAGTTTCTTGTGCAAACCTCTTATTTTCAAGCTTTGGGACTTATCAGCCCTCCAGCAGGAGTATAATTCATTATTTTAATCATTTCTACTTTTGATATTAGTAGAAACTATAATTCAATCGTAAAGTAGTTTCAAGTTAAAGAGAGTTACATTGAAATTTGGTCAGAATTAATGCTGTGGGTTGGAAGGTTTCGATAATCAGCCAGGTATATCAGGCAAATTTTGATTCGATATATGTATATAACTAGCGGACCCGCCCGGCTTCGCCCGGGTTTTACCTGAGTAAAGGTTTGTCTAACGAATCTCTCGATAAAGTTAACATTTTTTCCCGGTCCCTTGAAAAATACTCGATAAGTTGAATAAAATCAATATTTTACGATGTACTAGAGCGCCATCTGTTATCAAATTAGAAAACTATTTTAGAGGCGTAATATTCTTTTTAAAATAAAACAATTTCTGCTGTCCTTACTGCGATGGAAAAATTAAAGGGAGGGCCTGGCTCATCAGTGGTGAACCCTCCCAGCGGTTGGGAGGGTTCACCACTGATGAGCCAGGCCCTCCCTTTAATTTTTCCATCGCAGTAAGGACAGCAGAAATTGTTTTATTTTAAAAAGAATATTACGCCTCTAAAATAGTTTTCTAATTTAAAATCAATATTAATTGGTTCCCTCGGTAATTGGAAGTTAAAGGAATAGTATCTTGCCTTTGAATTGTATCATTATTCTTGTCTCAAATAAATTGCCGTGTCATCCTGAATTTTGCCTTTCCTAATTGATTACAAAATCATCGTATCATCATGATAATATTTAGAGCAGATTGTTGAATTATAACAGATAAATTAGAATATTTATCTTGATTATTTCTAGGCGAAAAGTTATTTCAAAAATTTTATTTGCTAGAAACCTTCCCAGTACTATACTAAATAACTTCCCAAAGTTTCATGGCGATCCAATGAGTGGTTTGGTCAGGCATAAAGGACAAACAAACAGACACACATACATTCATTTTTATATATAGATAAATTAGAATATTTATCTTGATAAAATATTTTAATTTTTTCATATTTTAATATATGTAAATAGAGTCTCTTAAGAAAGACCACCTAAAAAAATGAATCAACTTGTTTCTCCTGTTGGTGGTCTCTCATTGAAGATTCTAATTGCTATTAAAGAATCTCTAATAGACCTTTAATAAGAGACTTTATCTTGGAGAGATGGTGTAGCTACGAAATGGATATTCCCGGCTTCGCCCGGATTTTACCCGAGTAAAGGTTTGTCTAACGAATCTCTCGATAAAGTGAACATTTTTTCCCGGTCCCTTGAAAAATACTCGATAAGTTGAATAAAATCATTATTAATTGGTTCCCTCCGTAATTGGAAGTTAAAGGAATAGTATCTTGCCTTGGAATTGTATCATTATTCTTGTCTCAAATAAATTGCCGTGTCATCCTGAATTTTGTCTTTCCTAATTTTCTACATTACAAAATCATCGTATCATCATGATAATATTTAGAGCAGATTGTTGAATTATAACAGATAAATTAGAATATTTATCTTGATTATATCTAGGCGAAAAGTTATTTCAAAAATTTTATTTGCTAGAAACCTTCCCAGTACTATACTAAATAACTTCCCAAAGTTTCATGGCGATCCAATGAGTGGTTTGGTCAGGCATAAAGGACAAACAGACATACATTCATTTTTATATGTATATAAAAAATAAATATATAGAGAGATAAAGATATATATTTTAATATTTTTGATTCATCCACACAATAAATTGCTACAGAGAAAAATATTAAGATCAAATAAAGGATAATAAAGGAATAAATCATGCATAAGGCCTCTCATCCGGGAGACTGACCTACAGGGCTTGTTCTTCGGGCGAGGCCTGGATGACGACACCCTGGAGTCGTCCAAGACGCTCATCTATAAGTACTTCCTCGGTGTGGAACTGAGGAGGGTTCTAGAAGACCCCCTCCTTGTCTGGACTCTCAAGGTGGGGAAATCTCCCTTTCTGAAGAAATTTGTGTACATGTGATGATTTAAGACCATGGAATTGTTGTAAATAGTCTAAATATCCACTACCACATGTTCCACCCCATGACTGTATATAACTTCTTATGTACTGCACATAGAAAACCTCAACTAACATCAATCTGTACCGCGTAAGAATCTAATAAAGTATTGCAACTGTACAGATAGAAGGAATGGAGAGAGACAAGAGAAAGTTAAGGTTAAAACAAATCAGGTTTAGGACAGAAGTCGAAGCAAGGCCTAGCAAAAGAGGCTTAAAACCAGCCCAACTATAAATAAGTTACAAGTCAATACTTCCTGACAGGACAGGGCGTATCTGATATCGAGGAAACCATAAAATCTAAGAGTGACGCCCAATTTCCGGGCCAAGACAGGACGTATTTTCTATCAAAGAAAGCCGCGAGAAGACATTACCTAAGTAGGTCAACCAATAGCCTACGGCCACGTGAAAAAGTCCCACCAATTAGGAAAGAATCACCTAAATAGGTCAGCCAATCAGAAAGAAGCAAGGTCGTGGTGTTAAACCAAGGACCTAGAATTGTCAGTCTTCGCTTGGCTCCCAACGGTAACACTTGCTCTAAAGTCTCTCTCTCCTCATCCCATTCCTTCTTGACGTCAGACGCTTTTAGTGGAATCTCTGTTTGTTTATTTCACCTTTGGCCCAGCTGTGTCGCCTTCCACCACGACTGCACGGTAGAGTTGACATCGAGGTTCGTCTAGCATCAGGTAACACTGGTCCCAGAGGTCCCAAGATATCACAGACTCCCCCGTAACGAAGAGTCGACAGGATAGTGAACGCCAAGGTACAAGTAAGCAAATAGACCACTGTCTGTACAGAAAGATGGAACAGGGAAGAGAGGAGGAGTCAAAGGAACCCATGAAGACCGATCCCGACTCCGAAAGTGGCGGAAGCCCCACTTTTCCGAAGAAAGTAACCACCCTCGGTAGGACGCAGGAAATTGTCCCCAGTCAGGAAGACGTCACACCCCCGCCGCTGGTGTCAGATGTCCTAGGGAGGTTGACGACGACGCTACATCAGCTTTCTGCCGTGACCGGACATCGCGAGAGGTGGAATCGTTACGATGGTTCGTACGAGGCGCAGAGCTTCTTCACCAACTACGACGCCCAAGCAGATCGGGCCCAACTACAATACTCTACAAGACTGAGAAAGCCAGCAAACCTCCTGCAAGCACCCCTACGAGTTACCAACACGCGAGCGTATGTTACCTGCTCCCCCGACCTTCTCTAAACCACGAGCCCAGCGCAAGCAATGAACTCTTAACGGTCCCAAGGAACCTTCAACTATGACAACAGACCAGGCCTGTCCCGACATACAAGACAGCACCACAGTAGGTTCCTCCTTCTATAATTTTTGTCGAACAATTGCTCGTTCGAACTGAACTGTCCCATAATGTAAACCTACTCTACTACTTGTTACAGGAGCATCTTTCGATATAATTAGGCAGAATACCTTTAAAATAATATAAATCAGTTTGTAAAAGAAATACCTGTCCATCCATTTAACTTAACTATTAACGCCATAGCTAACAATATTTTCACCATAGATTATATCTTTTTAAACGTAAAAATAAGTAACATAACGCAGAATCTAAAATTCCATATCATCGATACACCTTTGCCTTTTGGCATTTTATTCCTTAATTCCATAAAACGATTTCTACTAATTATAAACTGTCCTCAGCTACTCCTGTATCAATATAATGTATCTCTACCAACTACCTTGTACCAATTCACTTCGTGCAAGCAACACGTGTCCCATGGACAGGTCAATACAACTGTCCCATTTACTAAATTTTTCCCTCCTGGAACAGGTTGCTCACACGTGGTGAATTCCAACACTCTTATTTAACCTCATTATAATGTTCCTAATCCCATTTTCAACGCCCCTATGTCCTTTTCTTTCATATCTTTAGACAGAAATAACCTAAGTAACAGCCTTCCAAAACTATTCCAATCGTTAAATTTCCCCATAACTACCCTCCTTCCTTTTACATGCATATTTAAATATCGACAAATCGCTCTCAACAAAATAAACAACACCCTATCACATAACTTTTTCCAATTGACGACAATTTTCAATGCGCGACTTCACACCCAAATCAAATTTCGAGCCACACAAGCTTTAGAACGTCGCCCTACTAAACACACACAATTTTTTTTTTTTCTCACATTAAACGTGTCATATCCACTAATAATATAAAAATTCTAGATATGTTCGTACAACCAGCGCCCATGACGTTAGTAAATTTGTTATTCTTAGTAGAACAGGTTAGATTTTGTACAAAACAAAGACTTCACGTGGCACCTTTTCATTTACAATTTTTTTCGCTTCGTGTCACAGCGCCACACCACTAAACTCTTTCAATTTTCAGGCCAAAGACGCCTTCACCACGCCTGTGACACATTTATTTAACCACACATTGTCCACGTAGATAGTCGCAATTTCATTCAATTCTAACCCGATATCCATGAATAACCTTTTTACTAAGTCCGCAAAATATCGAAACACAACAACCAGTCGATTTAATATCAACAGATACAATATCCGAATTTTCGAAATACAAACACAAATCTAACAAATGCTTGAACACACAGGATAATTACAACCTCTATATCTCCCTATGTCAATCCCATAACGCTTGTCACCAAGCGTGACAAATCAAAACGCTTTTGCGTTTACAATTATAGAATTAATATCTCCGAACGTAGTTCGAATTAACTTCCAATAAGTTGAAAGAAAGCAAGCCCCCTCGCTCCCCCCTTGACCTAAATCCGGAATCGCATTAAAAATAGCTCCGCTCCCCTCTCTTCCGCTGGAGATGGACAAACAAATAGCCGACATTTTGTTACGCCCGTCGCCACCCCGATGTCACTCTAATGGATTTTCGCTACCTATTAAATCAAACATTAGTGCGCGCCTTTTATTTTTAATCTACGCCGATATCCCGTTTAGCTACTAAACTTGCTTAACACGTTATTTTACATTTACTAACAAATCTGTTCACTAACATTCTCTCGCCCTCGATTAACTTGTCAACTTAACATCGACACTTAGATCCAAGGACAACATTTTACCTACAAAAATCACACACATCCACATAAGTTAAAAAAAAAAAAAAAAAAAAAAACGATTACATTAGGACTCAGTGAGTTTCACAGTTGGAAACAATGTGATCCACGAGTCACGTCAAACATAAAACAAATTCGATAAGTTAGAAAAACTTAGGCCAACAAGACCAAAGATATCGATCGAGGACAATTTAAAGCTCTCTCCACCCATCCTAAAAAAAAAAAAAAAAAAGGAACATTACATTTGGCCTACAACTTTCCATTCTTTCACGATATATAATTTCTATATATAATCTTACTTGCTCTTCTTTCTCGATGAACATTTTTTTTTCATTTTAATATCTTGTATATAATCATTATATAGCTCTTATAATTGTTTTTTTTACGTCAACCAATTAGTTTAGATTATTGTCTTTTTTTTATTATTTTTCTTTACCAAAACTTATTTACTTTTGCTTCATGACTCTATTTTATAATCAACTTTATATTTTATCTTTCATATCATATCTAATAATCTCAAGTTTATATTTCATGTTTATATCACTAATTTGCATTTATCATTTTATATTTTTTCTCACTTTATAAATTAGATGTTATTTACATTGTTTCACCTTCCGCTACCATGTCAATGCTATCGAATATATTATTGCTCATTATTTTTTTTTTCATTTAATATTTTCACTTTCTATTACCCCTTATATACTGCTGTAGTGTGTTAATCTTTGTATCATATCATCACTATTTTTACAGATTACTTTGCATTTAACTTCGCAATTCTATTTTCGATTTTTCAAATCCTTTAACGCTATATGCAAAGCCTTACTTTCGCAATTTCATATCTCAATGATATATTCTTTTATAATCAAACTAAAAATCACGATCTAAAAACAGGGCAATCTTCAATAACCTCTTAAACAACCACTTTAAAGGTTACTTCTTAAGAATTACTAACATTCCTTTTCCGCAGGAACTTTTAACTCCTTCGCAGGCTAGACTTGACCTACTTTGATTTCGTAATTAACAATCTTGACACACCGTCCCCCAGATTTACCTATCCCAACTTCTGGATTGGATACGTGCAAATTGTATATTTTTTTTATTCCAGGGCACTCTCATGCCACACGCTGGCACATTTTTTTTATTTTTTATTTTACTCTTTTTCTCGCTAAGCCCCTGACGACTCTAATTAAAACTTTGATTTCTGGTCACTGATCTTCGCCCTCATTTATCCTGCATGCGTACGTCTTAACGACTAATTACTAAAACCCATAACAATCCCCTTATCTTACTTTTCGATTGTGGTACTGTAACTTTATTCGGTCCTTAAATTTACATGTGAAACATGGCCTAGGTTGTCCGCGCCGTGCACATTAAATGGTTTGGGACTTGAGTCAAAGTGACCTTGCCTCAACCAAGTAATAACTAACCCCTCAACCCTTTCTAACGCCCATCACGACAAGATCATGATTTACCCATCCAATCATTTATATTTTTACCTATAATCATTATATGTTCCCTATTAAATATTTTATTCATATTTTTATTTTTACTTGTATGTTTAATATTAGTTGTTTATGTTTTATTATCTCTTATGGATATACAGAAATCAACCCCATGTTATATACCAACTCACTTTAATTAATTTTTAAAAAAATTACTTCCTTAATAACAGTCTTCCTATTCCGCTCTCTTAAATCCCTCCATATGAACCCTCTCACATCCGGGGCCATCTGTGATGATTTAAGACCATGGAATTGTTGTAAATAGTCTAAATATCCACTACCACATGTTCCACCCCATGACTGTATATAACTTCTTATGTACTGCACATAGAAAACCTCAACTAACATCAATCTGTACCGCGTAAGAATCTAATAAAGTATTGCAACTGTACAGATAGAAGGAATGGAGAGAGACAAGAGAAAGTTAAGGTTAAAACAAATCAGGTTTAGGACAGAAGTCGAAGCAAGGCCTAGCAAAAGAGGCTTAAAACCAGCCCAACTATAAATAAGTTACAAGTCAATACTTCCTGACAGGACAGGGCGTATCTGATATCGAGGAAACCATAAAATCTAAGAGTGACGCCCAATTTCCGGGCCAAGACAGGACGTATTTTCTATCAAAGAAAGCCGCGAGAAGACATTACCTAAGTAGGTCAACCAATAGCCTACGGCCACGTGAAAAAGTCCCACCAATTAGGAAAGAATCACCTAAATAGGTCAGCCAATCAGAAAGAAGCAAGGTCGTGGTGTTAAACCAAGGACCTAGAATTGTCAGTCTTCGCTTGGCTCCCAACGGTAACACTTGCTCTAAAGTCTCTCTCTCCTCATCCCATTCCTTCTTGACGTCAGACGCTTTTAGTGGAATCTCTGTTTGTTTATTTCACCTTTGGCCCAGCTGTGTCGCCTTCCACCACGACTGCACGGTAGAGTTGACATCGAGGTTCGTCTAGCATCAGGTAACACTGGTCCCAGAGGTCCCAAGATATCACATACACATATGCAAATATATATATTCCCCTACTTTTTATCTACACGTTATATATACATTAGAGTCTCACATGAATGACTGTCTAAATACGTGGCAAAAGCGGTCTCTCATCAGAGGTTTTTCTTGACTTGAAAGAATCTTTGATAAGACATCAATTCTGGGAGAGACCGGTTTAGCCACGCTTTTAGGAAGGCACTAAAGTGGAGCCTCTACTACATTTATTTTACCTACTGCTATTTTTAAAGGAATTTCATTCTAACCAATGTAAATGCTTCTCAATACTGTCTGATTGTTTGATATTTTATCGACAAAATCGTATATTTTCAATCTACTTAAAACATCTTAATAATTTAATCTTCGTTCCCCTGTTAAAAAACTTCTACGAAATATCGTCGCGTTGAAAAGATAGACGCGAGGAGAGGTAAGCCCAACCGAAATTTATTCTCTCTAACTGTCTACCTTAAAATATACGCGCATTTATATACATAGCTATAGACATACTTGAAAACTTATGTAAATCAATGCAATCTAAACATTATGCAAATATATCAACCACGCTACAATATTAACCGAAACACGTATAAAAACATACCTCCATTACATATCATATCTTTGATAATGTGCCTTATTTAAAAATAAACATTCAAATATAAATAAAAATAGGGGTATTGATGAAAAAGGACTGCTTGAGATAAAGATCATTTTCTCGGATTTTTGGAAATAAAATTGAATCGAACAGACAACAGCCCTATATCTTTTCCAAAGGTTCAAAATGGCCACTTGGGGCAAGCCACTATATAAATAAATATATATATTCAAATATAAAATGGATATTTTCAAAAATAAAAGATCTTACCTAAAAATTATCTTTGATTTTTGGTGATAAAATTGACACAAAAATAGATTATTCTAAAAAAATACCCTAAAATCATTTCAAGGATCGAAAAAACTGCATGGAAAATTTGGCTCAGCAGTTTGTGATAATTATTATTGTATTTTTAAAAAACAACGAATGATGTGTTTATTAAGTTTGAAAAGTAGGGAAATTTTGGCAATGATAACTGTCTATTGTTGAGAGGTGGTGTCCACTAATTGAGGTCCTGCTGGGTTATATTGCTGAAGGATTTCAATTTAAAATTATCATTAAATATATGAGAATTATGTATATATACATCAACATTTATATCGGATATATTATAAAATGTTAATTAAGTTAAACATTTATCTAATTAGCTTATGTATAATTTTCATTTTATAAAATTACTAGCGGATGTACCAGGCTTCGCACGGTTTTTACCCGAGTAAAGGTTTGTCTAACGAACATTTGTTAAAACAATTCCCTATAAACTTATATAAAAATAATAGATTTATTTTGATAATTTGAAACTCGTAAATTTGAATAACTCGATAAAGTGAACATTTTTTCCCGGTCCCTTGAAAAATACTCGATAAGTTGAATAAAATCAATATTAATTGGTTCCCTCGGTAATTGGAAGTTAAAGGAATAGTATCTTGCCTTGGAATTGTATCATTATTGTTGTCTCAAATAAATTGCCGTGTCTTCCTGAATTTTGTCTTTCCTAATTTTCTAGATTACAAAATCATCATTTTATCTATTCTCCCAATATATATGTGTAGATAAATGATAAAACTAACTTTGACTTGTGCGCAATTAATAGGTAGAAAATCTTACTTTTGACAAATAATATTTAAGATAATAAACTTGGTGTTAATAAAACTTATAGATAAAAAACTTGTTATCCCCCGCTAGGGGGCGCTGATTGCGAGTTAAATCTACAAATAACTCTAAGGATATTCAAGAAATTATTTTTCAAAAACCTTCCCGGGGATATACCTAATAATATCCCAAAATTTCACGACGATCGGATGTATGGTTTTTGAATCTGGAGAGTACAGACAGACATTCAATTTTATATATATATATATATATATATAAACACTGCGTGACATTGAAAATGGAACACCAAGAAATAGTGGCCAGAAAATTATGCAAATTTCAGGGTAGACGCGCCTAACCGAGTTATGCAAATGATGTAAAATGCGCAGCTCTCGTGCGCACATGGAGTAAGATATAAGGGAAGGAACTTGCAGAAAGGACAGTATTCGTGTCGTTATTTCTTCAAGGAAAATCATTGTAGAAATTTTGTTCTTGTGTCAAAAGACACGTGTAATAACAGAGAATGCCAGGTCATCGTAAACGGAGGCAGTTCAAGCAGACAGACGCTTTTACGAGGGGCAAGGTGATCGGACTGAAAAGGGCAGGTTGGTCCATACGTCAAATCGCAGCTGATACACACCTTGGTGCGTCCACGGTACACCGACTGTGGAGAAGATGGTTGGAACAAGGAAATGTGGCAATTTATAGGAATGCCGGTACAACCAGAGTGACGTCAGCACGTGTGGATCGGCGTATCCTTCGACAAGCAGTGGCGGCCCCACAAGCCACTTGTACCGCCATCCTGCAACATGTGCAAGACACCCTAGATCATTCCATCTCGACCAGAACCATTTCCCGTCGATTGGTTGCTAATGGCTTGCACTCATGCCGTCCGCTAAGAAGACTGCCATTGACCCCACCGAATAGGCGCCAACGTTTGGAATGGTGCCGGGCTAGATCGACGTGGATGACGGAATGGCACAGGGTCGTGTTCTCAGATGAGTCGCGTTTCTGCTTGTCCAGTGATAGTCGCCGTGTACGCGTGTGGCGTCGACGTGGAGAAAGGTCCAATCCGGCAGCAATTGTGGAACGCCCCACCGTGCGACAACGTGGAATCATGGTTTGGGGCGCAATCGCGTATGATTCCAGGTCACCTTTACTTCGTATTCAGGGCACTATGACGGCCCAACGATACGTTGATGATGTGCTGCGACCGGTGACACTCCCCTACCTTCAGAGGGTACCCAATGCCCTTTATCAGCAGAATAACGCCCGACCGCACACTGCTCGTATTAGCCAACATGCTCTGCAAGATGTACAGATGCTTCCCTGGCCACCGTACTCTCCTGATCTCTCACCAATCGAGCACGTCTGGGACATCATTGGACGCCGTTTGCATGCCTTGCCACAGCCGCGTTCAGAAGACGAACTGTGGCAAATGGTTGAGAGGGAATGGAGAGCCATCCCTCAGGACGCCATCCGTACTCTGATTTACTCTCTACCTAGACGTGTTGCTGCGTGCATCGCCGTCCGCGGTGGTCCTACTTGCTACTAAGCCGACGCCGTTCTCGCTCTGTATTATGACTATCATTTTGAAATAAAGATCACTTATTGTTCGTCCCTGTCTCTCTCTGTCTGCAGAGTTTAATCACTTTCTGGCCATTATTTCTTGGTGTTCCATTTTCAATGTCACGCAGTGTAGATTAACTATATCTCTATATATATTAATTAGTGTATCAGACATGATAAGCCACGCTTGGAATATGAAAAGAGAGATTAAGAGGAACGTGGTAAGTTTCTTTATTAAGTAGAATACGAGCTTTCAGGCAGCAACTGCCCTTCTTCAGGTCTAATACAAGTGTAGACAAGGAAGTGCCATATTTATAAGCGAAAATATTTACATATATACGCGCAAAGAATAAGGAATTTTACATACTGGAGATTGGAAAGGGGGAATTTGCATATTTACAAATAAAAATAAAACATACTCTGTGTGAGAAATAGAGGCAAAAACGGAGATAAAAATTAAAACACGGAGATAAAAATTGGAAAGCAAGAATAAAAATAAAAATAAGAATAAGAATATAAACGAGAATATAAAAAAACAGCGGAATAAAGATAAAGTTAAAAGTTACGAAGGAGGTGTATCTGTTGGTATAGAATAAAAAGCAGAATATTGGGGCGGGAGGTCAATCTTTCTGTTGAGGCTGGGTGTAGTATTGGAGACAAGGGCTTCGAGAACTAAGCGTTGGTATTTATTGGATATATCGCTATAAACGGGGGTTGTATTGTCGAGATACTACACCCAGCCTCAACAGAAAGATTGACCTCCCGCCCCAATATTCTGCTTTTTATTCTATACCAACAGATACACCTCCTTCGTAACTTTTAACTTTATCTTTATTCCGCTGTTTTTTTATATTCTCGTTTATATTCTTATTCTTATTTTTATTTTTATTCTTGCTTTCCAATTTTTATCTCCGTGTTTTAATTTTTATCTCCGTTTTTGCCTCTATTTCTCACACAGAGTATGTTTTATTTTTATTTGTAAATATGCAAATTCCCCCTTTCCAATCTCCAGTATGTAAAATTCCTTATTCTTTGCGCGTATATATGTAAATATTTTCGCTTATAAATATGGCACTTCCTTGTCTACACTTGTATTAGACCTGAAGAAGGGCAGTTGCTGCCTGAAAGCTCGTATTCTACTTAATAAAGAAACTTACCACGTTCCTCTTAATCTCTCTTTTCATAATTAGTGTATGTATGTTTGTTTGTCGGTTATACACGTCAACAATACGTAACTAATCTGGCTGAAATTTGAAAGGTATATGAGTTGAATCTGGAAAAACTTATAGGCATATTTTCAGGCTTCTATCTCAAATATTCTTGGAGTTATTGACAAATTTCCCTATTTCACTCACAACCAGCGCCTCACTGCAGCAACATCGAGAAGTAAAGTTGAAAAAGGATGGACTACATGGGGTGACCGGGATTGATGGAGCGGGACGTTTCACAAGAGTGACGTAATGACGGCGTAGGGACAAAAAATCACATTTTTAATCATCATTTAATGTATATATCAAATTTAAAATAATATAAAAATAAAATAATTTTCAGGTATCATTGTTAAAATTTACATTTTTAAAAATATTTTTAAAACACACAAGTTTGGAGCGGGACGTTTCACAAGAGTGAAATCCACGGTGCCAATTTATAATTGTAACCAATAGTATTTGAATAAAAACATTTAATCGGATAAAACCCCCGGGCGTTGCCCAGGTCATTCAGCTGGAAGCATATGAAAATAAAAGGTAAAAAAATAAATCTTGATATAATATATTATACACCTTAATATATTTCAAAGAGTATAACTAAAAATATGGTATTTTCTAAAGTTATAAATATTTTTTGTTTGAAACAATATTTCTGATTTTGAATTATATAGGTTTTTAAACATGCATTTACCCAATGATTCTTAGTATAAAAATATAATTATTGAGATTTTTCACCATCTTTGCGAAAATTTACTTTTGTTATCTTAATTTTGTTTACCTGTGAAGTTGTAAAGGTGATTCCAATTTAAGGAATATCTAAGCTAATATCTGTAATTAAAAATATACCTGTCAAAATGTCATTGAATCTTGTCACATTCTCAATTTCGACTTTCAAGTTCTTTCTTCCTTTTTCAATCTTGCTCAGGAATTGTTCTTATTTTAATAGTCTTACACTGCCATCAAATAATTTGAAAACGTTATTATCAGGTTGATTGCTAACAAACAAATATATAAAAAGAAAAAATTACCTTTATTTTAAAAATGTGTATTTTTCTTATTTACATATAAAAAATCTGCAATTTGTTAATATATGTATAATGATATTTACAATTGTGACAAAAATAAAAAGTATTACCTTAATTTTGTTACCTTCTACTCCATCTATCACCACCTCGGCGTCCTCTGTCTCCCATGTATTGTCCAGGAGTTCTCTCGTGGGGGCGATTTGTGGTGGAGAAATCCACGCGGATCTCTGTTCCGTCCAGAATTTGGCCTCTGCTTTCTTCAACTGCGGCTTCTGCGTCCTCCAGATGTCTGAAATATATAAAAGCAAAACCCCGAGACCTGCCTTCAGGCGTCCGAATTAGTTTGATGTTTCCAATTTCACCAAACTTTGAGAAGAAATCATCTAAATCTCGCTCGTCAGTCCGGGAGCTCATTCCGAAGACACCAATACAGTTGTTGGGTCGGGGGTTCTGTCGCTGTCTGTAGCGTGGGGAGGGAGAACGTCTTCTTCTGTAGGGGGAGGGGCTCCTGCTGCGACTATATGAACGAGAAGGTGTGTACCTGCGTCTATTTCTCCTTCTTCTAGAACTTGATCGAGACCGAGATCGGTAATCCCGACGTCCCCTTGATCTAGATCGGGACCTATAGGAATCAGACCTGTTGTTACGTCTTCTCCTTCTCTCAGGACTTGGACTTCTAGATCTAGATCTACTCACCTCTCGGTTGCTTGGTTGTCCAGATGGCGAGCGTGGACTCCTGGAATGTTCAGGACTATCAACTGCTCTTCTCTTAGCACCCTCACCATTTGAATTAGAACTTGACCTCGCCCTCTTTCTTCCTCTTAATGATCCACTTCTATCTCTAGATCTACTAGTTAAAGACCTAGATGAGCTTTTTGAATGTCTTGAGGCTTCTTCAGCAGTCACACTTCTTGATTTATTTCTTTTCATATCAATCTTAGAATTATCAGATGTTCTGGAAGCAGATGAAGAGCGAGATTTACTTCTTGAATAGCTTCGAGATCTTGAACGACTCATTTTTTAAAGAATTAAATATATTAATAATATTCTAAATCAAAATATCTAATAGAGAGAAAAGATCAATAAAGTTTAGAAAAGATATTCAATGAATATTATTTAAAAATTGAATCTGTCATATTTCGCAGAAAATATTAATATTTAAAAAATATTTTTTCCCATTTTTAACCTAGGAGGGTAATATAAATGAATCAATAAAAATTTAAAAATATTAATGTAATTGATGATTGATCTAGGCTCCTTGGTTATGAACAATTGAGAAAAATTTATCTAGTCTTAACCGCATTGATTATACAATTTTACTTATGAAATTGATGTTTAAATCATTTAAAAACGTATATTTTGAATAGAACTATATTTCAAGACATTATTTATATTTTTGTAAAAGCGCGCGCTTCACGTCCAGGAACAAACAAATTTTACTATTTTGTACTTGAAATATTTTACTTTTACTGAGCCTATGAAACCCACTTATTTCATTAATGGTGAGATTAACAGGTCAAGCGAGGCCAACACAACTTTAACTGCGCTTTCCAGTAAATGCAGTTAACATGTGGTAGGAACAATGGGTTACTTAGCTCGTTCAATGAGTGTATAAACAACGGTTCTTTCAGTCGTTCACATACCTTAGTTAGAACACAATGGTAACCTGGTGGACCAGACGGTGATGGATAACTTGTTACTGTTCTTTACAACCCTCTTTTCCAAAAGTGTTCCTCGTGGTAGAACAGGAGGGCAACTTTCACTGAAAAATAATGATCGTATCTCTAGATTGAATTCGTCAATTAATGCCACCAGACATCAAACCTGGATTCATATCAAACACAAATCTGACTGGTCTGGTTATCTAGGCAGAATATACAATGATATTAAAATAGGGCCTAATTTCTCTCCTTTTCCAAAGCGTAGTCAAACCTGGATCACCTCTTCTTCTCCTGCTCCACCTTCAAATATCGAAAGGCCACCATTCACGGATTCACCAATATACAAGGTGGGATCAATAAATAAGGTGAATTATAATTTATTTAAAAAAATAAGAGTGATATTAAAATTTATGACTTGATTTATTCAAAATAATCACATTGGCTTTCTATACATCGTCTCCATCGTTCTGGCAACTTGTAAATACCCTCTTTATCGGCACTCTTAGGAAGCGTGTGAAAATAATCTTGCACCACTTTCTGGACATCTTCATCAGAGTCAAATCGCTTTCCCTTTAACTCCTTCTTTAGTAGTCCAAAAAGGAAATAGTCAGAGGGGGCTAGGTCTGGACTATATGCAGGATGTTCTAAAATTTCAAAACCTAATTTAATGATTGTAGATACAGTTTTACATGATGTTAAGTTTTAGGCCCAAATGAAGGAAATGTGGAATCCATCTGCAGCATATTTTTCTAAATTGCAATTGTTCTTTAATAATGGTGTGCACAGTTCCATAGCTTATATTCAAATTGTCGGCTATGGTAAATATGGATATTTTTCTATTCTCCAAAATTAAGTTTTCAACCGCATTTATCGTGCTTGGCGTCGCTGTAACACTTGGTCGTCCAGGTCGCTCAATATCGGTACATGTAATTCGTCCATTTTTGAACTCGTTAACTCATTTATAAATGTTTTTTTTTTTTTAGACAAACAAGACTCACCATAGATATTTTTCATTCTTCGGCATATTTGAGATGTTTGAATACCTTCTGCATTCAAGAAATGAATAACTGCACGTTGTTCAATCGTGGTGCAATCCTTCAAGGGAGCTTCCATTTTAGTTTATTTATAAGTCTCGCGCCACGCGTTGGAAAAAAGAACAGAACACCTTAAATAGTCTCTCGATGTTATATTTTAATATTCTGTGGTTTAAATTATTTTTGCTTTTTAAATTTTTAAGAAATAATATAATTCACCTTATTTTTTGATCCCCCCCTTGTATTTCGAGCATCCTTTGAAAATTTTCAAAAATATATCTGCCTGGCGTCTCCTCGTAAATTATCCTTCTACCTTCCTCGTAAATAAAACATAGATGACTTAAGTCAGATATTCAATCCGTGTAGGTGGCTATATTTGGTCTCTCCAGGAGAGAGGGTTAACCTAATGATAATTATACCCCAGTTATAGGTTGAATCGTTGATAATAGAGAAATAGTACTGTAAAGCTTGCTCTGTTATCGCGTTTGGTAGTTTCTCTAGGAGGTGATCCTTATGGACTTCCGCTGCGGCACATCCATTCCTGTCGACCTCGCTAAATGGCAGCATCACTTCGACTTAAATGTCAGACAATTTCCTTAATTATTCTTTTAGCTTCAAGAAAAACATTTTATGCCCTTTGGCGCACTGATCTAGTGTTCTATTTGAAATAAAACCACGTGCTACTTAAAGTTAAGCTAAGTCTAAAGGGACAACGGTAACGATACTCTGAAAATATAATAAATACTTTTTTTTTCTCAGTGAAATCAAAAATCGAGGGGAATGTAAGAAATGTGTACTTAAACCAGTGAAATTTTCGCATGGCTTTTTAACCATTGCCACACCCTCAATACCACTTCAAGTGGTTGCTCTTCTTGGAGTCTATAAGAATAGCCACCTTTCGTATTCCCTGATTTTTTTAAAGTCTGAAATATTTTTTCTTTAATGATATGCTTATTTCCTGTTCGTAAATTGGAATTTTTCTATGTACAGGTCTTTCAGCTCTTGTCAGAGCAACTTTCGGTTTATTGAATTTTCTGCTATTGCAGGTGATATTCTTGGCTTTTTTCAATTTGTATCTGTTTTTCAGTTGTTTTCTTCGGTAACTCGAGGAGGAGTAACTCCGTGATATTTATTCTGATCGAGATTCGCGAATTCGTTTCTTTGTTAAAGGTGTTTCTTATACATTGTTTTCGATGCCACTAAATATACAGTAGAACCTCCATGAGAGGACACCTCTCTATAAAAGACAGTTTTCATTTGCACAATTACCATTTTAACGATTTAGTAGCTCTCTGGTAAGAGGACACCTCTCCTTAAAGGACACTTTGGCTCTGAAATTAGGTGTCCTTTACAGGGAGGTTCTACTGTATATACATACACTGACTTTTTATATATATATTAAAGAAAAATAGAGAAAATAATTTTAAATTTAATAATGTGTGTGTAAAAAAGTGTTTTAATAAAAAAATATCATTAAAATTATGTTTCTTAAATATTTGCCATTATAATTGTAGAGAAAATGAAATCCCTATATATATAAAAGTCAGTGTATGTATGTGTGTTTGTTCCTATGTCGGCTATACACGTCCACAATACGTAACTAATCTGACTGAAATTTTAACAGTATATATAGTAGAGTCTGGAAAGACTTATAGTGAAAATTTCAGGTCTCTATCCCGAATATTCTTCGAGTTATTGTGAATTTGCGTTGTATATTTGCCCTTTCGCTCGCACGCAGCGCCTCTAGCGGTGAAGATGGGAGGCAATATCAGCTGACCTAATGTACATGTAAAACGTGTTTTTACAGGACATAGAGAAAAATCTGGAAGTGATATTTGTCGCATTTTTAGCCAAGAAAATTTGAAATTGACAGGTTCTGGGCAAAAATAGTTGTTTTTTTTTTTCAGTCAGAAAATGATGATGACAATATTGCTGTGCCATGTTTGATTATCAGATACAAAATTATATCGGGAAAATTCTAAAAAGTAGGAACAAAATTCTAACAGAAAAACATTCATTCGAGCAGAAGACATAAAGCCAGATCATCTCTCTAAAAAAAATCGCTTCTCAGACACAAAGTTTGGAGCGGGACGTTTCACAAGTGACATCCACGGCGTCAATTCATAATTGTAACGAATAGTGTTTAAATAAAAACACTTAATCGGGTAAAACCCGGGCGTTGCCCGGGTCACTCGGCTAGTATCTTATAAAATCCCGACCCAATATTTTCCTAAAGGTTCTAAAAGGTCACATGAATTAATATTGGAAATATAAATTTATAGATATACATTATATTTTTTAAATAAAATAAGATTCAGGGCTAAGTTTCTTGTGCAAACCTCTTATTTTCAAGCTTTGGGACTTATCAGCCCTCCAACAGGAGTATAATTTATTATTTTTATCATTTCTACTTCTGATATTAGTAAAAACTATAATTCAATCGTAAAGTAGTTTCAAGTTAAAGCGGGTTACATTGAAATTTGGTCAGAAGTAATGCTGTGGGTTAGAAGGTTTCGATAATCAGCCACGTATATCAGGCAAATTTTGATTCGATATATGTATATAAATATATAGAGAGATAAAGATATATATATTAATATTTTTGATTCATCCACACAATAAATTGCTACAGAGAAAAATATTAAGATCAAATAAAGGATAATAAAGGAATAAATCATGCATAAGGCCTCTCATCCGGGAGACTGACCTACAGGGCTTGTTCTTCGGGCGAGGCCTGGATGACGACACCCTGGAGTCGTCCAAGACGCTCATCTATAAGTACTTCCTCGGTGTGGAACTGAGGAGGGTTCTAGAAGACCCCCTCCTTGTCTGGACTCTCAAGGTGGGGAAATCTCCCTTTCTGAAGAAATTTGTGTACACATATGCAAATATATATATTCCCCTACTTTTTATCTACACGTTATATATATACATTAGAGTCTCACATGAACGACTGTCTAAATACGTGGCAAAAGCGGTCTCTCATCAAGGTTTTTATTGACTTGAAAGAATCTTTGATAAGACATCAATTCTGGGAGAGACCGGTTTAGCCACGTTTTAGGAAGTCACTAAAGTGGAGCCTCTACTACATTTATTTTACCTACTGCTATTTTTCAAGGAATTTCATTCTAACCAATGTAAATGTTTCTCAATACTGTCTGATTGTTTGATATTTTATCGACAAAATCGTATATTTTCAATCTACTTAAAACATCTTAATAATTTAATCTTCGTTCCCCTGTTAAAAAACTTCTACGAAATATCGTCGCGTTGAAAAGATAGACGCGAGGAGAGGTAAGCCCAACCGAAATTTATTCTCTCTAACTGTCTACCTTAAAATATACGCGCATTTATATACATAGCTATAGACATACTTGAAAACTTATGTAAATCAATGCAATCTAAACATTATGCAAATATATCAACCACGCTACAATATTAACCGAAACACGTATAAAAACATACCTCCATTACATATCATATCTTTGATAATGTGCCTTATTTAAAAATAAACATTCAAATATAAATAAAAATAGGGGTATTGATGAAAAAGGACTGCTTGAGATAAAGATCATTTTCTCGGATTTTTGGAAATAAAATTGAATCGAACAGACAACAGCCCTATATCTTTCCCAAAGTTTCTAAATGACCACTTGGGGCAAGCCACTATATAAATAAATATATATATTCAAATATAAAATGGATATTTTCAAAAATAAAAGATCTTACCTAAAAATTATCTTTGATTTTTTGGTGATAAAATTGACACAAAAATAGATTATTCTAAAAAATACCCTAAAATCATTTCAAGGATCGAAAAAACTGCATGGAAAATTTGGCTCAGCAGTTTGTGATAATTATTATTGTATTTTTAAAAAACAATGAATGATGTGTTTATTAAGTTTGAAAAGTAGGGAAATTTTGGCAATGATAACTGTCTATTGTTGAGAGGTGGTGTCCACTAATTGAGGTCCTGCTGGGTTATATTGCTGAAGGATTTCAATTTAAAATTATCATTAAATATATGAGAATTATGCATACATCAATATTTATATCGGATATATTATAAATGTTAATAAAGTTAAACATTTATCTAATTAGCTTATGTATAATTTTCATTTTATAAAATTACTAGCGATGTACCCGGCTTCGCACGGTTTTTACCCGAGTAAAGGTTTGTTTAACGAACATTTGTTAAAACAATTCCCTATAAACTTATATAAAAAATAATAGATATATTTTAATAATTTGAAACTCGTAAATTTGAATAACTCGATAAAGTGAACATTTTTTCCCGGTCCCTTGAAAAATACTCGATAAGTTGAATAAAATCAATATTAATTGGTTCCCTCGGTAATTGGAAGTTAAAGGAATAGTATCTTGCCTTGGAATTGTATCATTATTCTTGTCTCAAATAAATTGCCGTGTCATCCTGAATTTTGTCTTTCCTAATTTTCTACATTACAAAATCATCATTTTATCTATTCTCCCAATATATATGTTGTAGATAAATTATAAAACTAACTTTGACTTGTGCGCAATTAATAGGTAGAAAATCTTACTTTTGATAAATAATATTTAAGATAATAAACTTAGTGATAATAAAACGTATAGATAAAAAACTTGTTATCCCCCGCTAGGGGGCCCTGCTTGCGAGTTAAATCTACAAATCTGCAAATAACTCTAAGGATATTCAAGAAATTATTTTTCAAAAACCTTCCCGGGGATACACCTAATAATATCCCAAAATTTCACGACGATCGGATGTATGGTTTTTGAATCTAGAGAGTACAGACAGACATTGAATTTTATATATATAGAGATTAACTATATCTCTATATATATTAATTATTGTATGTATGTTTGTTTGTCGGTTATACACGTCAACAATACGTAACTAATCTGGATGATATTTTAAAAGTATATGAGTTGAATCTGGAAAAACTTATAGGCATATTTTCAGGCTTCTATCTAAAATATTCTTGGAGTTATTGACAAATTTCCCTATTTCACTCACAACCAGCGCCTCACTGCAGCAACAACGAGAAGTAAGGTTGAAAAAGGATGGACCACATGGGGTGATGGGGATTAATGGAGCGGGACGTTTCACAAGAGTGACGTAATGACGGCGTAGGGACAAAAAATCACATTTTTAATCATCATTTAATGTATATATCAAATTATAAAATAATATAAAAATAAAATAATTTTCAGGTATCATTGTGAAAATTTACATTTTTAAAAATATTTTTATAACATACGAGTTTGGAGCGGGACGTTTCACAAAAGTGAAATCCGCGGTGCCAATTTATAATTGTAACCAATAATATTTGAATAAAAACATTTAATCGGGGATAAAAACCCGAGCGTTGCCCAGGTCATTCAGCTGGAAGCATATGAAAATAAAAGGTAAAAACATAAATCTTGATATAATATATTATACACCTTAATATATTTCAAAGAGTATAACTAAAAATATGGTATTTTCTAAAGTTATAAATAATTTATGTTTGAAACAATATTTTCTGATTTTGAATTATATAGGTTTTTAAACATGCATTTTACCCATTGATTCTTAGTATAAAAATATAATTATTGAGATTTTTCACCATCTTTGCGAAAATTTACTTTTGTTATCTTAATTTTGTTTACCTGTGAAGTTGTAAAGGTGATTCCAATTTAAGGAATATCTAAGCTAATATCTGTAATTAAAAATATACCTGTCAAAATGTCATTGAATCTTGTCACATTCTCAATTTCGACTTTCAAGTTCTTTCTTCCTTTTTCAATCTTGCTCAGGAGTTGTTCTTATTTTAATAGTCTTACACTGCCATCAAATAATTTGAAAACGTTATTATCAGGTTGATTGCTCACAAACAAATATAAAAAAAGAAAATTACCTTTATTTTAAAAATGTGTATTTTTCTTATTTACATATAAAAAAGCTGCAACTTGTTAATATATGTATTATGATATTTACAATAGTCACAGAAATAAAAAGCATTACCTTAAGGTTAATATCTTCTACTCCTTCTATCACCACCTCGGCGTCCTCTGTCTCCCATGTATTGTCCAGGAGTTCTCTCGTGGGGGCGATTTGTGGTGGAGAAATCCACGCGGATCTCTGTTCCGTCCAGAATTTGGCCTCTGCTTTCTTCAACTGCGGCTTCTGCGTCCTCCAGATGTCTGAAATATATAAAAGCAAAACCCCGAGACCTGCCTTCAGGCGTCCGAATCAGTTTGATGTTTTCAATTTCACCAAACTTTGAGAAGAAATCATCTAAATCTCGCTCGTCAGTCCGGGAGCTCATTCCGAAGACACCAATACAGTTGTTGGGTCGGGGGTTCTGTCGCTGTCTGTAGCGTGGGGAGGGAGAACGTCTTCTTCTGTAGGGGGAGGGGCTCCTGCTGCGACTATAAGAACGAGAAGGTGTGTACCTGCGTCTATTTCTCCTTCTTCTAGAACTTGATCGAGACCGAGATCGGTAATCCCGACGTCCCCTTGATATAGATCGGGACCTATAGGAATCCGACCTGTCGTTACGTCTTCTCCTTCTCTCGGGACTTGGACTTCTAGATCTAGATCTACTCACCTCTCGGTTGCTCGGTTGTTCAGATGGCGAGCGTGGACTCCTGGAATGTTTAGGACTATCAACTGCTCTTCTCTTAGCACCCTGACCATTTGAATTCGAACTTGACCTCGCCCTCTTTCTTCCTCTTAATGAGCCACTTCTATCTCTAGATCTACTAGTTAAAGACCTAGATGAGCTTTTTGAATGTCTTGAGGCTTCTTCAGCAGTCACACTTCTTGATTTATTTCTTTTCATATCAATCTTAGAATTATCAGATGTTCTGGAAGCAGATGAAGAGCTGGATTTACTTCTTGAATAGCTTCGAGATCTTGAACGACTCATTTTTTAAAGAATTAAATATATTAATAATATTCTAGATCAAAATATCTAATAGAGAGAAAAGATCAATAAAGTTTATAAAAGATATTCAATGAATATTATTTAAAAATTGAATCTGTCATATTTCGCAGAATATATTAATATTTTAAAAAAATATTTTGTTCCCAATTTTAACCTAGGAGGGTATAATATAAATAAATCAATAAAAATTTAAAAAGATTAATGTAATTGATGATTGATCTAGGCTCCTTGGTTATGAACAATTGAGAAAAATTTATCTACTCTTAACCGCATTGATTTTACAATTTTACTTATGAAATTGATGTTTAAATCATTTAAAAACGTATATTTTTAATAATACTATATTTAAAGACATTATTTCTATTTTTGTAAAAGCGTGCGCTTCACGTCCGAAAACAAACAAATTTTACTATTTTGTACTTGAAATATTTTACTTTTACTGAGCCTATGAAACCCACTTATTTCTTTAATGGTGAGATTAACAGGTCAAGCGAGGCCAACACAACTTTAACTGCGGTTTCCAGTAAATGCAGTTAACATGTGGTAGGTGTAATGGGTTACATAGCTCGTTCAATGAGTGTATAAACAACGGTTCTTCCAGCCGTTCACATACCTTAGTTAGAACACAATGGTCAACTGGTGAACCAGACGGTGATGGATAACTTGTCACTGTTTTTTACAACCCTCTTTTCAAAAAGTGTTCCGCGTGGTAGAACAGGAGGGCAACTTTCACTGAAAAATAATGATCATGTCTCTAGATTGAATTCGTCAATTAATGCCACCAGACATCAAACCTGGATTCATATCAAACACAAATCTGACTGGTCTGGTTATCTAGGAAGAATATACAATGATATTAAAATAGGGCCTAATTTCTCTTCTTTTCCAAAGCGTAGTCAAAACTGGATCACCTCTTCTTCTCCTGCTCAACCTTTAAATACCAAAGTTATCAAAAAAGGCCACCATTCTAGGATTCGATGTAGGGCTGTTGCTAAACGTCAAGGCTTACACATAGATAACAATAAGTTGCACAAACATTAATAAATTATTTTTAATAAAGCATTAAAATCTTTATTTTAAATATGGTATACCCTCTGTTCATATGTTGTGGGTATAGGTATATTTAATATAAATGTGTACATGATGATATTGGAACCAATTACTTAATTATAACAGATAAATGAATAAATGTTTATTTATAAGTGATTTTTGATTTTAATTCCAAAGAGTGAAACCTGAATATTTGAATTTATTCATTTTTTGAAGTCTTGAATAATCACAGATGAATTCATATCGTTACTTCCAACAGCTTTACCGACCAGCCAGAAGTCTGAAAATTTGTACACCTGCAATGGTAGTTCGACTGAGCGAGTGTTCGAAATTTAGGACTTTCATATGGTCTGACAGCATATTAAAATTAAATTGTGAAATTTGAAAGGCAATTCGAAAATTAGTCCGTTCCCGACCACTCTGACCAACCAGAAGTCTGAAAATTTGTCAGTCTGATTTGTCATCAGGTTCGAATAAGTGTATTAAATTTCAGACTTCTACGTGCAAATCGACTAAAAAATTTGTGGATAGACAGAAATTAAGCTAGTTAAATAAAATCTTTATTAAAAATCGTTATCACTGGGAATTTGGCCATAAATAGACAGAAGTCTGCTCGCGGCGGATTGGTCTATTCCCCTACGAGGCGGGAAGTGACATAAGCTAAAGCCTATCGGAAATATGTCTCTTTGCTTTTGATATGGGGAACTCTAAATTTATTGTGAACTTTATTACAACGTTACAGACACATCATGGATTATTGTTGAGGGAAGTTGGTTCATATTTAATATGGATTATGAAAATTCAATTGATTAATTTTAGGTACAAGTATGTGGGGGCCGAGAGACTTCCTTCCAGCCTGCTGGGATGACAGACCACGGCAAACATACAAGCGGGGCCTGGAAATAGGAGATGACCACCGCTGCGCGGCGCGGCACATCGGCGGAAACCAGAGAGAACCCAATAGACATTCTAGGGTGTTGTCTTTTTGTCTTTCTCTAAAAATGTAGCTAATAAGAAATTCCAATAAAACACTAAATTTGAAATACTTTTCTGAGCCATCGTTGGACTAAAAAATCGACACACCACAAGTAATAAAAGAAATTAATTGACGAAGGGTAATTTTATTTATAAAGGTGTCGTGAAATGTGTGTTCTTATATTGTCACATATATATGTGTGATTATTTGAAATTGGATTGCTGAATTATAACAGATAATTCATTATATTTATCGACTTTTGACAACTTTTTTGCTTGTAATTCCCATGAAGTTTTAAATAGGAACCTGAGTATTCGGATTTCCAACTCCTTTGAGGTCGTGAGCGATCAAGTCACAATTCCCAACAGTTTCAGTCTTGACTTCGTGCCACACACACATAAGATTTAAATAGAAATTTCTTCATTCTCGGCCACTCCGACCGCCCAGAAGTCTGAAAATGTGTACACTTGCATTGTTCATTGGAATAAACGAGTGTTAAAAGTTTCATACTTCTATGTGATATGGAAGCACATACAAAAATTGAATTTAAAATTTTGAAAGTCAATTTGGAAATGTGTTCGTTCCTGGCCATTCTGACAACCCCGAAGTCTCAAAATTTGACAACTTGCATTGTGAACAAGTTATAACAAGTGTACAAAATTTCAGATTTCTACGTGCCCTATAAGTATACTAAAAATCGATTAAAAGATTGTGGACAGACAGACATGGAAGTAATAAGGATTAAAAAATGAAACGGAAAATACTTTAAATTATGTAATGTAATGGTGTACAAGAAACAAACTGAAGCTAAGCCCGGAGAAACCCAACTTACTACATCTACACGGCAAACAAAAGATCCCAATGGGAACTTCAAACTTCATAATAAAACCGGTGGAAGATGTAAAAATTTTAGGTATAAAATTTTCTAATCATAGAATCAAGGAAAAAATTAACTTTACACCCCACATTAATGATATTTTATGTATTGATAAAACCAATCTCATGAAAAATCTGTTATTTTCACTTTGTGGGAAAATGTCGAGATTGGATGCTAAAAAATATTAATTTTGTATAAAACTCTTTTCAAGTCAATACTAACCTACGGATCTGAAATATGGCATACATTTATTAATAATATACACTGCGTGACATTGAAAATGGAACACCAAGAAATAGTGGCCAGAAAATTATGCAAATTTCAGGGTAGACGCGCCTAACCGAGTTATGCAAATGATGTTAAATGCGCAGCTCTCGTGCGCACATGGAGTAAGATATAAGGGAAGGAACTTGCAGAAAGGACAGTATTCGTGTCGTTATTTCTTCAAGGAAAATCATTGTAGAAATTTTGTTCTTGTGTCAAAAGACACGTGTAATAACAGAGAATGCCAGGTCATCGTAAACGGAGGCAGTTCAAGCAGACAGACGCTTTTACGAGGGGCATGGTGATCGGACTGAAAAGGGCAGGTTGGTCCATACGTCAAATCGCAGCTGATACACACCTTGGTGCGTCCACGGTGCACCGACTGTGGAGAAGATGGTTGGAACAAGGAAATGTGGCAATTTATAGGAATGCCGGGGCAACCAGAGTGACGTCCGCACGTGTGGATCGGCGTATCCTTCGACAAGCAGTGGCGGCCCCACAAGCCACTTGTACCGCCATCCTGCAACATGTGCAAGACACCCTAGATCATTCCATCTCGACCAGAACCATTTCCCGTCGATTGGTTGCTAATGGCTTGCACTCATGCCGTCCGCTAAGAAGACTCCCATTGACCCCACCGAATAGGCGCCAACGTTTGGAATGGGGCCGGGCTAGATCGACGTGGATGACGGAATGGCACAGGGTCGTGTTCTCAGATGAGTCGCGTTTCTGCTTGTCCAGTGATAGTCGCCGTGTACGCGTGTGGCGTCGACGTGGAGAAAGGTCCAATCCGGCAGCAATTGTGGAACGCCCCACCGTGCGACAACGTGGAATCATGGTTTAGGGCGCAATCGCGTATGATTCCAGGTCACCTTTACTTCGCATTCAGGGGACTATGACGGCCCAACGATACGTTGATGATGTGTTGCGACCGGTGACACTCCCCTACCTTCAGGGGGTACCCAATGCCCTTTATCAGCAGGATAACGCCCGACCGCACACTGCTCGCATTAGCCAACAAGCTCTGCAAGATGTACAGATGCATCCCTGGCCACCGTACTCTCCTGATCTCTCACCAATCGAGCACGTCTGGAACATCATTGGACGCCGTTTGCATGCCTTGCCACAGCCGCGTTCAGAAGACGAACTGTGGCAAATGGTTGAGAGGGATGGAGAGCCATCCCTCAGGACGCCATCCGTACTCTGATTGACTCTCTACCTAGACGTGTTGCTGCGTGCATCGCCGTCCGCGGTGGTCCTACTTGCTACTAAGCCGACGCCGTTCTCGCTCTGTATTATGACTATCATTTTGAAATAAAGATCACCTATTGTTCGTCCCTGTCTCTCTCTGTCTGCCGAGTTTCATCACTTTCTGGCCACTATTTCTTGGTGTTCCATTTTCAATGTCACGCAGTGTATAACGAGTTTTTTTTTTCTTTTCCACAGAAGCAGCTAGGATCATCGGTCGCCCCGATTTTCGCCAGAAATTCTCCAAAATTTGTGTTCATTGTGATGAACTGTGAGTTATAAAAATTTGGACGAAAATAAAAAGGAATTCCAAATGGGAAAAATTTCCGGAATGTTTCATTAGTGTCCGCTATAGTTTCAGCCATTCTTGATTCTATGAAGTTATGAATGATAGTGTTGGGGCATGCGGTCTAAATAAGTTAATTTCTTCTTTTGATAGATTGGCCAATTCATATTTTATCATCAACGATTCTATATGATCTGTGAGAAAATATATTTTTGCCAAACTATATGATACAATTTGATGAGGTCGTTTTATAAGCTCTCAATACCCAAAGAAGAATCTGATATTGCTGAGTCTAATATTTGCTTACTTCTTTTATTAATAGAATGTCCAATCTTTCACAGCTACAGAAGTAATCCTTTTTATCCCATCGAAGAATGTGCGAATTTGTATATAGCAAAGACACCTATGTAAAATTCAATAATTTTTGTAAAATTCATTTTAGATTTTCTTTTCTCTTTGAGAAAACCAACCTTTCAGTTTTAATTTTGTTTTTAGACCTGTTGTTGAACTGTTTATAGGCTGATAAAGTGTATTTAGGCGCAAGTATCCCAAGCTGGAATATCGCGTCCGATATTTCAAATAAATAAGTTAAATAAAAGTTTTTTTAAAAAGATAATATTGTTTGCATCATTAAAATTCTATGAAGTGAGGCCCTTTTTGTTTTAAATATGTTGATTTATGTTTATTTACATGAATAGTAGCTGTTTGTTGGTAATGCGCGATTTTAACTCTGATTCATTTTGGGAGTTGACAGTTGATATATTTGTTTTGTATAATTCAAATTAGGAAAAAATGACAATTACAAGGACAAAAACAATAAGAAACTGCTTAAGATATCTCATTAGCTATATATTCTTTTATCTTTTTGTAATTCTTCAAAAAAAATCAAGAATTCTTTAAAATTACCCCTCTCCTTGTTTAACATAAAGAAATTATATATTTTAAAGAAAATGGGGAGAGAGGGGGTCATGGTTCTATTATTTAAAATATGAATAAAATTAAAAAAAGAGTTCTAAATAATTCAATTATCATCGCGAGTAAACAAATTAGAATAAATGCCGAAATCGCCAAATTTTATAAGAAACGTTTATATAGCTTAAATAAAATAAGAATGAAGGTCTCATCATATATGTTAGAAATATTTATCCTTTATGTAAATTTATACTTTGCATTTCTTTTAGGTAAATAGATACTTCGCATTTTTCTCTATTTGTTTGCGTTTTAAAAAAGAGGATGCTGCCTGTGTCGGTAGAAGAGCTCGTGACTTGAGGAAAACACTCCACTTGCTGATAGAATAAATATACATTTTTGTAAATCGTTTTAAACTCAACGTCTAAGTTTATTTCTGGAGTGTTCAACTTCTTGAAGCATTTCAAGGCGAGTTTCTCTGTGGTACAGACTTCTCGGGGCATATCTCCGCTACAATATATATTAAGAGAACAGATAAAGAATTAAATGAAAGAATTTCTTTATTAAAAAATAGTACAAAGGTAATATTGTACTGGGATAAGGTGCATAATTTAAGAAAAAGGCATCTCCTTATTGTACAACTGAAAGTTGCACGCTAAAGAGATGCCTTTTTCTTAATGTCTTTATCATCATTTTTTTCACATTATTTTATATTAGGTAGCGTTCTCTATATATCTATATATATATATATAAAATTGAATGTCTGTGTGTCTGTCTGTCTGTGTGTGTGTGTGTCCTCTATGGATTCGAAAACCATACATCCAATCGCCGTGAAATATTGGGATATTATTAGGTGTATCTCCGGAAAGGTTTACGAAAAATAATATCTTGAATATCTTTAATATCCTTAGAGTTATTTGCAGATTTGTAGCTTTAACTCGCAAGCAGCGCCACCATTGAGACGGAGATAGGCTTTTTCAAGAGGGGGAGTAATGTTAGGAGAGAGGAGCGCGTCTCGAGGCGGGTGCTCACGTGTCACTGTTAAAAACCTATTTGTTTTGGCTACATCTTTTCCCGTGGACTTAACGATAACTTTTCTAAAACTTATTTCAAATTTCATGTATAATTATTTTTACATCATTTAGTTTAGTATAATTATTTACTATAATTTCCTATCGTTCAATTATTATACTTTTTGTTCTTAAAGATTATTTAAGACAATAATCTTTAATTAGAAAGTGCTTTGCCAAAAGTTTGGAGTGGGGCAGACCCCGTGCGAGAATGGATTCGCTCGGCCGCCGGCCGACAGTCAAAGTACCCACCGACCAATCAGGGCAGAGTTGGTGACACAGCTATGCCAAGTAGACAAGAAAAAAAGCCTCGCGGGAGCTTGCCCTAGATGACCTCCGGGAACTTCGTCCATCTTCCATAAACGACCATGAATTTATTCAACCTTATCGAGTATTTTTCAAGGGACCGGGAAAAAATGTTCACTAGATAAAACGATGATTTTGTAATGTAGAAAATTAGGAAAGACAAAATTCAGAATGACACGGCACACAGGGACCGGGAAAAAATGATCACTTTATCAGTTTCAAATTATCAAAATATATCTATTTCTTTTTATAAGTCTATAGAGAATTGTTTTAACAAATGTTCGTTAGACAGACCTTTACTCGGGTACCGATTAATATTGAATTTATTCAACTTATCGAGTATTTTTCAAGGGACCGGGAAAAAAATGTTCACTTTATCGAGAGATTCGTTAGACAAACCTTTACTCGGGTAAAACACGGGCAAATGTTCGTTAGACAAACCTTTACTCGGGTAAAACCTCGGGAGAGGCGGGTACGTCCGCTAGTTTATTATTAAAACATATAGTCTTTCTTGGATATATTTTTATTAGATTTATCAAGGTAAACTTTAATAAGACTTAGGGGACCTGCTGTAATTGTATACCTTTTTGTTGAATGGGCTATCTACTTATATATTTGCCTTATTCTGTCTGAAGCTCACGGATAGAATGCGCGCCCATTGGCTGCCGGCGAACACGTGTCCTCCCTGCCCCCCTCTAAACAACCCTGTTATCAGCTGTGTGATACATACACCTGTCTATAGCGGCCACCCTGTCTATAGCGGCCACTTTAGGCAACCCTGTTATCAGCAGTGTGATACATACACCTGTCTATACAGACCACCCTGTCTATAGCGGCCACTCTAGACAACCCTGTTATTAGCTGTGTGATACACACACCTGTCTAAACAGACCACCCTGTCAATAGCGACCACTCTAGACAACCCTGTTATCAGCTGCGTGATACATCCACCTGTCTATACAGACCACCCTGTATATAGCGGCCACTCTAGACAACCCTGTTATCAGCTGTGTGATACATCCACCTGTCTATACAGACCACCCTGTATATAGCGGCCATTCTAGATAACCCTGTTATCAGCTGTGTGATACATACACCTGTCTATAGCGGCCACTCTAGACAACCCTGTTATCAGCTGTGTGATACATCCACCTGTCTATACAGACCACCCTGTCTAAAGCGGTCACCTTAGGCAACCCTGTTATCAGCAGTGTGATACATACACCTGTCTATACAGACCACCCTGGCTATTGCGGCCACTCTAGGCAACCCTGTTATCAGCTGTGTGATACATCCACCTGTCCATACAGACCACCCTGACTGTAGCGGCCACTCTAGGCAACCCTAGGAAGCAAGATGTATACAAGGTGTAGACAAGATGAAGATCTAGATGAAGATTAAAACGTTTTTAAAATATATTCGCACTCGGGTAAAACCCGGGCGTTGCCCGGGCCATTCGTCTAGTTTTACATATTTTACAAGTTTTTAATAGATTTTTGTAATGGTTTAGCATCAGGTGACGTTTTATTCGTTTATTTATGTTCTCCTGTAGATGGACAGAGATACCTGAAAGTTTGAGACTACGTTAATAAATTGAAAAGAAACTCATCTCCAGAAACCTGTGAGGTATTGTTTTTAATTTAAGTTTTAATTGTCTTGAAATAAAATTAAATGCTGTGTCATTCTGAGATTTGTATTTTCTCGTTTGTAGAACGACATTTGAAAATATACAGCATGTGTTTCTTTTGAACGAAAAATCGAAATTTATTTTAAGGAGGAATAGCGATTATTTTTAACCTTAGGGATGAAGTATGAAAGGATGAATTGTGAAGAGCATTACTCTTCACAATTCACTTAAATATAACTCCTTAAAATAAATTTCGATTTTTCGTTCAAAAGAAACACATGCGGTATATTTTCAAATGTCGTTCTACAATCATAAGCCGCATTATATTGTATTATACATTTTCTTATTTAATACGCGACAATGTTATATAAAAATAATCTAAATTGAAAACAAGAGAAAATCACAAAATCCAGAAAGTTGACGACTTTTGAACAGTCCAGGAATCCGGGTTTATATCAAGAAAGAGAGAGAGAGAGAGATTCCTAAAATATAATACTGAATAAATACGCAAAAATATTAATCGAAAAGAAAGAATAAACAATATTAAGGTAAAGGGTTTCTTTTAATTTTGATTTTCACAAGCTTTCGAGCAAAATTTCTGCTCTTCAACGGGCATATACTTCTATATACAATATCAAGATGAACTTTGTACAGTAATAATTGAAAATGTGTTATTGGCATGTGTGGGCGTGAATGTTTACATCTAAAATATTAGATATTATATAAAGATATTAATGCATGAATATTGAGATATGCGAACAAAAAAGGTAGAAAATTGAGAATTTTAAGATTGTCTCATAAAAAATAATTTTAATAAAATTAAAATTTGAAAACAAAGAACTGTGCAAGATTGCAGTACAGTAGAACCTCCCTGTAAAGGACATCTAGTTACATAGCCAAAGTGTCCTTTAGGGAGAGATGGTCTCTTACTGGAGAGTTGCTAAATAGGAAAAATGGTAATTTTGCAAATGAAAACTGTCCTTTGTAGAGAGGTGTCCTCTCTAGCGCGAGTCTCCTCTCATGAAGGTTCTACTGTATATATCAGAATCAAAAAGAATTTGAATCAATTTTAAGACAGAAGACCAGAGACCACAATAATTTCTGTATAATTTATAAATTATTGAACTTATTCCTCATTGCATTATAGGGATATGGCGCTCCATCTCCTTATTATATACAGTTAAACCTTTACAAATATATTCTCACAATGAGTATCTTTTTTATTTAAAAAACGCTAGCTTTCAAGCGTTAATCGCTCTTCAACGGGCTTACTATCTATATATATATATATATAAATGAATGTATGTGTGTGGTCTGTTTGTCCTTTATGCCTGACCAAACCACTCATTGGAACGCCATGAAACTTTGGGAAGTTGTTTGGTATAGTACTGGGAAGGTTTCTAGCAAATAAAATTTTTGAAATAACTGTTCGCCTAAAAATAATCAAGATAAATATTCTAATTTATCTGTTATAATTCAACAATCTGCTCTAAATATTATCATGATGATACGATGATTTTGTAATGTAGAAAATTAGGAAAGACAAAATTCAGGATGACACGGCAATTTATTTGAGACAAGAATAATGATACAATTCAAAGGCAAGATACTATTCCTTTAACTTCCAATTACCGAGGGAACCAATTAATATTGATTTTATTCTACTTATCGAGTATTTTTTCAAGGGACCGGGAAAAAATGTTCACTTTATCGAGAGATTCGTTAAACAAACCTTTACTCGGGTAAAACCCGGGCGAAGCCGGGTACATCCATACAAGAATAATGATACAATTCCAAGGCAAGATACTATTCCTTTAACTTCCAATTACCGAGGGAACCAATTAATATTGATTTTATTCAACTTATCGAGTATTTTTCAAGGGACCGGGAAAAAATGTTCACTTTATTGAGATATTCGTTAAACAAACCTTTACTCGGGTAAAACCCGGGCGAAGCCGGGTACATCCATACAAGAATAATGATACAATTCCAAGGCAAGATACTATTCCTTTAACTTCCAATTACCGAGGGAACCAATTAATATTGATTTTATTCAACTTATCGAGTATTTTTCAAGGGACCGGGAAAAAAATGTTCACTTTATCGAGAGATTCGTTAGACAAACTTTTACTCGGGTAAAACCCGGGCGAAGCCGGGCGGGTCCGCTAGTCTTCTATATATATAAAATTGAATGTCTGTCTGTCTGTTTGTCTGTCTGTTTGTTTGTACTCTATAGATTCAAAAACCATACATCCAATCGCCGTGAAATTTTGGGATATTATTAGGTATATCACCGGGAAGGTTTTAGAAAAATAATTTCATGAATATCTTGAATATCCTTAGAGTTATTTGCAGATTTGTAGATTTAACTCGCAAGCAGCGCCCCCATTGTGATGATGATAACAAGTTTTCTTATCACTAAGTTTGTTATCTTAAATATTATTTATCAAAAGTAAGATTATCTCAGGATGACACGGCAATGTGACACGGGAAAAAATGTTCACTAGATAAAACTATGATTTTCTATATGATATAAAAAGCCAACAATGAAGAGTGAATGTAATATAAAAAGCCAACAATGAAGAATGAATGTAAGATAAAAAGCCAACAATGAAGAGTGAATGTAATATAAAAAGCCAACAATGAAGAATGAATGTAAGATAAAAAGCCAACAATGAAGAGTGAATGTAAGATAAAAAGCCAACAATGAATAGTAAATGTAATATAAAAAGCCAACAATGAAGAATGAATGTAAGATAAAAAGCCAACAATGAAGAGTAAATATAATATAAAAAGCCAACAATGAAGAATGAATGTAAGATAAAAAGCCAACAATGAAGAGTGAATATAATATAAAAAGCCAACAATGAAGAGTGAATGTAAGATAAATAGCCAACAATGAAGAGTGAATGTAATATAAAAAGCCAACAATGAAGAATGAATGTAAGATAAAAAGCCAACAATGAAGAGTGAATGTAATATAAAAAGCCAACAATGAAGAATGAATGTAAGATAAAAAGCCAACAATGAAGAGTGAATGTAATATAAAAAGCCAACAATGAAGAATGAATGTAAGATAAAAAGCCAACAATGAAGAGTGAATGTAATATAAAAAGCCAACAATGAAGAATGAATGTAAGATAAAAAGCCAACAATGAAGAGTGAATGTAAGATAAAAAGCAAACAATGAAGAGTAAATGTAATATAAAAAGTCAACAATGAAGAATGAATGTAAGATAAAAAGCCAACAATGAAGAGTAGATCTCTATATATATATAAAAGTCAATTTCTGTCTGTCTGTCTGTTTCGCGATAAACTCAAAAACTACTGAACCAATTGGTACCATATTTTGCATGTCGCTTTTTATAAACCTGAGGAAAATTTTCGGCTGCATTTTGATTAGTTTTTTGGCTATTTCTTTTTTTTTTCATTTGAAGAACTTTTTTTACGCGGACTAATCCGGAATGGAATGAATACCTAAATATGGCCATTTTTTTAAGCATCGATGGTTCAGTGGTAGAATGCTCGCCTGCCACGCGGGCGGCCCGGGTTCGATTCCCGGCCGATGCATTTTTTTTTTTTTACAATTTTTAAAACTCTTTTATATTATCTTAAATATATATAATTGAATGTCTGTCTGTCTGTACTCTATAGATTCAAAAACCATACATCCAATCGCCGTGAAATTTTGGGATATTATTAGGTATATCACCGGGAAGGTTTTTGAAAAATAATTTCATGAATATCTTGAATATCCTTAGAGTTATTTGCAGATTTGTAGATTTAACTCGCAAGCAGCGCCCCCATTGTGACGATGATAACAAGTTTTCTTATCACTAAGTTTGTTATCTTAAATATTATTTATCAAAAGTAAGATTATCTCAGGATGACACGGCAATTTATTTGCGACAAGAATAATGATACAATTCCAAGGCGAAGATATTATTCCTTTAACTTCCAATTACCGAGGGAACCAATTAATATTGATTTTATTCAACTTATCGAGTATTTCTCAAGGGACCGGGAAAAAATGTTCACTAGATAAAACTATGATTTTCTAATGTAGAAAATTAGGAAAGACAAAATTCAGGATGACAAGGCACACAGGGACCGGGAAAAAATGTTCACTTTATCGAGAGATTCAAATTTACGAGTTTCAAATTATCAAAATATATCTTTTTTATTTTTTAATAAGTTTTTAGAGAATTGTTTTAACAAATGTTCGCTAGACAAACCTTTACTCGGGTAAAACCCCGGGCGAAGCCGAGTACGTTTTATAAGTTTAAAGAGAATTGTTTTAACAAATGTTCGTTAGACAAACATTCACTCGGGTAAAACCCGGGCGAAGCCGGGCGGGTCCGCTAGTCTATATATATAAAATTGAATGTCTGTGTGTCTGTGTGTGTGTGTGTGTGTGTGTGGTCTGTTTGTCCTTTATGCCTGACCAAACCACTCATTGGAACGCCATGAAACTTTGGGAAGTTATTTGGTATAGTACTGGGAAGGTTTCTAGCAAATAAAATTTTTGAAATAACTTTTCGCCTAAAAATAATCAAGATAAATATTCTAATTTATCTGTTATAATTCAACAATCTGCTCTAAATATTATCATGATGATACGATGATTTTGTAATGTAGAAAATTAGGAAAGACAAAATTCAGGATGACACGGCAATTTATTTGAGACAAGAATAATGATACAATTCATAGGCAAGATACTATTCCTTTAACTTCCAATTACCGAGGGAACCAATTAATATTGATTTTATTCAACTTATCGAGTACTTTTAAAGGGACCGGGAAAAAATGTTCACTTTATCGAGAGATTCGTTAGACAAACCTTTACTCGGGTATAACCCGGGCGAAGCCGGGTACATCCATACAAGAATAATTATACAATTCCAAGGCAAGATACTATTCCTTTAACTTCCAATTACCGAGGGAACCAATTAATATTGATTTTATTCAACCTATAGAGTATTTTTCAAGGGACCGGGAAAAAATGTTCAATTTATCGAGAGATTCGTTAGACAAACCTTTACTCGGGTAAAACCCGGGCGAAGCCGGGTACGTCCGCTAGTAATATATAAAACAGTTAAACCTGTCTATAGCGCCCCTCTAAATAGCGCCTTCCTCTCTATAGCGCCCGATTTTAAACATTAAAATGTAAACATTTTACATTAAAAGTGACCTGTCTATAGCACCCCCTTTCTATAGCACCCTATTTTGGTGAGTCCTAAGAGGGGGCGCTATAGACAGGTTTAACTGTACTAGAAATGGTTAGAGGCGTAAGAGTAGTTAGAATTTTAACATTTGACACTTTATCCGTTTTATTCACATGTGCGATGTGTTAAAGTTCTCTATACTTTATTATTTAACTTAAGAGATAAAATTCAAAAGGTCTCTTAACACTGGCTGCCGTTCTAGACCCGTTCATAGAAAAAACGGGCTAATGTTCTAATAAATTATAATTGCATATGTACTTATATATGCATATATCTCGCACTTTGCATATATTACAGACAATTTTAGAAATATATATGATATCTCCATAGGAGCGGTGCCATGTTGTGAGGTTGTAAAGTATAAATTTATCTAATCCATCCTCCAATGAGAGGCTACTATCAGAAGAGACCTGGAGTATATTTTAAGGCTATGGTATTTAATGAAAAGTTCTACTGTTTTCAACTTGAATAAAAAGCAGCGCCCAAACATAATTTTTTGGGATAATTAGATTGGAAAATTTTCTTTAGAAGCAAGCAAGTGCCTTATAGCATTATTATGTAGGAACCTGTTTTGTAAAATATATGCCATATAAAGCAAACAAATATCGCTTTATCTATTTACAGGGTCTTAGAGTGAATTTTTGCATTCATGGTCAGTCTCATGTAGAATCCGAGACATTGAAGAATGGTGCAGCCATCTGGGGATTATCAGGTCTTATTTGAGGTGGCAAAGATGGCAGAGGAGATTCTGGTTTTAAACATTGATCTGTTAGTGTAGTGGCGTATCTGTATCCCATGTCTAGGTCTCCTCATTCCTATTTTCCCAAATTATTTGTTGTGTAGTACCACAGTTAAGTATGGTCTTCTTCTTCTTTCTTATCTCCACTCAATCATATTAGGGTATCAAGCTTGTAAAGCTTGAGATCATGACTGGGTGAAGTAGAATGCGTCTGCCATTGTCATTAAGAGTTAAGTATGGTGAATTAGCAAATTCCATTCCCAGTTAAAGCTCCCTATGGCTGTTATCTTGTTTTTTAACAACCAACCTTATCAATAACAACCAACCTTTGTGAACTTTATTATAGGGCCGTAGCCTATGTGGTGTTCGCATCTGTTTATACTCACTTTTTATAATTTAAAAAATCTCGTTTATTTATGTATATATCGCCACAAGACATTCAATTTATTTTTCATGAATTAATAGTGACTGTGATATTCAGCTCTAACCTTATATTTGAGAAAGGTTACTGCTTGAAATAATAGCAGTAAAATGTATATATATATGTGACAATATAATAATAGGTGGAAGAGAAATAAGGACACCACAAGTTTGGAAGAGGAATCCCAGACAACCAGAGAGAGATAGGGAGAGAGTCGGGCCTGCCACCGCTGAGCGGCCGTTCGTGTCGCAAACAATCACCAACTGTCCTAAAAGTCCCAAGGTGTTGACGGACGGTCCCCATTTGCCGCCCCTTGGAATGTCACTGCTGTCTCAATTGACCGGACTTTACATCCCGTCTCTCTCTGGGCTGGCTCTAGGTTTGCTTTATTATTCCTGGAAGAGTATATATTATGACATATATATATATATATTTTTTTTTTTGAAAATTTTCCGGGAGAGAGAGAGGAAATTGATCTATATAGAAGCATATGGTTCCTCTCCCGTTAAAACTAGACGCCATCTATTGACCATCACCGCAAACTAGCGGCCTCGGGTCGGTGACAAAGTCATTAGATCCCGTGTGGATCTCATGGAATAAAGTCTGCCTGGACTAACAAGGGCCATTAGCCCGAAACCATGGTCTCTAGGTGGACGCTTCTCAGTTTGCCAAAGCTGGTTTTGTGACTTTGCACCGATCCGAGGCCGTTAGTTTGCGGTGACAGTCAATAGATGTCGTCTAGTTTTGACGGGAGAGGAGCCCTATGCTTCTATATATATACGTATAGCCAGAATTTTAAATGCCTCATTTTTCTTATATATAGGATGTAGTTAACCTTACCTCCTTAGGAATGTTGCTACTTTAACCCGGTTCCATCTTTCAAAACTATGCTTTCAAACAGATCAAATAGAAAACTAGTCAGGAATGCAAAATTATACTCTAAGACCCTTCAAATGGATACAGCGACATTTTTTTTTTTTTTGCATTACATAGCATATATTTTACTACTCCAGGTTCCTAGATCTGGTAATGCTATCAAACACTTGCTTGCTTCTAAAGATAATTTTATAATTTAATTATCGATGAAAATGATGTTTGAGAGCTGCTTTTATTCAAGTTTAAAACAGCATAACCCTAAATATACTCCAGGTCTCTTCTGATAGTAGCCTCTCATTGGAGGATTGATTAAATACCTTTATAATTTACAAATTTGCTCGTTTTCAGGATGATGATCGCTTATGGGGGGTTAAGTTAGAATTTTCTTGTATTGAATATCTATATATACACGCACACACACACATAAAGCTTTATTGACAGGAAGAAAGGAGCATAGATGGAGCTCCTGTACTCCAGGCAACGCAGCACCCAACAACAGCCTCCAGGTCCGACGCATGTCCAATGGCCACACGTTCCTTCGTGCAAACGTCATGGTTAGCGAAGAACTGAACAGGCTAGTGTGGAATTAGCCACGTTCTAGTCTTCGCTTTTCTCGTCCAAATGGACCATGAATTAATTTCTATTAATCTCCTCTGAACGGTGACTGCGGCCTTGTAGAATTTATATAAACTAAAAAGAACACCTTGATCAAACGTCATTGCATTCATCCAGTTATATATTTGTTGACTATCGGATTGAAATAAGGAATCTCTATATATGGGTTCAAGAGAACCTAGATTAATTAGGTAAATAATAAACAAGAAATGGAGGATCCCACCTAGGCACAGCTGGTACAGTGGAGTTGACCCAGGAGGAGCTCTGAACCTTTGACAGCATCAAACAACACTAACAATATTTAGAACAGGCCATCTCAAGCCATTGAAGATAGAAAATAACAACAAAATCTACCCCACTTGCCCAAAATGTAGCTTGACACCTGCAGCTCCAGAACACATTTTGGCTTGCATTAGATGCACTAAACAGGACTTTTAGGAGAGGCCGCTGCTCATCATAAAAACAGGTCGAGGAACATGAACTCATAGAATTTGTGTGATTTTTACGCAAGGTGTAGGAAACAACAAATAATAAACAACAAAATTATTTTGTAATCTTTCCGAGTTAAAGTTCCTATCAAATTCAACAATTTGTTGGTAGTTAATGTGTTACTTGTAGCCATCATATAAAATGCTAATTACATAGAAAAATGAACGTTGAATTTACCTTGTATGTTGATCCATCTTAAAAACAACCATTTTTCTTCTTTCCTATCTTCATCTTGATAGAAAATAATTGTGATTCCTTTTCAAGCAAGTCATTCCTTTTGCTTCAGTTCAGAACTTCATTTATAACATTCTAAAAAATAAAAATGATTATTTTTATTAATCTTGTAGATCATTTGTTGGTTGGAAGTTTATTCAGAAAAAAATACAGTCATATAAACCAATAGCTTAACCCCTGACGTTTCAGTGACTTCCTTGTCGTTCTCTTCAGCATTCCCCTGAAGAGAGGGTCAGCAAGTCATTAAAACGTCGGGAGTTAAACTATTGATTGATATGACTTTATTTTCATCAAGTTATAATATTAATATACCACACTTTATATTAAGATATGAAGACGAGTTGTTATCATCTTATTCTATGAAAATGTCCCTTAAACTTACAGTTAAACCTCTCATGAGATTCTCAAAAAGAGTTACTCTTGATCTCTTTTCGAAATCATCTTTCATTGAAGGTTTTAAGTCAAATCAAATGTGATTTAGTAGTGACCGCTCATAATAGATGTTACTACATTTTGGAGCGAATTCTATAAAAGAAGTCTCTCCATATTGATGTGAAAAAAGAAAGATCAAACTGTCGAAAACTTTCTCTTCGGATGTCCCGTCTACCACATTCGAAGGTTAAAAACAGCCATCTTCCTAGGAATAAGCATATTTAAACCTGAATCCCTGTAGAATATTCCAAAGTACAGCTTGGCGATAACTGATAAATTGGATGTCCACCATTAGACATGAAGTCTAAAGACCAACCTAGATAGTTGGCGACACTTTAGTACGTGGCTCCAGGAATCCAGGTTACCTCAAGATAGAGAGAGATATGTAAAGAAAATGTCGACAGATTTACACACCATCCCCGCTGGCCCCATTAGATTGAAGAAAATACAATGACATATTCAATAATCAGCCTAATGGCCGACCACTCTTGTAAAATCAAAAAGTCCTCGATAGCAATTCAACATCCTATGTATATCCACGAGTATAATCCATGTGTGGTGAAATTTTACGGGAATTTAATCCTTATACAGTAGAACTTCCATAAGAGTACACTCACGCTAGAGGACACCTCTCTATAAAGGACAGTTTTCATCACCAAAAATATCATTTTTACTATTTAGAAACTCTCAGGTAAAAGGATACTTCTTTCTAGAGGACACTTTGGCTTTGCAACTAGGTGTCGTTTACAGAGATGTTCTACTATATTTCAATTCCTAATAATATTCAATTATACTCCTATACAAACCACACACACACACACACAATGTAGGATATTCACACAAAAATATATTGAACATGGATCAATAAGCGATTACTCTAGTGCAGAGGTCGAAAACCTGCGGCCCGCGAGCCACATGCGGTTCTTTGGATGTGAAGCCTCAATTCTTTAGTTCCATACGAAAATATTATTTAGGTGAGAACTATTTATTGTTAGCAAGATTGTTGCTCTTTAAAAACTTTTAATATTTTGTAAATTGTAATTTTTGACTCTTCCGACTCAAAGATTGCAGACACCTGCTCTAAAGTATGAAATAATTTCTTTTTTTTATACAACCTATTCTCTCGTAAAGCTCTTAACCATTATCTACAGGTACTTAACATACGGCTACGAAAAAATTATGAATTATAAACAGAAGAATAAATTAAACCTACTTGCATATTTGTGTTAGAGAATTACTCATACAAAATTAGTTGTATGGATTAAGAAAATAACGTTATGTACTTGAAATGATAAGCCACTAATTAAACGGAAAGCCTATGGTGTATATAAGGGGAAAGTATTTTTATAATACCTTTCTATAATATAGAACTAAGGAAATAACACAAAATATTTTGCATAATAATGTTTTTATTTTGACTATCAATTAAAATATCTATTATATTTTGTTAAAGAACGTGAAATGTATGCTTCAGAAGCCCTTATTGAAAAATCCGCATGAAAGCGTATCATTTAAAATTATTAACGATCTCAATGAGACAATATCTCTATATATATATAAATGAATGTTTGTATGTCTGTCTGTATGTCCGGTATACAAATTCGCAGTAGTTCACTAATTCAAACCAAAATTTTCATACATAGGTAAAAAATACGGGGAAGACGATAGGCTATTTTAAAAATATATAAATCAATTATTAAAACTATATATTTTTATTCAGAAAATGATGATGACGATATTGCTGTATCATGTTTGATTATCAGATACAAAATTATATCGGGAAAAATTCCAAAAAGCAGAGACCACGGGTGAAACCAGTTCATTATTTTGTACGCAGGAACAAAATTCTAACAGAAAAACATTCATTCGAGCAGAAAACAAAAGCTAGATCATCTTTCTATAAAAATATCGCTTCTCAGACACAAAGTTTGGAGCGGGACGTTTCACAAGAGTGACATCCACGGCGCCAATTTATAATTGTAACGAATAGTATTTGAATAAAAACATTTAATCGGGTAAAACCCGGGCGTTGCCCGGGTCATTCGGCTAGTATATTTATAATATAAAGCAATAACGCGTCATATATATATATATAAAATTGAATATCTGTCTGTCTGTATTCTATAGATTCAAAAACCATACATCCAATCGCCGTGAAATTTTGGGATATTATTAGGTATATCCCCGGGAAGGTTTTTGAAAAATAATTTCTTGAATGTCTTGAATATCCTTAGAGTTATTTGCAGATTTGTAGATTTAACTAAATGATGATGATTATTTATCAAAAGTATGATTTTCTACCTATTAATTGCGCACAAGTCAAAGTTAGTTTTATCATTTATCTACAACATATATATTGGGAGAATAGATAAAATGATGATTTTGTAATGTAGAAAATTAGGAAAGACAAAATTCAGGATGACACGGCAATTTATTTGAGACAAGAATAATGATACAATTCCAAGGCAAGATACTATTCCTTTAACTTCCAATTACCGAGGGAACCAATTAATATTGATTTTATTCAACTTATCGAGTATTTTTCAAGGGCCGGGAAAAATGTTCACTAGATAAAACGATGATTTTGTAATGTAGAAAATTAGGAAAGACAAAATTCAGGATGGCACGGCACACAGGGACCGGGAAAAAATGTTCACTTTATCGAGAGATTCAAATTTACGAGTTTCAAATTATCAAAATATATCTATTATTTTTTTATAAGTTTATAAAGAATAGTTTTAACAAATTTTCGTTAGACAAACCTTTACTCGGGTAAAACCCGGGCGAAGCCGGGTACATCCGCTAGTATATATATAAAATGAAAGGTTCACCACTTATGAGCCAAGCCCTCCCAATATATTTTCTCATCGCAGTAAGAAAAGTATAAGTTTGTATTGTGTATAAAAAAACATTCGTGCTTAAATCCTTTCATTTTAAATATACAGTTAAACTTGTCTATAACGCCCCCTCTCTATAGCGCCCGATTTAAAATACGTAGTACGATGCGATTTACATTAAAAGTGACCTGTCTATAGCACCTTATTTTTGGTGAGTCCCAAGAAGGGGCGCTATAGACAGGTTTAACTGCATATAATGTTTTTCGGCTAAGTCCTCAATACTACTAATAGTTGAAAAGAAAATATGGAGATATAAGTTATCATGGCAGCTACAGCAGCCAACCCCCCAAACAACCCTACTGTGAGGAATCCCTCCCATCTGCCAAGCACAAGTTCAACAGCATGGACAACCTCTACAACTTTGCGTGTCGTACTTTCGAATCCATCCTTGTGGATTCCAACCTCAACACTCCCAAGAAAAGAAACATAGCCACCAAAGTTTTGCTACTCGATTTTGCCAAGAAAGCAGAGCTCCTTCTGGAAGATGCCTTTAAAGATGCGAGCCTAAGTCGACCCCAACCTACGGGAAGTGTCACAAACCCTTGGAAAGAAGGCCGCCTCATACTCCTGCCAAAGGCGTCCAATTCTGCCAGCAGTCAGTTGGCGAGGTATAAACCAATCACTCTTCTGAGCACCCTGGCCAAGGTTTTTGAACGATGTATCCTGGCCAGACTTCAATGGCTCGCCGATCGTCATGGATGGCTCTCGGACAACCAATTTGGATTTGTTCATGCCAGGTCAGCAGAAAGAGCAATCGCCAAAATTACCCAGTTTATCGATGAAAATCGGGCCCACTGGAGAAAAACGTTGGCCATCAGCTTAGACATTTGACACTGTCTGAAGACCGGACATCATACAAGATCTCGAACGCCTGGCTTTCCCCCATTCACTGATTTGTCTTTTGTAAAGTTTTCTGAAAGACAGGAAGGTGTCTTTCTCCGCGTGGACAGCAACCACTTTCACATTCTCTCAGCTTGGCACCCCTAACCAAGGTTCTGTACTAAGCCCATTCCTGTGGAATATCATCGCCCGGTTCCTCTTCATCATACCTCCCATTAGAGAAAGTTTACTAGTAACTTATGCAGATGAGTTCATCCTGTTGACTCAAGTTCGGGGCCGACTGTCGACCAAAGCTATTAACACATTTTTGGATCAAATCGCTTCATGGAGCACTGAGAACGGACTCGAGCTGAACCCCAGAAAGACGCTTGCATCTTCCAGTGGCGAAGAGTCCGCCCCAATCCCGAGCCTGGACTCATAATCCTTGGCCAACCCATCCCTATTAGAAAGACTATAACCATCTTGGGGGTGGAATTCGACCAGACACGAGGATTCGTCTCTCACTTGTCCGAACTCATTCGCCGGTGTCGAGCAATTGTTCCAAGATTGAATAACTCAATCCATAGGAAATTCGGTATTTCCTATGCGGCTGGCATCAAAATCTTCCGGTCGGTGGTCATCCCGGCCCTTCTATAAGGAGTCTCACCTTGGGGTCGTCGCGTTTCCTCCATGGAGGGTGCCCGTCAGCACCGAAGCCACCACTACACGTTTGCAGAGCATATATTGAGAGGGGGCCCTTGTACGCCAACCATACCAGCCATATCCCTGACAGGCAACCCCCCTCTTGACATCTTTATCCAGGCCTGGCTGGCTTTCCTAAAGGAGATCAAGGAGGGGAACTACGAATCGAAGCCAGGACCTGCTTCCATACCCCCCATTCAGACGACCCCTTTCTTTCAGTTTGAACCTAAAAGAGGTAACAACGCCACTAATTTTCACAGATGGATCAAAAAGTGATTCAGGCGTTGGTGCTGAGATCATCTTCCCTTCCCAAGAACATCAGCCAGTTCTCCTACGGCTTCACCCAGACTGCACTGTCTTTCAAATTGAACTACTGGAAATTCTCTGGGCAGCTCAATTCGCGGAGATAAATTCAACCAAAACAGCAGTGACCATCGCCTCGGACTGTAGATCCGCTCTAGCAGATATCTGCTCCTCGGGACCAATACGTACATCGCTAGTGGCGAAAATAATAAAAGTCCTTAACAGAGCTCCTTACATCAGGCTGTGTTGGGTACCCGGACACACTGGAATCAATGGCAATGAACTAGCAGACAGTCCACCCTGCCTCGATCTCATGTTCGAAACCTAACACGTAAGGCTGCTCTATCATCATGGGCTGTATTATATTCCCAAGACTACTCGACCAGATCCCTCAGGAGAATTTCTTCCACTCCAAGCTATCTCCTTAAAATTCGACCGAAAATCAGCCATGGAGAGGCCACCACCACCATTCTCACTGGCCATGTACTGGCAGACATTACACGTGTGCATCCCGAAACAGACCCTACCTGCCCTCACTGTTCAGAAGAGCCACAGACAGTTGATCATCTTCTCTATAGCTGTCCAGCATTCCTGAGACATAGGATACAAACAGCTATCCTGCTTGGACTGACCCATCTCAATCCTACATCTATGGCCAGTCTCCCAGACTCAACCTCAGCATGGAACTTCCTGGTCAACTGGTTCAACTCAGAAAACAAGACAGTACGCGAGTAAAAGCGCTCAACACTAGTCCATACTAGTGAGCCAGACTCCTCGGGTAGTTGGCGTTCTGCGCTCCCTGGGTTAAAAATATCTCTCTCATCAATACTTAACAAATATTGCTAAAATTTTAACAGGACATAGAGTTAAGTCTGGAAGAGGTTTTTGTCACATTTTCAACCAAGCAAAATTAAAATTATCTGAGTACTAGGCAAAAATATTTCTTTTAAAAAATGACACTTCGGCCAGTTAAAGTTTTACTTTCTCATTTAACTGGCCGAAGTGTCTATTTTTTAAAGAAATATGAATAATGGCAACCTCTATCTTCAAAATAGGCAAAAATACTTTTTTTTAGTCAGAATATTGCTGTGTCATGTTTGATTGTCAGAACCAAATTTTTTCGGGGAATATTCACTAAAGCACACCACGGGCGAACCCAAACCATCATTTTTAGTAGGCAGGAACAAGATTCTACCTGCAAAACATTCACTCGAGCAGAAGACGGACGAAGCCAGGTCATCTCCTTATATAAAACAAAAGTTCAAAGTCAAATTTTAGACTCTTTTGACACACACACAATTAAAACTACAATCAATATTATAAATTTAATAGATGAAGAAGCAGTTTGAAATATACGATATACAAAGCATATATTCAAATTAAACCAATATCAAATTCACATATTTTGTGATGAAAAAATGATGGATAAATATAAAAGGAATTTGACTCTAGAATTTTAAACTATTCAAATATCATACTAATTTGAATATTTTGGAGTCAGAAAATGAGATGCTAGTATTGATACATCATGATTGGTAATAATGCTTACTTATAACAATATTAGAACATTATCCCATTCTATGAACAGGTCTAGAATGACATCCTGTGTGTTCTTAGACACATTAAAGTTTTATCTTAGTAAAAAGTGCTATATAAACATACAGTCGAACTTTGATAATTCGAGACCAAAGGGACCAAAAAAAATCGAAATATCCAAAAATTCGAATTAAAAACGGAAATTCTATTTATAGTAAATTCTTGGATAATTCGAAAGTCTTTAATTCGAATATTTATCTTGGTCCCTAGACTTTTAATCCTTTTATTCAAAACGTTTTCAATTCGAATTTTTGGATAAACCGATTTTTTTTTTGTGCTTTGGGCTTCTAATTATTTAAGTTTGACTATATAATAAAAAACTATTCTAAGTTGAATAATATTCGTTACAAATATATATTTTGACTCTGCTTCGCCCGAGTTTTTCCTTGAGTGGATATTGGACCAATGTATAATGTTTCAACAAATACAGTAAAACCTCCCTGTAAAGGACATCTAATTGCAGAGCCAAAGTGTCCTTTAGAGAGAGGTGTCCTCTAACCGGAGAGTTGCCAAATTATAACAACAACAACAAAAAAAAACTTATTAAGACACTATTGTCTTACAAGGGAATTCCCCTAAAAGGTTATATATGTACATGAGTGAGGAGGAAAAGCAATTTAGAGGGGAGGGGGAGCAATCAGCCATTGTCTGTGGAGTTGAGCACTTCTTCCCTCATTTTATCAATTGCCTTGAAAATTTTCAAATATCCATAAACAAATGTTTTATCCAGCAGGAGAGTAGTAAAAATTTTATATGAATTGCTAAATTATAAAAATGGTAATTTTGCAAATGAAAACTGTCATTTGTAGAAAGGTGTCCGCTAGCGGGGTGTCCGCTAAAGGGAGGTTCTACTGTAATATATATATATATTTTATTTTTTTAAGGTTCTATAGTAAAATTAATTGAGAAATAAAATATTGCATGTTAAAATGACACTCAAAATGACAATAATGATAGTAATATTGATATATCCACTGGAATCCTCAAGACTACTTGATAAGAGGTTAAATGATATAATAAATACCATTTGTTGAAACAATATTGTCAAGAAGCTCCATCCAGATGGGACACCTGTCAATCATCCCTGGACCCCTGGGGGGACCACAGGTGTGAGGGGTTCTCAGAAGCTGAGCTGAAAATAAGGAAAACGGGACGGTGGCTGACGCCGTCCATGAGGATTATCTCTAACTTGGGGTAAGTTGTACTTTCTCTCTTTCTCCCTATAAATACCTCTTATAATAAATTAATTATTCCCAAATTTGCTCTTGCTTTATTTATCTCCGCGACAATATTCATCTTTAAAATATTCATTCTGGAAGAAGCTGGACAAAGCTGGGTCATTCAGTTAGCACATAATACTTATAATATTAAAACGACATTTGAAAATTATCCCGCATGTGTTTCTTTTGAACGAAAAAAATGAAATTTATTTTGAGGAGAAATAACGATTATTTCTAACCTTAGGGATGAAGTATGAAAGGGTGAATTGTGAAGAGTAATGATAAACGGGAAAATAAGGTGTCCAGGGATGGGAATCAAAACCACAGTGTTCCGCTTACCGGGCAGATGCCATGTCCACTAGGCTACCCTGGACATATTTTTCCGTTCGTAAATATTATATAAAGTATTTCTATTTTTCGTTCAAAAGAAACACATGCGGGTTAATTTTCAAATGTCGATCTACAATTATAAGCCGCATTACATTGTATTATATTTATAATTGTTTTGAAAATAGAGCAATCCATAAATAAACCTTTAATTAAAAAGGCATATATTGGATCGAATTATCATTTATTTTACCAATATTTCAGTTGGCTGAACGCCAACCTTTATCAAGTATTATAACTATAATTATAATACTTATAATACTTTGATAACGGTTGGCGTTCAGCCAACTGAAATATTGGTGAAAATAAATGATATTATTATTTAATATATGCCTTCTTATTTATATACTAGACGGGTGACCCGGGCTTCGCCCCGGGATTGACCCGTGTGCATATCTACCCGAGTGATATATATTTAGATAAGATTTTTTTATAATTGTTTGTTATTAGCATTATCTATTTGTTTGCATCAGCATAATTTAATCTAATCTTTGATAGAGGGCGCTGTTCGTGAGCTAAGTAGAATAATTTGAATATATAGTTTTAATAATTGATTTATATATATTTTTAAATAGCCTATCGTCTCCCCGTATATTTTTACCTATGTATGGAAATTTTGGTTTGAATTAGTGAACTACTGCGAATTTGTATACCGGACATACAAACATTGATTTTTATATATATAGATATGCCTTTATATTTCTCTAACTCCTAAAATATGTAAATATAGTTTGTTGTTTATTAAGTACTAGACGAATGGCCCGGGCAACGCTCGGGTTTTACCCGAGTGCGTATATATTTTTAAAACGTTTTAATTCAAATACTATTCGTTACAATTATAAATTGGCGCCATGGATGTCACTCTTGTGAAACGTCCCGTTCCAAACTGTGTGTTTTTAAAATGTTTTAATTAAAATACTATTCGTTACAATTATAAATTGGCGCCGTGGATGTCTCTCTTGTGAAACGTCCCGCCCCAAACTGTGTGTGTCTTGAAAATATAAAAATAAAAATGTGAATTTTCATAAAGATTTCATCATGTCGATTTTTTTTTTTTGCATTTCACCTACTAAATCGATAGAGATAATTACATTCGCAACATGAACTTAGGTATATTGACTAAATAGAAAACTGCATAGTAATAAAGATCATTTTTTAAAGGCACCATATCGTTTTTTTTTTCAATAAAATCGAAACAAAAATTAACGATAAATAACGATAATTGCCTTAAAAAGAAATTGCCTTAAAAAAAAAAGAAACATTCGCGGTGATTTTGTCTTGCATTCGTTTATACAATTATTATATACGAATGACCCGGGCAACGCCCGGGTTTTACCCGATTAAATGCTTTTATTCAAATACTATTCGTTACAATTATAAATTGGCGCCGTGGATGTCATTCTTGTATAATATATAAATGAGTTTTAAAAATTGTAAAAAAAAAAAAAATGCATCGGCCGGGAATCGAACCCGGGCCGCCCGCGTGGCAGGCGAGCATTCTACCACTGAACCACCGATGGTTATGAAAAATCCCATCCGTGAGCTTCAGACAAACAAACAGACAAACAGACAGAATAAGGCAAATATATAAGTAGATTCTGCTGAGCCTTTCATGAGATGAATAGCCCTGGACTACTGATCATTAGAGATTTGGTTGGTTCAGCTCAAGTTATTTTGGAATTCGCGAAGAAGTTAAAAAAATCTATTTTGACCTGCCATAGGGTACAGTCTTCCTAGAAACACAATAATTATGAATGGGCCTCTTGCTGGATATTTTTTATGCCACCATTTTTGATCTTACAAAACATTTCATACATTTTTTACGAAGTTTTAATCAACTTTTATATTTTAAACAGCGTTTACAGCATTTTTAAGTCACTTTTTTATATTTGTAAATTAAGAAATTTGGAAATTAAAAAACTTCTGTCATTAAAACATATATAAATGCCGCCTAAAGTTATATTATATTTAGAATATAAAGATTATAATTTCTATGAATATTTTTGTTTATCTTTTTAGAAACTAAAATAAAACAAAATATAGTGGTCAGTGTTTGATGGGAAATGTGATTAGGATTTTTTTATTTTTTTGCTTATTCATATGATATGCAATTTTTTTCTGATAAAAATTGTCCTATAATCCATTTATATTTGTCAACTCACCATAATTTACCAAAGTGTTACCATAAAATTTTGTTATACATTTTTTTTATTATACTGCTTTGAAATCAAATCCCAAATTGCATATACACTCAAATTAAGGTGTAATGAAGAACGGATAAAATAGAAATATAAATTTGGGGAAAAACATATATAGGTTCTGCACTTTTGATACATATTATAAATTTTACACTTTAATGACAACATTTTACACTTTAATAACATTAAATATAATTTTGTGCGCAGTCAAAACATGCCTTTTTCTCACACATATATGTCATAATTTGTATAATATCAAAGATGTATAATTTCTTTTCACCAAAATAAGTATGTAAATATGTTAAACTTGTGTTAAAATGTAAATATGCAAATTCATCCATCTATAAAAACTGTACAAAAATAAACGTGGCAGACATCGTGGGCGAATGCTACGGCACGTCGCTCACTTGGCTGGAACTAATTCTTGGGAATGCATGCATAACGGTTGCACCCTTCCATTCGATCACGACATATATATATATACTTTTTAAAAATATCG
>CP092866.1:109026403-109045943 GCA_030710605.1 Cordylochernes scorpioides | reverse complement strand
CTATAGTATGAAACAAAATAATTATAGATGTTTGAGCTTAAAATATTAAATATCCAAAATCTTATCCAACACAGCGGAAAAACAAGCAGAGGGTCGATTCTTTAAATATAGAAAAATTCTTACTCAAAAGTAACAAAGATGCTATAAAAATACATTCTAACTTTCTAATATTTTACACATTTAAAATGTAAAGAGAGAACCGCTGAATTTGCTAAATCGTTCCAGAATTATATAAAGTGGAAATGTAAAAAAAAAAAAATTGGTTCTTCTGCGTATATATAATACGTTTGATTTCAATTTTTAAAATAAGCTTTAAAAATGAAAAACTATTTATACATCAGTACGTTTTTAGTTATATCCCATTCAATATAAATATGAACTAGCATAAAATATATGCTTTCATAAATAATATTTGAGTATACCTCTATAAAAGTCATATCTCTCTTTCGTTCTATATAGACAAATTTTATATATCCAAAATCTTATCCAACACAGCGGAAAAACAAGCAGAGGGTCGATTCTTTAAATATAGAAAAATTCTTACTCAAAAGTAACAAAGATGCTATAAAAATACATTCTAACTTTCTAATATTTTATACATTTAAAATGTAAAGAGAGAACCGCTGAATTTGCTAAATCATTCCAGAATTATATAAAGTGGAAATGTAAAAAAAAAATAGATATTCCAGAGACATATGATAGGCTGGTCCAAAAACTAAAATAGAATTATCCGATTTCTCTTAACCACACCACTTAACAATTTTGCATATAATAATATGAACCAATTGACTAATTTACAAAGCAATAATTTTTCTTAAATAATAAAATATAAAACTTCATAAATAATCCTAAATATGCAAAAAATAGCTTATATATATGTATAGATAAATATATGGCATATACTGGATATAAATTGTTAATCGGCTAGTATTTCTAGGGGCAACACGCCTCTCTTTGTCGAGGCTTTTCTTTGATTTAAACTAAATCACGCGGGCATGTGATCCACTCACGCTATACAAGACCAAAGCGAGAAACCATTTAAATAAAATATATAGAACTGTAAATACATGATTAATTGAAATTGTAACTATTATTCCTGTAGAAGGGCAGCTTGCGCCCGAAAGCTCGAATTAATTTTTCAAATAAAGAAACTCATCCTTTTTGAATCTATTCATTATTATAAAATTTTATATATATATAAAGAAAAAGGCATCTCCTTATCGTGCAACTGAAAGTTGCTGATGGCTTACGCCATCTTGTTGTACGTCAGTTGCACGATAAGGAGATGCCTTTTTCTTAATTTATGCACCTTATCCCAGTACAATATCGTATTTCTACTATTTTTTCACATATATATCTTTTTTTTTTTTTACCTCTTAATTTTGTTTGCCTATAGTAAAGTTGTAATGGTATTTCAAATCTGTGAAGTATCTAAGCTAATACTTTTTGACAAATAATAATAAAACTCCGAGGTTGCGTATCTTTTTTAAAACGTTTAATTAGGCTCTAGCTTTCGGGTATGGTGGCCCTTCTACAGGAGCAACTGTTGCTCCTGTAGAAGGGCCACCATACCCGAAAGCTAGAGCCTAATTAAACGTTTTAAAAAAGATACGCAACCTCGGAGTTTTATTATTATTTGTCAAAAAGATTCCACAGAGGTTAAAATATTGAAGCTAATACTTGTAACTCAATATATACCTGGTGAAAATGTCTCTTAGTTTGAGTGAATCTTGTCAAATTCTTAATATTGACTTTGATCTTCTTTCATTTTTCAATCTTGATCAGGCATTGTTCATATTCTCATATTCTTTTGATACACTGCCATCAAATAATTTGAAAACGTTAATAACCATCAGGTTGCATTCTCACAAACAACAAAGAAATAAATTTTTAAAAAAAGGGGAGACTAAATTACTTTTTTCAAATTGTGTTGTTTTTATTGCATCTCACAAACCACAATAAGTTAACAAGTATTATGATATTTACATTAGAGTCAAATATAAAATAAGCATTACCTTAATGTTAATATCTTCTACTCCATCTATCACCACCTCGGCGTCCTCTGTCTCCCATGTATTGTCCAGGAGTTCTCTGGTGGGGGACGATTTGTGGTGGAGAAATCCACGCGGATCTCTGATCCGTCCAGAATTTGGCCTCTGCTTTCTTCAACTGCGGCTTCTGCGTCCTCCAGATGTCTGAAATATACAAAAGCAAAAACCCCGAGACCTACCTTCAGGCGTCCGAATTAGATTGATGGTTTCAATTTCACCAAACCCTGAGAAGAAATCATCTATATCTCGCTCGTCAGTCTGATAACTCATTCCGAAGACACCAATACAGTTGTTGGGTCGGGGGTTCTGTCGCTGTCTGTAGCGTGGAGAGGGTGAACGTCTCCTTCTGTAGGGGGAGGGGCTCCTGCTGCGACTATAAGAACGAGAAGGGGTGTACCTGCGTCTATTTCTCCTTCTTCTAGAACTTGATCGAGACCGAGATCGGTAATCCCGACGTCCCCTTGATCTAGATCGGGACCTATAGGAATCCGACCTGTCGTTACGTCTTCTCCTTCTATCAGGACTTGGACTTCTAGATCTAGATATACTCTTACTCACCTCTCGGTTGCTCGGTTGTTCAGATGGCGAAATCCGTCTTGTCGTTCTCTCTGGAGTGGCGCTATTTCTGGGGATGGATCTTCGAGGAGAAGCTTCCCTTATCTCTCGAGAGTTCCTTCGTTCAGAAGGCGGCGGTAATGGACTCATGGAAGGAGAACGCTCACCACTTTCAGGACTAATCCTGCCTGCTTCCACTCCTCGTTTCTTATAAGCTTCAGAACTTGAACTTGAAATCGACCTCTTTACTCCTCTTTGGGACCTGCTTCTAGATCTGGTGTTCCTATCAGGAGATCTCGAAGCAGAGCGTGAACTTCTTGCTATTTCTCTAGGATCTTCACTTCTTGATCTTCGTTCATACAAGTCCTCGTCATGTTGATTAGTTAAAGGCCTACTCGAAGTACTGGTAGATTCTGAAGAACGTGAACTGTGTCTTGAATTGCTTTTGGAACTAGAATTAGTCATTTTAAGCAAATTCAACTGCTATAATAGTCTTAAGATATAAATTTCCTCTTTAAAAAATAATACCTTTAACAAACAACCGGGTTTCTGGGGCGCAAGACTTCAATATCAATATAAACATATATATGTGAAAATCTTGAAACAAATATTGGGGGTTATTGTTTATTTGGACATGGAATTGAAAAATGACTAATTAAAAAAATGAACAGAGTTTTCAATAATATCATTGAAATTCTAAAAATGTATTATTTTTTATATATCATTTAAATAGGTTTCAAAATTTTCAATATTTGTATTAATATTTATTACTATATATATATAATGTTTAAACAAGAATATACTAGGTATCTCTTTATTATGCACTTTTAAAAAGACGAGCATTTAAGCCAAGGCTCTTCTATGAGCCTTTTACCTATTTTTCTTTCTCTCCAATTCTACATCTGCATAGATAAATCTTTACAAAGGTTTTGAGATATATGTATATATACTAGAACATACAACTGGACATATTTTAAGGATATTTGAACCAAAGTTAAAATATAGCATTTTTTTCTAAAAAATCAAGTCCTGCTCAATGAAATTATAGTACATATGATAGAGAGCTTCTCGCAATATATTTGTCCATCAAATTATTCAAGCACCTGCTTGAGGCGCGTGAATTTACAATATTGACTGATCATAGACTTTTAATCTACGCATTTAAACAAAAAAAAAAGAGAGAGCTTCTCCTATACAACTAAGACATCTACAATACATTTCCCAATTCACTACTGACATCAAGTACATAAAAGGAACTGGCAACATAGTCGCTCTGTCCAGAGTTGATGATATTATAACCATCGACTATGAAGAGATCGCCAAAGAACACACTGGTGATGTATCAGTGTTGTACACATAGATCTTATTGGTCCTTTACTTCCATCGAATGGTAACATCTAATGTTTTACCATTATCGGCAGGTAGACTAGCTGGTGGAAGTTATTCCGCTCTAAGATGTGAAGTCTAAAACGTGGCAAGAGCGTTCTTCGAAAACTGGATTGTTAGATTGGGGGCAACGCATACAGTGATATGAGACCAAGGAAAGCAGTTCTCTACTCAACTCTTAAAGATTTAACATCGCTGTGTGTTATAAAAATTCGTCATTCCACGGCGTACCGCCCTCAGTGTAATGGAAAGATTAAAAGGCTTCATAGAACCATCAAATGTGTCTTTCGTGCCCACACGAATATCAAGAGGACAAAAACGCTGTCAACAGTTCTCTTAGGCCTGCGTGCTATTATCCACAAAGATAAAAGCCATTCTTTGTCTCATATGGTATATGGAAAACCATTGGACTGCCTGGCGAACTCTGATGATTCTAAAATAACCTGGATGCAGAAGAATTTGTTCAACAACTTCAAAAGCAAATGGAATTACTCAAACATTTCAGTGAAAAATCTCATTCTAAGACTAAAGTATTTGTCCATAAAGATCTGAAAACATGCTCTCGAGTGGTAGAGTGAAGAAACCTCTGGAACCACCATTTGATGAACCCTTTATAGTGCTTGCTCGAATGTAAAGTACTTCACAATCATTGTGAAAGGAAGAAATGAAATGATATCAATTGACCGACTGCGACCTACTTACTTATTGGTAGATTCAGACAATATCTAACTTCAGAACACTCACCTGCAGCAAGACCGATCGTTTCGGGAGCAACGCCGCATTCTACATCGTTTTACAAGATCCTGACGACCAGATATGGAGAAGTACACAGCATTCTAAGGAACAGGATCAGCATCGAGGAATAGATTATATTTCTTCGTATTTTTTCTTGCCTCCATTAATGATGCACATAAATATGTATAAATATTTATAATAATCAGCCACTTTATGCACCGAATCGTGTCTTCGCGACTGGAAGGGGAGTACTGTGGGAGTGGAGAGACTTGAATGTGGCAACCTAGTACCAGAATGCCGGCGGCAGCCAAAGAGAACCTTTCGAACATTCTAGAGCAGATGTCCTTTGTCTACTTATAGAATTTGTATAAAATATAACTAATGCATTATAAAATTATAAGCTAACTTGAAAATACTTTTTGAGGACACATCGCAGGAATTAATTAATCAACACATTACAATTTCGAAATACTTTATTTTAAAATTAAATTTGTCTTTTAGACATTTTTATAACCCCCATTTTGATCAAACATTTTAGAAATAAAGCATTTGAGATTTTCTCAAATAAAGTTAATCACTGTTTCATATGGCGTTTTCTGATATTCCCAGTACAATATGCTTACCAGCTTAGCCTTCAGCCATTCTCATAACTGTGTTTTTAAATTGATTTGTACAGGTTCAAAATAAACATCACATAAATTAGTACTTCCCTTGAGTGCATCGATATCCATTCAGGAATAGGAACTAATATCATCACACATTGAAAACTAATAAATACACTGCGTGACATTGAAAATAGAACACCAAGAAATAGTGGCCAGAAAATTATGCAAATTTCAGGGTAGACGCGCCTAACCGAGTTATGCAAATGATGTAAAATGCGCAGCTCTCGTGCGCACATGGAGTAAGATATAAGGGAAGGAACTTGCAGAAAGGACAGTATTCGTGTCGTTATTTCTTCAAGGAAAATCATTGTAGAATTTTTTTTCTTGTGTCAAAAGACACGTGTAATAACAGAGAATGCCAGGTCATCGTAAACGGAGGCAGTTCAAGCAGACAGACGCTTTTACGAGGGGCATGGTGATCGGACTGAAAAGGGCAGGTTGGTCCATACGTCAAATCGCAGCTGATACACACCTTGGTGCGTCCACGGTGCACCGACTGTGGAGAAGATGGTTGGAACAAGGAAATGTGGCAATTTATAGGAATTCTGGTGCAACCAGAGTGACGTCAGCACGTGTGGATCGGCGTATCCTTCGACAAGCAGTGGCGGCCCCACAAGCCACTTGTACCGCCATCCTGCAACATGTGCAAGACACCCTAGATCAATCCATCTCGACCAGAACCATTTCCCGTCGATTGGTTGCTAATGGCTTGCACTCATGCCGTCCGCTAAGAAGACTGCCATTGACCCCACCGAATAGGCGCCAACGTTTGGAATGGTGCCGGGCTAGATCGACGTGGATGACGGAATGGCACAGGGTCGTGTTCTCAGATGAGTCGCGTTTCTGCTTGTCCAGTGATAGTCGCCGTGTACGCGTGTGGCGTCGACGTGGAGAAAGGTCCAATCCGGCAGCAATTGTGGAACGCCCCGCCGTGCGATAACGTGGAATCATGGTTTGGGGCGCAATCGCGTATGATTCCAGGTTACCTTTACTTCGTATTCAGGGCACTATGACGGCCCAACGATACGTTGATGATGTGCTGCGACCGGTGACACTCCCCTACCTTCAGGGGGTACGCAATGCCCTTTATCAGCAGGATAACGCCCGACCGCACACTGCTCGCATTAGCCAACAAGCTCTGCAAGATGTACAGATGCTTCCCTGGCCACCGTACTCTCCTGATCTCTCACCAATCGAGCACGTCTGGGACATCATTGGACGCCGTTTGCATGCCTTGCCACAGCCGCGTTCAGAAGACGAACTGTGGCAAATGGTTGAGAGGGAATGGAGAGCCATCCCTCAGGACGCCATCCGTACTCTGATTGACTCTCTACCTAGACGTGTTGCTGCGTGCATCGCCGTCCGCGGTGGTCCTACTTGCTACTAAGCCGACGCCGTTCTCGCTCTGTATTATGACTATTATTTTGAAATAAAGATCACTTATTGTTCGTCCCTGTCTCTCTCTGTCTGCCGAGTTTCATCACTTTCTGGCCACTATTTCTTGGTGTTCCATTTTCAATGTCACGCAGTGTATATTCAATTTTGAAAATTTTATTATATATTACTATATATTGTTATAAATTATATAACACATTAGCTTGTCATAAATGCAATGAAGAAATATCTAAGCTAAAATACTAACTTGTGTGATGTTTTTCATTCAACATTAAAAAAAAACTATTCAAAACAATATAGTTATGAAAACAGTGCATTTTAAGCTGGAGAGCAGCTTATAGCGGAAACATAAGAAAAAGCCATAAATTTATAGAGCAACATGCATAATCCCATATTCCCTTCAATCAGTCTCCATAGCTAGAACACTTAGAAAATATGGTATCAAAACTATGTACAAAAATTCTCCCAATTTAGTCAATATGATTAGAAACCCATTAACAAAGAATCAATCCAATATTTCATTCAATAGAAAAGAAGCCATCTACTCCATATCAGGCAATATATAACTGTAGTTCTAAATATGTAGGGGACACTGGAAGAAAAAGTCCATAATACAATAGCCATAGGAATATTAACAATAGTGGGGGTAGGTGGAAGGCTGGTTAAACCGTTTTGTTTTAGACCACTACGACCTGGGTTCGATTCCGCATTGGACACTTTTTTCTGTTTAAAAAAAATGCTCCAATGACCCCCGATTCTTGCAAAAGTCCAACCCCACCAGCGAGTGCAAGTAACCAAAAGGGCTCTGGCACATTTGTAAGTGCAAAGTTGAACTGCTTTTCACATGTGTATACACGTGGTGCGCTTACAGTAAAAATCAGTGGCTAAATACCCACAATGTTTATCATGGCCTGTACCACGTGTACTAGGGATAAGCAAAAAAAAAAAAATAATAATAATAGCGACCCAAGATCCTTAATAGCTCAACACATAAAAGAAACAGGTCATATATTTAATTTATCTCAACCTATAGTGCATTATGACAACATCCATAGTAAATACCAAAGACTTTTAATAGAATATATGATAACCAAACAGCAAAAAGGCATAAACAGATGCATTGAAATATCAGAAACATATAATACAATATGGACAAATATTATCCCATAGATGTAGGTACGCTTTTATATATACCACAATAGTTAACGAATTTATTAAATTTAATTTGAGGTCTCGAGATATCATTCAACCAGCACGCATCCATCCACCATGCAGTATATTTTCAAAAGGTTGTTTTTCACACACACAGAATGTAATATATTTTCTCTCTCTCTCTCAATATCATTAGTATTTAAAATATGTAAATAATAATTTGTATATATAAAAAGAGTATTTATCATTATAATTTATCAACGTGATACTCCTGTTGAAGGATTGACAAGTCCAAAAGCTTGAAAATAAAAAGTTGCACAAGAAACTTAGCCCTGGAAGCTTTATTATTATTATTATTATTATTATTATTATTATTATTATTATTATTATTATTATTATTATTATTTTTACAATGAGAAACATTTAACGCCACATTAAACAGTGGTTAAGTTTACTTGAGAAAAATCTCAAATGATTAGAAAAAATCAATTAAAAACAAAACAATTTTCAAACAATCTCCTTCAGAGGAAATAGCTAAAAAAACTTAAGAATTAAGAACTCTATTATATTTTAATAAATATAATATTTTGGAAAGTTTTCTAACAATCCAAATAGAGTATCAAAAATAAATTTGAACACATTTAATACGAATAAAAAATTCTATTGATATATTTAAAACAAAAAATATATATTTTTGCACTAATTTTTCCATTATCAGCGATATACATGCCAACTTTAAAGCTTTAGATCCGACAACTTGGATTTGTATTATTGACATTGTATTAGGTTGTTTTTGGAGATATTTTTTAAACCAAAGTTTATTATGTCTTATTTAGAAATAAAATTAATTTCTCATGCCCGAAAAGTATGCAGTTTATATAAACGAATGTGTATGAATGCCAGATCATATGCCGAAAACAGGTATTTTTAAAAGTGTATTTTAATCGTTAAGATTATTTTCTATAGAATACATCTATATCGCTTTATATGGAGCAAAAAAAAAAAAGGCCGTAACTTAATTTATATAACAATGGGTGGTTTTAAATAAGCAATCAACAATTAATTATAAATGTAATATTTGCTATGGTGCACATATTACTAATGTTTTCTTGAGCAGAAGTATAACGAAATGCTCATTTTTTCGACTTTGCATTTCAGGAATTGACCTTTCTCTCATTCGTTATAAAATCAATTTGGATCCTTAATGTAAATGATTTTTTTTTTAAATTGGTAATTATTAAAAAGTTTTATTGAAAAATTGTACTTTTTTTCAATGGCATATTTTTGGTGAGATACTTATTTCTGCAGACCACTGGGCTTGGTTTCACAGTGCTGCCAAATATATCAATAAGCTAGGTTAGATCAGGTTCAGTTAGTTTAACCTATCTTAAGTTATTTTTGGTCAGGCGTTTATTTTTTAAAGCTTATTTTAAGTTGATTTAGAAATGGAACTATTTTTCATTTACTGCGAATAGACTTAGCATGGAATAATATAGGATCTGCTAAAAATGAGTATCTCACCATAATTTTAAACTGCAGGCTCAATAATTTAGTTTCTTTGTATTCATTTTAAAAATCTATTTTAATACTTATGCTGAGCAAAAAATTGAACAGCTAATCCCCAATTAGTGACCAAAATAATGAGAGGAACCCAAAATGACAAAGTCACTGAATTAAGTTGCTGATATACTAACATTATCTCTAGAATAAGGTGCAGTAGAACCTCTTTAATTCAAAACCCCAAGGGATCAAAGTTTTCTGTTGAATTAAAGGAAGTGTTGATGTTAGATGTTGATGATTAGAAAATCATCTGACTCGCTAAAATAATATATATTGAAAAAAAGCTTTATAATTATTTAATTATATTATTAATAATACAGTAGGACCTCCCTGTAAAGTACACCTAATTATAGAGTCAAAGTGTCCTTTAGGGAGAGATGTCCTCTTACCGGAGAGTTGCTAAATAGTAAAAATGGTAATTTTGCAAATGAAAACTGTCCTTTGTAGAGAGGTGTCCTCTAGCATGAAGGTCCTCTCATGGAGGTTCTACTGTATTAATTGAAACCATTTTACTTTTTTATATTTATCGAATTACCAAGGTTATACTGTATTTATAAATCATTGAGGTTAGATTTGGAGATTTTGGTCAATTGTAAACAAAGCATGTTTTGTGAAAAAATTTCTCACCGCTTTTCAAACATTGCATTTTGTAATTAAATATAAAAATTTCAAAGTTTAATAATATCAATTTTTTTACTACATGAATAAAATGTTTTAATTTTATTTACCAGTGTGGAGATAAGAAAGAAGAAGAAGAAGAAGGGTATCAAGCTTGTAGAGCTTGTTGATGGTGTCTACTGGGGATGAGTAGAGCTCATCAATGGATGAAAACTAGCCTATGATAAGGCACAATTTGGATTATAGATTATAAACATAAGGTAATAAGACCAAATCCAAATAAATAAATAGTGTGTGACATTTCGGTAACAGTGTTGTTACCAAAACGTCACACACTTTATTTATTTGGATTTTGTCTTATTACCTTGTGAAAACTAGTCTAATTTTTAACCTAACAAAAACTAACCTAATTTAACCTATATGAAACTAACCTATTTAATCATGAATTAGATTAACCTAATTTTACCCTGATCTGAAACTAACCTAACCTAATTTAACCTATCGGAAACTAACCTGATTTATAACCCATCTGAAGAAAAACCAAATGACCACATGTGGGATTAGATTTTTTTTTTGAAAGTTACGAAAAACAAAAGGTTCAACACAGAAATTCATAAATATTCATATTTGTGAAATAAAGGTTTAGGCTTAATGACTGTATCTTCACTTTCTTCTTTACTTTCATTTTCACTTTCTTCTTTACTTTCATTTTCACTTTCTTCGTGCATACAACTCTCCTCTTCTTCTTTCTTATCTCCACTCAATCATATTAGGATATCAAGCTTGTAAAGCTTGACAACCATCATGACTGGGTAAAGTAGAATGCATCTGCCTTTGTCATTAAGACTGGGAGCACTACTTAGTGGCAGGCTGACTTAGTTCCAAAAGAAATGGCCGCCTCTGACATGAGGAACAGACGCCATGTGCAGCCGCTCCTAACATGGAGTACAAACGCTGCTTATCCTGTATCCGTGGATTAGGAGCCCTTTCAGGGTACTATCAACTGGGCCAGCTGAGCCCAGGTTTTTTAGTGAGTTTGTTTCTGCTCCCCCTCCTCCTTTTCATCCGGGCTTGGGACCGGCAAAGGCGGAGTTCCATACAACTCCTTAACCAATAAGTCAATTGCAAGATCCAAATTACAGTCTTTATTTGTAGTGAGATCTCTTTCTAAATTTTTGGTGTCATCAAAGGAACATTAAACAAATGTCTTTACTTAAAGCATTAAATGTTTCAGGGAAGTAGATCAATTCACCTTCAGCTCCAATTATTTCCTTAATTCCACACCAAATAGCTCTTTTGCAAAGTTCTCCAAATATTGTTTTCATCATTTGTTTTGTTGCAGGTATTTTCCCCCTGAAAATTGAGCCATTTTATGTGCAGAGTTGAAATTTTTTATTATATCAAACTTGATAATTTCTTGTCCTTTAAAATGTTCGAAATTTGCGGCTTATCAACCGACATTTCAATTGCAATCTCACAAAAACACTCTTTAAAAAGTCAAGGTACTTTTGTCTGAAGATGGTAACAATGCTGTTACCGAAACGTCACACACTATTTATTTATTTGGATTTGGTCTTATTACCTTGTGTTTATAATCTATAATCCAAATTGTGCCTTATCACTCTTTAAAAAGGTATTTTTAAAATTTTTAATCACTTCAATTTTTTTTTTTGGCAATTTTTATTTGTCCGCTAGCAGGAAGGACTTTTATATATAAAATCAATAAATAATGCATTGGGTCTTTTGTTTGGAGGTGTCTGCTGCTGAGAATATCTGCTAGCGTATTTTCAATGGGAGGACAATTTTGGCGGCAAAAACTCTGTTGTGAAGAGGTGTCCACTAAAGGGAGGTTCTTCTGTCATCAAAATTAGAAACTATTATAGACGCGTATGATTCTTTTTAAAAATAAACAATTTCTACTGCCCTTACTGCAATGGAAAAATTAATGGAAGGGCCTGACTCATCAGTGGTGAACCCTCCCAGTTGTTTCGCCATAGTTTATAATTTTAATAACAGATCTCTTCTTCTTTCTTATCTCCACTCAATCATATTAAGGTATCAAGCTTGTAATGCTTGAGACTTTTGATGGTGTTTGCCGGGGAAGAGTAGAGTACATCAATGGATGAGTCAATTCAGTCAATAATATGTTTTGGGGTTGCAGGTTGAGAATTGCACTTAGTACATAGTGGGAAAACCATGCAACCATTCTGGAAAGTCATTGTCCGTAGATGACCAGACTTAAGTCTGGAAATCAAAGACTGTTTTTCTCTTGGGAGGATATATAGAACCGGTGCTTGTCCCTCCTGCTCTGTACCAGTCATGTGCAGATTTACATTCCTGCAGGCATTGATGGTACGGAGGAGGTTTGATAACAGATGGAGTGCTAATGCATCATAATATAAAGGTTCTACTGTAGTAATTGTAAACATATAAATGTGAAACAGGGGGGTTATACTTCTAATATTCATCAGAACCTACAGTACATTATAATAATATCCACAATAAGCAACAAAAATTGGTTATAGAATCAACAATATATTAACAGTATAAACAGTGAAAAAAAAGTACAAATGTGATATTGTACTGGGATAAGGTGGATAAATTAATAAAGGCATCTCCTTATCCTGCAACTGAAAGTTGCTGATGGCTTGCGCCATCTATTGGAATAAATATCAACTATTCTTGTTGATTTTCAATTATTCTAGAATTGGCCAAATACCCATTCTTGATTAATCAAGAAAAGCTAACCACGGATAAGTATAAACTGTAGTATTGATCTGCCAGTACAAATCAATAGCACACTTTGGTTAGTGTACCATCTTGGAGACCATGGTTTGAGGAAATTATAAAAGTATGGTGTTTAGCTGATAGAGTAAATAGGCTGATTCTATGGTCAAAACTTTCCTTGGGGGAGTCAACACATTGGAATGTTGTCATTGATCTGAGTCTGCTAGATTTTGAAATGATGGTCAATAGATGGCACATGGGTTTTCCATTTGTTTCGAAGGGAGAGGTGTCTTTATCCCAAGTAGATTTCCTCTTGGCAAAATTTCCTCCGTCATTGAAACATCATTTCAGATGGGAGATAACCTTGTGTTTTGTAGAATTTAGAAATGATAAAGCACAATTTGGATTATAATACAAGAAAATAAGACCTAATCCAAATAATTTATTAGTGTGTGACAATGCTGTTGCCAAAACATCACACACTAATAAATTATTTGGATTAGGTCTTATTTTATTGTATTACAATTTATAAATGTTTAAATCCTGTATAGATGTGTAGAAAAGAGCTAAGTAGTCTGTTGGTGTTTCTCCAACCATAAGGTCAGTGGTTTATCCATCTCAAACCATCCTTACTGACAAAACTCTTGATAAAGCACAATTTAGATTATAGCTACAAGAAAATAAGACCTAATCCAAAATAAATTAATAGTGTGCGACATTACGGCAACAACATTGTTACCATTATCAGACAAAAGAGAAAAAAAAATCTGTGATTATTTCTGTAACAATGCTGTTACCAAAACATCACATACTATTAAATTATTTGGATTAGGTCTTATTTACTTGTATTGACAAAACTCTTCTAAAAAGCTCATGTGCTCGTGGTCAGGATATGCCTTTTTTGATTTTAATACCAAAACCTGACCTTTTATTATTTTTAAAAATTATTTTTTTCACATATTTAGTGTATTTACCCAAGTTTGGCCTTAAATACCCAATTTCTTGATTTCTCAAGAAGCCTTTGGGACCAAAACATATTTGGTAACAGTAATACAGCCTGCACCATGCTGAAGAGGGCCAACAGCCATCTAAAAAGATTATGTGCTCATGGTCAGGATATGGTGTGAGCCACAGCCTATTTGTTTCATAGTGTAGATTGTGTTATATACAGTAGAACTACCTCCCTGTAAAGGACAACACCTATTTGCAGAGCCAAAGTGTTCTTTAGGGAGAGGTGGCCTCTTACCAGAGAGTTGCTAAATAGTAAAAATGTTAATTTTGCAAATAAAAACTGTCCTTTGTAGAGAGGTGTCCTCTAGCGGGAGTGTCCTCTCATGGAGGTTCTACTGTACATATATAATTTGGAAGAATGATAAAGCACAATTTGGATTATAGATTATAATAAAAGTTATTAGTGTGTGACGTTTCGGCAACAACATTGTCACCATCATCACAGACAAAAGAATAAAATCTCCAAATAATTTATTAGTGTGTGACGTTTCGGCAACAACATAAATTATTCTTTTGTCTGATGATGGTGACAATGTTGTTGCCGAAACGTCACACACTAATAAATTATTTGGATTAGGTCTTATTTTCTTTTAATTTGGGAGAAAAAAATTGAACAAAATACAGTAAAACCCCTCTATAGTGAACCCCAATGGGACAGCTTTTGGTTCACTATAGCCACGGTTTGGCAATTTTTTTTTTTACTTTTCAAAATTTTTAGACCGTATAATTAAAGGACAGCCATACACATGATGGGTTCCCGGTTTGGATAGTTGAAAAGGGAGGATACACGATGTGACTTATTAAAAGTTTCCTTACTTAAGTATATATATATATATAGCAAATTAGGCCAACAACCCCATGTATATAACCCGCAGGAAGACCTTAATGTTGTATAATAGCAGCACAGCTGTCAGTGATGCACTATCGGCATATGTCTTTACATCATCACATTCACAGGGGGGAAAAAAAAACTCTGTAATTGATTAAGGGTTGAGCTAAAACAAGGTTCGAGCATATAATTTTGTCAGAACAATGGTCTAAAGATGGAAACAGCCGCGACACTATTATACAATTTCATCAGACAACCCATGAAATCGTTATTAAATTGGGCAATCTATAAAACACTGAAACACAGACACTCGCGGCAATGTATGTGGCCGGTAATTTATGGGAGACTTGATTATTAGTAACATTCCCTTCAAATAGGTAAGAAACATACAACATTTCATTTAAACAGTGGGAATAGCACCATAAGGCAAATTATGTATGAAATAGGTAACAGAGGAAACAAGAAAATTTCTCTAGATATTTATTTAAATATCTTAAAATTTGGGAACATGTCTATACTGACGAGATATGCTATGTACATAGTAAAATTTAGATAGAGGTGACCTGAAGTTACTTTATAGCCCTTTAGGGCCCATGCGAAATCTAGGTTGGCTACTACACAAAAAAGGGGGGGAAGGCGCTAAGTCATAATGACAAATGGCTTACCTTTTCTCGAAAGTGGCGGCAAGGTCTGGTCTCCTCTACGTCTCAGGCCCGACTAAAAATCGTCCTTCTCACTGAGCGACTCCGATCGAATCTTGCCTTTTGGCAAAGAACCTTCTTTTATTCATCTCTCTCTCCATTTTCATTCGCCGAAAGAAACACCAATCAAAATGGCCAACGCTCCAGTATCAATTTCTTAGACGCCCCAGGCCTCATCAAAATAGAACATATAGTATTACCAAAACAAAAATCTAAAGAGAGTAACATCTACGGCGATAGTGTAAAATTTCAGACGCCAGCCCCCCCTCTCTTTCCACATGGGTTGAAATATAATCCTCCCTTTTTCTCGGGATGGTATATATATCGCCCCCCCCGTCTTGGCTAAAATTGACCCAGGCCCTTTTTACCTGGACTGTAATGTGATGCTTTCCTTTCTCTGGAAGGATATTTTATAAGTTTCAGTCTTTAGAGATCTTCCTTCTCCATTTTTCTCTTTTTTTTTTTTCTGGTCACCTTTACCTAAATTTTTGGTGAGGGGAATATATGTACATATGAAACAACAGTTTCCAGCTCGGATGTCTCTGGATGTCTTCTTCTTTACCAGGAATCAGCTTTCGGCATGGAAGTCTGGTGTCACCAAGTGTCTAAGTTTCTGGGCAAAAAAAAAATGGTCTGTAAGTCTATGTGGGAGGGAAGCCATGTATCCATTTGATTTGATTATACATACGCCTTCTGTTGGGGTATGGTTACAAAAACGTGCCCCAACAATCCTCCCCCTGCCAAGTAATGGACAAATGCGTTTGTGCTATTCATTATTCATCTGCCTTTCATCAGTTACTATGAAAGCAGGCCCATTTCTAGCAAAATGCATTTTCCATTACTAGGTGAAGCCAGATGTACCGAAACCTATAGGGAAGATAAGGCTAGTCAAAATGATGGTATGCCATTCTAGATGTTTATTATTCCGAACATTAGTGGGCATTGCGCATCCTGGCAAAGGGGTTTTTATGTGCTATTATTCTGTCAGAACACTGTTATCAAAATAGGTTATTGGGGACAGTCATATCATATGTATGGAAGTAAGCAAGGTCATCTGTCTTACCATTCATGGGTATATATACCACCCTTCCACTTTCTTCTTTGGTCTTGAGGAGTAGGCCTTCCTAGTGGTAAGTCCTATCAACCCCATCCTTGCCTCTTGGGGTACTGGATTCATTGCTACCTTCTTTCTGCTAACAATACAGTTAGGACATTTCCCTATTACATATTATATATAAAAAATTGGGCGCCAAGAAGTCGTTTAGAAATAACTGACTAGTCCAACTCCTAAAACATGCCAGCATCTTTATTTTCGTACCAATCAAGACATTCGTGTGGTATAGTTATATATATATACAATCAAAGGAAAGGATAATTATAGTTAGCTGAAAGAAATATCTTGGTATATAATGATTAGCCTATGACATGATGACTTTTGCTAAATAAAAATTACAGAAAACAAATTATGTAAGTAATCATTAAATAAGGCACGAAATATGTAATGATAAAATGAATCCTTCCATGTTATATGATGAGTATAACATATATATTGAAGTAAAAACATATCATGTAGATAGTGATTAAATATGTTAAGATATAAGTGATAAAAATCATCCCATGATAGATGACAAAAGAAAACTACTACAAGATTATATATGGTGACAAAATATATATAATTAAATATTTAATATAAATATTAATATCATGAATGTCAAAATAAAATTGTTGAAATGAATAGTATATGACTATAATATAATATATATGATATAAAAATAATAACATATTGAAAAAGAAAATGTAAACATAATGTATATTTGTGCGCTGAAGGTTCAAGGTTTAGTATCTCAGTTAAGTTTCAATCTTATCCAGTCCTGGAATCACGAGTTGGTCACTGGGTAATATTCGTCTATCCCGATCCTACTGGAGGGTGGGTTCTCTCTTGTGTGTTAGATTCCTCAAATTCCAATACTCTCTCAAACCCAGATGGGAACGTCATTTAGAATCTTGGTCAAATGGAGCATAGCCCAGACCTCTATTAAACTACACAGTCATTTAAATCTAGGGTGACAACCGTATGAAGAGAATTTTTCTGTTTTGGCAGAGCGACTAATCAATTTCTACTATTTTGTTGGTGACTCCGTTTACCTTGTCTCTGGGGTGTGTACAGTTCAGCTACCTCCCCCTTCCAAGAAATTCATATTACTTTCATCTACTAATATACCCTCTATTCATTGACCTGAATCCTACAAATCTACATCTTATAAATTTGAATTTTATCAATCTGAAATTTTGGTTCTTTTACAAATTCCTTCAGAATTCTACTCCCTGTATAACTGCTCTTAATTCTACTGTCCTCAATACAACACTTCTAAAACTTTTACTCATTGGCTCGTTCTGGCGTCTCGTTCGCGGGTCCTTATAGTTAACTAATACTTTAAAATCTTATCCTATCATGAAACGAGTTTAAACTCGTTGAAGGTCCTAATAATTACTTATTCTGCCTCTCGAATCGGTCTTATGCTCGAATTCATTCCAACAAAACGTATGGCAGGGCGAATCCTTTATTAGAAGAAACTTCCGCTAGCTATGGGGGATCAAACTGGTACCAAAAAAAATTCAATAGACGGAAACACTTCGTCTAGAATAACTGGGCAATCTCTGCCTACTTGCCAATCTTACAGGACCTCCCGTCTGGAATACCCTCGCTCCAGCCACGCTAAAAGCGTCGAAACTACGGTGTCAGATCGGTTACCCAAGGTCGCGCCGTTATACCCCAGGCTATACGGCATGGCTAAAACAAATCCCCCATCCTGCATAAAATTCAATCTATACCTCTTCGTTTCCTCTAATGAGGAGAAGTTTTGTGGGTTTCCTGGTCTGATCATAACCTCCCACAACCTTCCAGTCTGAGAATCAAGATATGATCATTATCTACGACTCTTAAAATTCAAGTTGATATAATGAAATAGAGTAACTGATTACCCTAATAAAAGAAATCAATATTTGCACTCCTCTAAAAGGAGACCTAACAAAAATGGAGCGAATATTTTCCTAACAATAGAGTTTTTACAGTCCTGTGAGGCTATCGTTCTTAACAAATAAAGAAATCAAAATTGAAAATTGAACCTATTAAATTCCCTAACACTACTCTAAAATAATTTTGGTCTAACAGTATACTAGTTTTTAACCTTCTTACACATTCATTAAGCCAATCCATTCATACACCCTCCCCCCCTTCATTCACGGCTTGCATACAAACTAAAGTTAAAAATTGCTATAAATGCCAAAACACTTAATAATCTCTATCAAATAAACCCTAACAATTTCTAAATTCCAGGACTAATGTGAAATCAAATAAAGTTTTCTAATTAAAACAAATTGGGAACTAAAGCCCTAGGTTACTCAAAGAAAATGCCTCTGTACAAGCTCTATATATACTAACACTTTATACTCAATAAATGATTGTTAACAATAATTGTTAACAATTCTAAATAATCTGGAAGCTAACCTACCAAAAAAAAGAATCAGTGTAACTTCAAAACTGCCCTTGCCTTGACACTAAGCGACTTTTCACGACAATTCTATAAAGACACACACAAATTATAATGGTGAATAAAGGACCATTAAACGTGACACCTCATAAAAGCGGAATTGAGTCATTCCCCTAGCCACCGTGGGTGAAGTCACTTTCTTCTTACTTCCTCGTGCGTCTGCCCCCTTTGCAGTAGTCCGACCTCAGCACTCTATTGAAAGATGGATTTATAGGGTTTATGATTCACTACCCAACACTAACATTTTCAAGTGCTTTCCAAGGATCAACTACAGTCCTGGGCCTACTTAACTTCTACCCCTGGCTTAGGGTCCCTATACTTCACAACTTTACTCTGAAAGATTGACCTTTCATGTCCTCATTAGAAACCTATTTCAAAGCTACTACCTGAAGGCCAGGGATTATAGGGTTTCTGAATTACCCAACACAAGCCATAGGATGCCTATTAGGTTCGTTGTTTTAGACATAGCCCCCCTCTAAGTTGTGATTTCCTACACCTTCCTTCACCTATTACTCCTGATAATAACTAAAATTTCAGATTTACACTAAATAGTTAATTCACAATGGTATACATTATTCTCATTGGTCTTTGAAACTCGGGTTTT
>CP092866.1:108970136-109026303 GCA_030710605.1 Cordylochernes scorpioides | reverse complement strand
TAACTAAAATGTGAGGAATGTCTCAGCACTTTACAACGGCCTATCACCCACAGACCAACGGCTTAACCGAGAGATTCAATAAGACCCTAGGAGACATAATATCGATTGACGTGGAGCAGAAGAATTGGAACTCTATTTTACTGTTTGTTACTTTCGCATATAATACGGCTAAACAAGAAACCACTGGATTTTCACTGTTATATTTAGTTCGTGGACGAGAGGCGGAAACAATGCTGGACACTCTTTACCCTACCAGCCAGAATATGAAAACGACTAATATCTGAGCCAGTTAATTATAGACGCTGAAGACGCCCGCCAGCTAGCCCGCTTACACACCCTTAGAACTCAGGACATCGATAAGAGAAGATACGATTCAAGACATAGGCCTGTCTATTACAACGTCGGTGACCTGGTCTGGATCTTCACACCCGTGCGTAAAGTCGGTTTATCCGAGAAGCTTTTTAAAAATATATATTTCGGTCCATATAAAATAACTAAAAAGATTTCGGACGTCAACTATGAAGTAATAACAGTGGACGAATCTATCAGGAAGAATAGGTCCCCTAAGATATTGTTCATGTTTTGCGTAAGTAGCCCTACAAAGATCCTGGACAACAGAACATGTCATTTAGATATGTGTACTTTCTCTATGTTTCGTAAATAAAACGTAAAAACATTGGGGGACGCTGTTATTCAGAGGAAGGAAATCAATTGTCGCGATTTCAGATTAGAGTTTTATTAATCAATTGATAAACTTCGTGAGTGATGTTTTCCTCACAACAAACTGAAAATGAAAAATCAGTAACAGAATTTATATATTGGTAATCTCGCAGTGTCAAACTACTCATCAAGGAAGCCTTCAATATCATCCATCGACCACCCAAACTGCAGGGCTAGCTCCTCGGACAAGGGAAAGATGACGACGTCTACTCCAATCTTGCAACGACCAAGGTCTCTATCTACAAGATCCTAAGGTGAAGGGAGATAATGAAGACCCCTTAGTTGTCTGGAGGAGGTTTCTTCGTTGTTGAGATAGCTTCTCTACTTTTTTTTTTTGCTAATCCCTAGTACACATGGTACAGGCCATGATATTCATGGGGGGTGTTAACGACTGCTTTTACTGTAAGTACACCACATGTCTACACATATGAAAAGCAATTAGACTTTGCACTTACAAATGTGCCAGAGCCCCGTTTCGTTACTTGCACTCGCTGGTGGGGTTGGACTTTTGCAAGAATCGGGGGCCATTGGAACATTTTTTTTTTTAATCGGAAAAGAGTGCCCAATGCAGGAATCGAAACCGGGTCGTAGTGGTCGAAAACCAACGATTTGAACCATCCTTCCCCCGACAACCCCCCCCCCCCCCCCCCCCCCCCGCTTACTACTTGATTATACAGAATTGCAAATAGTTACTTGGTGTTTATTTTTTTGCTGTCTCTATATTAGTATATATGATATATGTTAATAAAATACATTAGGATCGCTGAAAATATGTTAGAATTATGTTTACCTCAACATTTCTCTAATTAGCTTATATGTATAATTTTCATTTGATAAAAATATAAACTGTAGCATATAAAAATAAGGTAAAAAATGATAAAAACTAAATTATTTTTTATACATCGTAATATATTTTAAAGAGTATAGCTTAAAATGGTATTTTCTAAAATTGTAAATAATTAACTTTGAAACAATATTTGTCAATTTAAAATCATATAGTTTTTAAACGTGCATTTTAACAATTAATGATTAATATAAAAATACTAGATGAATGACCCGGCTTCGCCCGAGAATTCCCCCGAGTGCAATTCCCTTCATACTGAAAGTACATTAATAATATATAGTAGAAGTTCCATAGAATAGCAATACAGAAGTAACAGATGAATCACAGGAAAAAGGGTGAGAGATGGCAAAAATTGCAATATATTAGTGCTTAGGTATTTGATTTACTTATTTTTTGCAATCCATTTGGTTGTTTCAAAATCAATATAGTTTAAATAGATGCCAGCTTTTTCACCCAACCCCCGAGGTACACGCCCCAGCGCATTAACCCTTGAAATAGCCTGAGTTGAGTGAGTGACTGCGATGGATCTTGACTGCGATGCTCATCTTCTCAGTCAGAATAGGAAAAAATAGTTTTATAAAAAATTAATCCAAAATACTGGCATGTAAATATTTTTCTGTAAAAAATAAGAGCACATGAAAATTAGGCAAACATATGTGTTTGCTAATGACTTCGACTGCATTTTAAACGATTTTTTTTTTAAAGAGATAAAAAAAAAACAAAGGCCAGAACAAAAATTAATAAAAAATACGAATGCCATTATTTACATACAATAACGCTACTTACCGTAACTTAGTAATATAAATTTCTCTCTCAATACTTTTGTAAAAAAAAAATAACACTCGTATAAAAAGATATTTTAAAAAAAGTACGCAGGCAAATTGAAAAAAAAAATGCAGAAATCACATTTGTCGCTTAATTGACCTGGTGTTGTTACTTCGCCTTGTATTTACCCCGCGTAAAAAAAAAGGTTTTTCAAATGAAATAATAAATAGTCAAAAATACTTATCAAGATGTAGCCGAAAGTTTTCTCAGTTTATAAAAAGCGACATGCAAAATTTGGTACCAATTGGTTCAGTAGTTTTTTAGTTTATCGCGAAACAGACAACAGACTATTATATATAAGAAGATAATTATATAGATTTTAACCATCTTGGATAAATTTACTTTTGTTATCTTAATTTTTCTTACCAGTGACATTGAAATGGCGATTCCAATTTATGGAATATCTAAGCTAATATCTATAACTCAAAATATACCTGTCAAAATGTTATTGAGTGAATCTTGTCACATTCTCAATTTCGACTTTCAAGTTCTTTCTTCCTTTTTCAATCTTGCTCAGGATTTTTTCTTATTAATAGTCTTACACTGCCATCAAATAATTTGAAAACGTTATTATCAGGTTGATTGCTAACAAACAAATATATAAAAAGAAAAAAATTACCTTTATTTTAAAAATGTGTATTTTTCTTATTTACATAGAAAAAAGCTGCGAATTGTTAATATATGTATTATGATATTTACAATAGTCACAGAAATAAAAAGCATTACCTTAAGGTTAATATCTTCTACTCCATCTATCACCACCTCGGCGTCCTCTGTCTCCCATGTATTGTCCAGGAGTTCTCTCGTGGGGGCGATTTGTGGTGGAGAAATCCACGCGGATCTCTGTTCCGTCCAGAATTTGGCCTCTGCTTTCTTCAACTGCGGCTTCTGCGTCCTCCAGATGTCTGAAATATATAAAAGCAAAACCCCGAGACCTGCCTTCAGGCGTCCGAATCAGTTTGATGTTTTCAATTTCACCAAACTTTGAGAAGAAATCATCTAAATCTCGCTCGTCAGTCCGGGAGCTCATTCCGAAGACACCAATACAGTTGTTGGGTCGGGGGTTCTGTCGCTGTCTGTAGCGTGGAGAGGGAGAACGTCTTCTTCTGTAGGGGGAGGGGCTCCTGCTGCGACTATAAGAACGAGAAGGGGTGTGCCTGCGTCTATTTCTCCTTCTTCTAGAACTTGATCGAGACCGAGATCGGTAATCCCGACGTCCCCTTGATCTAGATCGGGACCTATAGGAATCCGACCTGTCGTTACGTCTTCTCCTTCTCTCAGGACTTGGACTTCTAGATCTACTCTTACTCACCTCTCGGTTGCTCGGTTGTTCAGATGGCGAGCGTGGACTCCTGGAATGTTCAGGACTATCAACTGCTCTTCTCTTAGCACCCTCACCATTTGAATTCGAACTTGACCTCGCCCTCTTTCTTCCTCTTAATGATCCACTTCTATCTCTAGATCTACTAGTTAAAGACCTAGATGAGCTTTTTGAATGTCTTGAGGCTTCTTCAGCAGTCACACTTCTTGATTTATTTATTTTCATATCAATCTTGGAATTATCAGATGTTCTGGAAGCAGATGAAGAGCGGGATTTATTTCTTGAATAGCTTCGAGATCTTGAACGACTCATTTTTTAAAGAATTAAATATATTAATATTATCCTAATTCTAAATAACTATTAGAGAGAAAAAGATCAATAAAGTTTAGAAAATATATTCAATGAATATTATTTAAAAATTGAATCTGTCATATTTCGCAGAAAATATTAATTTAAAAAAATATTTTTTCCCATTTTTAACCTAGGAGGGTAATATAAATGAATCAATAAAAATTTAAAAATATTAATGTAATTGATGATTGATCTAGGCTCCTTGGTTATGAACAATTGAGAAAAATTTATCTACTCTTAACCGCATTGATTATACAATTTTACTTATGAAATTGATGTTTAAATCATTTTAAAAAACGTATATTTTGAATAGAGTTATATTTCAAGACATTATTTCTATTTTTGTAAAAGCGCGCGCTTCACGTCCGGGAACAAACAAATTTTACTATGCCCATGAAACCCACTTATTTCTCTAATGGCGAGATTCACAGGTCAAGCGAGGCCAAACACAACTTTAACTGCGCTTTCCAGTATAAACAGTTAACATGTGGTAGGTACAAAGGGTTACATAGCTCGTTCAATGAGTATATAAACGACGGTTCTACCAGTCGTTCACATACCTTAGTTAGAACACAATGGTCAACTGGTGAACCAGACGGTGATGGATAACTTGTCACTGTTTTTTACAACCCTCTTTTCAAAGAGTGTTCCTCGTGGTAGAACAGGAGGGCAACTTTCACTGAAAAATAATGATCGTATCTCTAGATTGAATTCGTCAATTAATGCCACCAGACATCAAGCCTGGATTCATATCAAACACAAATCTGACTGGTCTGGTTATCTAGGCAGAATATACAATGATATTAAAATAGGGCCTAATTTCTCACCTTTTCCAAAGCGTAGTCAAACCTGGATCACCTCTTCTTCTCCTGCTCCACCTTCAAATATCGAAAGGCCACCATTCACGGATTCACCAATATACAAGGTGGGATCAATAAATAAGGTGAATTATAATTTATTTAAAAAAATAAGAGCGATATTAAAATTTATGACTTGATTTATTCAAAATAATCACCTTGGCTTTCTATACATCGTCTCCATCGTTCTGGCAACTTGTAAATACCCTCTTTATCGGCACTCTTAGGAAGCGTATGAAAATAATCTTGCACCACTTTCTGGACATCTTCATCTGAGTCAAATCGCTTTCCCTTTAACTCCTTCTTTAGTAGTCCAAAAAGGAAATAGTCAGAGGGGGCTAGGTCTGGACTATATGCAGGATGTTCTAAAACTTCAAAACCTAATTTAATGATTGTAGATACAGTTTTACATTATGTTAAGTTTTAGGCCCAAATGAAGGAAATGTGGAATCCATCTGCAGCATATTTTTCTAAATTGCAATTGTTCTTTAATAATGGTGTGCACAGTTCCATAGCTTATATTCATATTGTCGGCTATGGTAAATATGGATATTTTTCTATCCTCCAAAATTAAGTTTTCAACCGCATTTATCGTGCTTGGCGTCGCTGTAACACTTGGTCGTCCAGGTCGCTCAATATCGGTACATGTAATTCGTCCATTTTTGAACTCGTTAACTCATTTATAAATGTTTTTTTTAGACAAACAAGACTCACCATAGATATTTTTCATTCTTCGGCATATTTGAGATTTTTGAATACCTTCTGCATTCAAGAAACGAATAACTGCACGTTGTTCAATCCTTCAAGGGAGCTTCCATTTTAGTTTATTTATAAGTCTCGCGCCGCGCGTTGGAAAAAAGAACAGAACACCTTAAATAGTCTCTCGATGTTATATTTTAATATTCTGTGGTTTAAATTATTTTTGCCTTTTAAATTTTTAAGAAATAATATAATTCACCTTATTTTTTGATCCCCCCCTTGTATATCGAGCATCCTTTGAAAATTTTCAAAAATATATCTGCCTGGCGTCTCCTCGTAAATTATCTTTCTACCTTCCTCGTAAATAAAACTTAGATGACTTAAGTCTGATATTCAATCCGTGTAGGTGGCTATATTTGGTCTCTCCAGGAGAGAGGGTTAACCTAATGATAATTATACCCCAGTTATAGGTTGAATCGTTGATAATAGAGAAATAGAACTGTAAAGCTTGCTCTGTTATCGCGTTTGGTAGTTTCTCTAGGAGGTGATCCTTATGGACTTCCGCTGCGGCACATCCATTCCTGTCGACCTCGCTAAATGGCAGCATCACTTCGACTTAAATGTCAGACAATTTCCTTAATTATTCTTTTAGCTTCAAGAAAAACATTTTATGCCCTTTGGCGCACTGATCTAGTTTTCTATTTGAAATAAAACCACGTGTTACTTAAAGTTAAGCTAAGTCTGAAGGGACAACGGTAACGATACTCTGAAAATATAATAAATACTTTTTTTTTCTCAGTGAAATCAAAAATCGAGGGGAATGTAAGAAATGTGTACTTAAACCAGTGAAATTGTCGCATGGCTTTTTAACCATTGCCACACCCTCAATACCACTTTAAGTGGTTGCTCTTCTTGGAGTCTATAAGAATAGCCACCTTTACGTATTCCCAGATTTTTTTAAAGTCTGAAATATTTTTTCTTTAATGATATGCTTATTTCCTGTTCGTAAATTGGAATTTTTCTATGTACAGGTCTTTCAGCTCTTGTCAGAGCAACTTTCGGTTTATTGAATTTTCTGCTATTGCAGGTGATATTCTTGGCTTTTTTCAATTGTTTTCTTCGGTAACTCGAGGAGGAGTAACTCCGTGATATTTATTCTGATCGAGATTCGCGAATTCGTTTCTTTGTTAAAGGTGTTTCTTATACATTGTTTTCGATGCCACTAAATATACAGTAGAACCTCCATGAGAGGACACCTCTCTATAAAAGACAGTTTTCATTTGCGCAATTACCATTTTAACGATTTAGTAGCTCTCTGGTAAGAGGACACCTCTCCTTAAAGGACACTTTGGCTCTGAAATTAGGTGTCCTTTACAGGGAGGTTCTACTGTATATACATACACTGACTTTTTATATATATATTAAAGAAAAATAGAGAAAATAATTTTAAATTTAATAATGTGTGTGTAAAAAAGTGTTTTAATAAAAAAATATCATTAAAATGATGTTTCTTAAATATTTGCCATTATATTTGTAGAGAAAATGATATCCCTATATATATAAAAGTCAGTGTATGTATGTATGTATGTGTGTTTGTTCCTATGTCGGCTATACACGTCCACAATACGTAACTAATCTGACTGAAATTTTAACAGTATATATAGTAGAGTCTGGAAAGACTTATAGTGAAAATTTCAGGTCTCTATCCCGAATATTAAATTTCCCGAAAGTAAATTTGCGTTGTATATTTGCCCTTTCGCTCGCACGCAGCGCCTCTAGCGGTGAAGATGGGAGGCAATATCAGCTGACCTAATGTACATGTAAAACGTGTTTTAACAGGACATAGAGAAAAATCTGGAAGTGATATTTGTCGCATTTTTAGCCAAGAAAATTTGAAATTGACAGGTTCTGGGCAAAAATAGTTGTTTGTTTTTTTCAGTCAGAAAATGATGATGACAATATTGCTGTGCCATGTTTGATTATCAGATACAAAATTATATCGGGAAAATTCTAAAAAGTAGGAACAAAATTCTAACAGAAAAACATTCATTCGAGCAGAAGACATAAAGCCAGATCATCTCTCTATAAAAAATCGCTTCTCAGACACAAAGTTTGGAGCGGGACGTTTCACAAGTGACATCCACGGCGTCAATTCATAATTGTAACGAATAGTGTTTAAATAAAAACACTTAATCGGGTAAAACCGGGGCGTTGCCCGGGTCACTCGGCAAGTATCTTATAAAAATCCGACCCAATATTTTCCTAAAGGTTCTGAAAGGTCACATGAATGAATATTGGATATATAAATTTATAGATAAATACTATATTTTTTAAATAAAATAAGATTCCAGGGCTAAGTTTCTTGTGCAAACCTTTTATTTTCAAGCTTTGGGACTTATCAGCGCCCTCCAACAGGAGTATAATTTATTATTTTAATCATTTCTACTTTTGATATTAGTAGAAACTATAATTCAATCGTAAAGTAGTTTCAAGTTAAAGCGGGTTACATTGAAATTTGGTCAGAAGTAATGCTGTGGGTTGGAAGGTTTCGACAATCAGCCAGGTATATCAGGCAAATTTTGATTCGATATATGTATATAAATATATAGAGAGATAAAGATATATATTAATATTTTTTATTCATCCAATCAATTACTACAGAGAAAAATATTAAGATCAAATAAAGGATAATCTACTTATATATTTGCCTTATTCTGTCTGTTTGTCTGTATGTCTGAAGCTCACGGATAGAATGCGCGCCCATTGGCTGCCAGCGAACACGTGGCCTCCCTGCCCCCCTCTAGACAACCCTGTTATCAGCTGTGCGATACATACACCTGTCTATAGCGGCCACTCTAGACAACCCTGTTATCAGCAGTGTGCTACATCCACCTGTCTAAACAGACCACTCTGTCTATAGCGGCCACTCTAGACAACCCTGTTATCAGCTGTGTGATACATCCACCTGTCTATACAGACCACCCTGTCTATAGCGGTCACTCTAGGCAACCCTGTTATCAGCTGTGTGATACATCCACCTGTCTATACAGACCACCCTGTATATAGCGGCCATTCTAGACAACCCTGTTATCTGCTGTGTGATACATACACCTGTCTATAGCGGCCACTCTAGACAACCCTGTTATCATCAGTGTGTTATATTCACCTGTCTATACAGACCACCCTTATATATTAGTAAATTAAATTTTATTGCCCTCTATCGTTAAAATTTTACACAAATAAATTTACTGGCAATACGTTTCATTTTAAATCTCTACAGACCTTCCTGCAATGATATGATATAATATAGATTATATAATATAGAAAAGAAACGCATTGCCAGTAAATTTATTTGTGTAAATTTTAACGAAGAGGGCAATAAAATTTAATTTACTAATATATAATGGTTATGAAAACATGTTTTGCGCGGAAGAGCTTTGCTCGATGCAATACCTTGAAATTTATATGTATGTACCTCTACAGACCTATAAGTTTATGTCCATAGTTCACTAAACACCATTTAGCTGCCTTCCATAGAAAATGCAGGGTATATAACAAAACCAGTCCAATACAATAGTAGAGCGGTCTAGAGATTAATTTGGCGAAACCGCTGAGAGGGTTCACTACTGATGAGCCAAGCCCTCTCATTCATTAAATCATATCATTGCAGTAAGGTCTGTAGAGATTTAGAAAAGAAACGCATTGCCAGTAAATTTATTTGTGTAAAATTTTACCACCCTGTCTATAGCGGTCACTCTAGGCAACCCTTTTAACAGCAGTGTGATACATACACCTGTCTATACAGACCACCCTGACTATAGCGACCACTCTAGACAACCCTGTTATCAGCTGTGTGATACATCCACCTGTCTATACAGACCACCCTGTCAATAGCGACCACCCAAGACAACGTTTTTAAAACATATTCGCACTCGGGTAAACCCCGGGCGTTGCCCGGGCCATTCGTCTAGTATATAATAAAGGAATAAATCATGCATATGGCCTCTCATCCGGGAGACCTTCTCCTTCATCCAGCGGCCCCCTGACCTACAGGGCTTGTTCTTCGGGCGAGGCCTGGATGACGACACCCTGGAGTCGTCCAAGACGCTCATCTATAAGTACTTCCTCGGTGTGGAACTGAGGAGGGTTCAAGAAGACCCCCTCATTGTCTGGCCTCTCAAGGTGGGGAAATCTCCCTTTCTGAAGAAATTTGTGTACACATATGCAAATATATATATTCCCCTACTTTTTATCTACACGTTATATATAAATTAGAGTCTCACATGAATGACTGTCTAAATACGTGGCAAAAGCGGTCTCTCATCAGAGGTTTTTCTTGACTTGAAAGAATCTTTGATAAGACATCAATTCTGGGAGAGACCGGTTTAGCCACGTTTTTAGGAAGGCACTAAAGTGGAGCCTCTACTACATTTATTTTACCTACTGCTATTTTTAAAGGAATTTCATTCTAACCAATGTAAATATTTCTCAATACTGTCTGATTGTTTGATATTTTATCGACAAAATCGTATATTTTCAATCTACTTAAAACACCTTAATAATTTAATCTTCGTGCTCTTGTGTGTGAAAAACCTTCTACGAAATATCGTCGCGTTGAAAAGATAGACGCGAGGAGAGGTAAGCCCAACCGAAATTTATTCTCTCTAACTGTCTACCTTAAAATCTACGCGCATTTATATAGCTATATGACATACTTGAAAACTTATGTAAATCAATGCAATCTAAACATTATGCAAATATATCAACCACGCTACAATATTAACCGAAACACGTATAAAAACATACCTCCATTACATATCATATCTTTGATAATGTGCCTTATTTAAAAATAAACATTCAAATATAAATAAAAATAGGGGTATTGATGAAAAAGGACTGCTTGAGATAAAGATCATTTTCTCGGATTTTTGGAAATAAAATTGAATCGAACAGACAACAGCCCTATATCTTTTCCAAAGGTTCTAAATGGCCACTTGGGGCAAGCCACTATATAAATAAATATATATATTCAAATATAAAATGGATATTTTCAAAAATAAAAGATCTTACCTAAAAATTATCTTTGATTTTTTGGTGATAAAATTGACACAAAAATAGATTATTCTAAAAAAATACCCTAAAATCATTTCAAGGATCGAAAAAACTGCATGGAAAATTTGGCTCAGCAGTTTGTGATAATTATTATTGTATTTTTAAAAAAACAACGAATGATGTGTTTATTAAGTTTGAAAAGTAGGGAAATTTTATCAATGATAACTGTCTATTGTTGAGAGGTGGTGTCCACTAATTGAGGTCCTGCTGGGTTATATTGCTGAAGGATTTCAATTTAAAATTATCATTAAATATATGAGAATTATGCATATATACATCAACATTTATATCGGATATATTATAAAATGTTAATTAAGTTAAACATTTATCTAATTAGCTTATGTATAATTTTCATTTTATAAAATTACTTGCGGATGTAGCCGGCTTCGCACGGTTTTTACCCGAGTAAAGGTTTGTCTAACGAACATTTGTTAAAACAATTTCCTATAAACTTATATAAAAAATAATAGATATATTTTGATAATTTGAAACTCGTAAATTTGAATAACTCGATAAAGTGAACATTTTTTCCCGGTCCCTTGAAAAATACTCGATAAGTTGAATAAAATCAATATTAATTGGTTCCCTCGGTAATTGGAAGTTAAAGGAATAGTATCTTGCCTTGGAATTGTATCATTATTCTTGTCTCAAATAAATTGCCGTGTCATCCTGAATTTTGTCTTTCCTAATTTTCTACATTACAAAATCATCATTTTATCTATTCTCCCAATATATATGTTGTAGATAAATGATAAAACTAACTTTGACTTGTGCGCAATTAATAGGTAGAAAATCTTACTTTTGATAAATAATCTTTAAGATAATAAACTTAGTGATAATAAAACTTATAGAAAAAAAACTTGTTATCCCCCGCTAGAGGGCGCTGCTTGCGAGTTAAATCTACAAATCTGCAAATAACTCTAAGGATATTCAAGAAATTATTTTTCAAAAACCTTCCCGGGGATATACCTAATAATATCCCAAAATTTCACGACGATCGGATGTATGGTTTTTGAATCTAGAGAGTACAGACAGACATTCAATTTTATATATATATAGATTAACTATATCTCTATATATATTAATTAGTGTATGTATGTTTGTTTGTCGGTTATACACGTCAACAATACGTAACTAATCTGGCTGAAATTTTAAAAGTATATGAGTTGAATCTGAAAAAAACTTATAGGCATATTTTCAGGCTTCTATCTAAAATATTCTGGGAGTTATTGACAAATTTTCCTATTTCACTCACAACCAGCGCCTCACTGCAGCAACAACGAGAAGTAAGGTTGAAGAAGGATGGACCCCATGGGGTGATGGGGATTAATGGAGCGGGACGTTTCACAAGAGTGAAATCCACGGTGCCAATTTATAATTGTAACCAATAGTATTTGAATAAAAACATTTAATCGGATAAAACCCCCGGGCGTTGCCCAGGTCATTCAGCTGGAAGCATATGAAAATAAAAGGTAAAAACATAAATCTTGATATAATATATTATACACCTTAATATATTTCAAAGAGTATAACTAAAAATATGGTATTTTCTAAAGTTATAAATAATTTATGTTTGAAACAATATTTTTCTGATTTTGAATTATATAGGTTTTTAAACATGCATTTTACCCATTGATTCTTAGTATAAAAATATAATTATTGAAATTTTTTACCATCTTTTGCGAAATTTTACTTTTGTTATCTTAATTTTGTTTACCTGTGAAGTTGTAAAGGTGATTCCAATTTAAGGAATATCTAAGCTAATATCTGTAATTCAAAATATACCTGTCAAAATGTCATTGAATCTTGTCACATTCTCAATTTCGACTTTCAAGTTCTTTCTTCCTTTTTCAATCTTGCTCAGGAATTGTTCTTATTTTAATAGTCTTACACTGCCATCAAATAATTTGAAAACGTTATTATCAGGTTTGGTGCTCACAAACAAATATATAAAAAGAAAAAATTACCTTTATTTTAAAAATGTGTATTTTTCTTATTTACATATAAAAAAATCTGCAATTTGTTAATATATGTATTATGATATTTACAATTGTCACAGAAATAAAAAGCATTACCTTAAGGTTAATATCTTCTACTCCATCTATCACCACCTCGGCGTCCTCTGTCTCCCATGTATTGTCCAGGAGTTCTCTCGTGGGGGCGATTTGTGGTGGAGAAATCCACGCGGATCTCTGTTCCGTCCAGAATTTGACCTCTGCTTTCTTCAACTGCGGCTTCTGCGTCCTCCAGATGTCTGAAATAGATAAAAGCAAAACCCCGAGACCTGCCTTCAGGCGTCCGAATTAGTTTGATGTTTTCAATTTCACCAAACTTTGAGAAGAAATCATCTAAATCTCGCTCGTCAGTCCGGGAGCTCATTCCGAAGACACCAATACAGTTGTTGGGTCGGGGGTTCTGTCGCTGTCTGTAGCGTGGGGAGGGAGAACGTCTTCTTCTGTAGGGGGAGGGGCTCCTGCTGCGACTATAAGAACGAGAAGGGGTGTGCCTGCGTCTATTTCTTCTTCTTCTAGAACTTGATCGAGATCGGTAATCCCGACGTCCCCTTGATATAGATCGGGACCTATAGGAATCCGACCTGTCGTTACGTCTTCTCCTTCTCTCAGGACTTGGACTTCTAGATCTACTCTTACTCACCTCTCGGTTGCTCGGTTGTCCAGATGGCGAACGTGGACTCCTGGAATGCTTAGGACTATCAACTGCTCTTCTCTTAGCACCCTCACCATTTGAATTCGAACTTGACCTCGCCCTCTTTCTTCCTCTTAATGATCCACTTCTATCTCTAGATCTACTAGTTAAAGACCTAGATGAGCTTTTTGAATGTCTTGAGGCTTCTTCAGAAGTCACACTTCTTGATTTATTTCTTTTCATATCAATCTTAGAATTATTAGATGTTCTGGAAGACGATGAAGAGCTTGATTTACTTCTTGAATAGCTTCGAGATCTTGAACGACTCATTTTTTAAAGAATTATATATATTAAAATATTCCTAATTCTAAATAACTATTAGAGAGAAAAAGATCAATAAAGTTTAGAAAAGATATTCAATGAATATTATTTAAAAATTGAATCTGTCATATTTCGCAGAAAATATTAATATTTTGAAAAATATTTTTTTCCCATTTTTAACCTAGGAGGGTAATATAAATAAATCAATAAAAATGTAAAAAGATTAATGTAATTGATGATTGAGATCTCTAGGCTCCTTGGTTATGAACAATTGAGAAAAATTTATCTACTCTTAACCGCATTGATTATACAATTTTACTTATGAAATTGATGTTTAAATCATTTAAAAACGTATATTTTTAATAATACTATATTTAAAGACATTATTTCTATTTTTGTAAAAGCGTGCGCTTCACGTCCGAAAACAAACAAATTTTACTATTTTGTACTTGAAATATTTTACTTTTACTGAGCCTATGAAACCCACTTATTTCTTTAATGGTGAGATTAACAGGTCAAGCGAGGCCAACGCAACTTTAACTGCGGTTTCCAGTAAATGCAGTTAACATGTGGTAGGTACAATGGGTTACATAGCTCGTTCAATGAGTGTATAAACAACGGTTCTTTCAGTCGTTCACATACCTTAGTTAGAACACAATGGTAACCTGGTGGACCAGACGGTGATGGATAACTTGTCGCTGTTTTTTACAACCCTCTTTTCAAAAGGTGTTCTTCGTGGTAGAACAGGAGGGCAACTTTCACTGAAAAATAATGATCGTATCTCTAGATTGAATTCGTCAATTAATGCCACCAGACATCAAACCTGGATTCATATCAAACACAAATCTGACTGGTCTGGTTATCTAGGCAGAATATACAATGATATTAAAATAGGGCCTAATTTCTCTTCTTTTCCAAAGCGTAGTAAAACCTGGATCACCTCTTCTTTTCCTGCTCAACCTTTAAACACTAAAGATATCAAAAGGTCACAATTCTAGGATTCACCAATAAATATATTCCTGCCTCGATGTAGGGCTGTTGCTAAACGTCACGGCTTACACATAGATAACAATAAGTTGTACAAACATTTGTAAATTATTTTTTATAAAGCAATAAAATCGTATTTTAAAAACGGAACACCCTCTGTATATACACTACGTGACATTGAAAATGGAACACCAAGAAATAGTGGCCAGAAAGTGATGAAACTCGGCAGACAGAGAGAGATAGGGACGAACAATAAGTGATCTTTATTTCAAAATGATAGTCATAATACAGAGCGAGAACGGCGTCGGCTTAGTAGCAAGTAGGACCACCGCGGACGGCGATGCACGCAGCAACACGTCTAGGTAGAGAGTCAATCAGAGTACGGATGGCGTTCTGAGGGATGGCTCTCCATTCCCTCTCAACCATTTGCCACAGTTCGTCTTCTGAACGCGGCTGTGGCAAGGCATGCAAACGGCGTCCAATGATGTCCCAGACGTGCTCGATTGGTGAGAGATCAGGAGAGTACGGTGGCCAGGGAAGCATCTGTACATCTTGCAGAGCTTGTTGGCTAATGCGAGCAGTGTGCGGTCGGGCGTTATCCTGCTGATAAAGGGCATTGGGTACCCCCTGAAGGTAGGGGAGTGTCACCGGTCGCAGCACATCATCAACGTATCGTTGGGCCGTCATAGTGCCCTGAATACGAAGTAAAGGTGACCTGGAATCATACGCGATTGCGCCCCAAACCATGATTCCACGTTGTCGCACGGTGGGGCGTTCCACAATTGCTGCCGGATTGGACCTTTCTCCACGTCGACGCCACACGCGTACACGGCGACTATCACTGGACAAGCAGAAACGCGACTCATCTGAGAACACGACCCTGTGCCATTCCGTCATCCACGTCGATCTAGCCTGGCACCATTCCAAACGTTGGCGCCTATTCGGTGGAGTCAATGGCAGTCTTCTTAGCGGACGGCAGTGCAAGCCATTAGCAACCAATCGACGGGAAATGGTTCTGGTCGAGATGGAATGATCTAGGGTGTCTGGCACATGTTGCAGGATGGCTGTACAAGTGGCTTGTGGGGCCGCCACTGCTTGTCGAAGGATACGCCGATCCACACGTGCTGACGTCACTCTGGTTGCACCGACATTCCTATAAATTGCCACATTTCCTTGTTCCAACCATCTTCTCCACAGTCGGTGCACCGTGGACGCACCAAGGTGTGTATCAGCTGCGATTTGACGTATGGACCCATCTGCCCTTTTCAGTCCGATCACCATGCCCCTCGTAAAAGCGTCTGTCTGCTTGAACTGCCTCCGTTTACGATGACCTGGCATTCTCTGTTATTACACGTGTCTTTTGACACAAGAACAAAATTTCTACAATGATTTTCCTTGAAGAAATAACGACACGAATACTGTCCTTTCTGCAAGTTCCTTCCCTTATATCTTACTCCATGTGCGCACGAGAGCTGCGCATTTTACATCATTTGCATAACTCGGTTAGGCGCGTCTACCCTGAAATTTGCATAATTTTCTGGCCACTATTTCTTGGTGTTCCATTTTCAATGTCACGCAGTGTATGTTGTGGGTATAGGTATATATATGAATGTGTTTGTATGTTTGTTTGTATGTCCGGTATACAAATTCGCAGTAGTTCACTAATTCAAACCAAAATTTCCATACATAGGTAAAAAAATACGGGGAAGACGATAGGCTATTTTAAAAAATATATAAATCAATTATTAAAACTATATATTCAAATTATCCTAATTAACTCACGAACAGCGCCCTCTATCAACGATTAAATTATGCTGATGCAAACAAATAGATAATGCTAATAACAAACAATTAGAAAAAAAAATATTATCTAAATATATATCACTCGGGTAGATATGCACACGGGTCAATTCCGGGGCGAAGCCCGGGTCACCCGTCTAGTTTAATATAAATGTGTACATGATGATATTGGAAACAATTACTTAATTATAACAGATAAATGAATAAATGTTTATTTATAAGTGATTTTTGCTTCTAATTCCAAAGATTGAAACCTGAATATCTGAATTTATTCCTTCTTTGAAGTCTTGAATAATCACAGATGAATTCAGATCGTTACTTCCAACAGCTTTACCGACCAGCCAGAAGTCTGAAAATTTGTACACCTGCAATGGTAGTTGGACTGAGCGAGTGTTCGAAATTTAGGACTTTCATATGGTCTAAGAGCATATTAAAATTAAATTGTAAAATTTGAAAGGCAATTCGAAAATTAGTCCGTTCCCGACCACTCTGACCAACCAGAAGTCTGAAAATTTGTCAGTCTGAATTGTCATCAGGTTCGAATAAGTGTATTAAATTTCAGACTTCTACGTGCAAATCGACTAAAAAATTTGTGGATAGACAGAAATTAAGCTAGTAAAATAAAATCTTTATTAAAAATCGTTATCACTGGGAATTTGGCCATAAATAGACAGAAGTCTGCTCGCGGCGGATTGGTCTATTCCCTACGAGGCGGGAAGTGACATAAGCTAAAGCCTAACTGAAATATGTCTCTTTACTTTTGATATGGGGAACTCTAAATTTATTGTGAACTTTATTACAACGTTACAGACACATCATGGATTATTGTTGAGGGAAGTTGGTTCATATTTAATATGGATTATGAAAATTCAATTGATTAATTTAGGTACAAGTATGTGGGGGCCGAGAGACTTCCTTCCAGCCTGCTGGAATGACAGACCACGGCAAACATACAAGCGGGCCTGGAAATAGGAGATGACCACCGCTGCGCGGCGCGGCACATCGGCGGAAACCAGAGAGAACCCAATAGACATTCTAGGGTGTTGTCTTTTTGTCTTCCTCTAAAAATGTAGCTAATAAGAAATTCCAATAAAACACTAAATTTGAAATACTTTTCTGAGCCATCGTTGGACTAAAAAATCGACACACCACAAGTAATAAAAGAAATTAATTGACGAAGGGTAATTTTATTTATAAAGGTGTCGTGAAATGTGTGTTCTTATATTATCACATATATATGTGTGATTATTTGAAATTGGATTGCTGAATTATAACAGATAATTCATTATATTTATCGACTTTTGACAACTTTTTGCTTGTAATTCCCATGAAGTTTTAAATAGGAACCTGAGTATTCGGATTTTCAACTCCTTTGAGGTCGTGAGCGATCAATTCACAATTCCCAACAGTTTCAGTCTTGACTTCGTGCCACACACACATAAGATTTAAATAGAAATTTCTTCATTCTCGGCCACTCCGACCACCCAGAAGTCTGAAAATTTGTACACTTGCATTGTTCATTGGAATAAACGAGTGTTAAAAGTTTCATACTTCTATGTGATATGGAAGCACCTACAAAAATTAAATTTAAAATTTTGAAAGTCAATTTGGAAATGTGTTCGTTCCTGGCCATTCTGACAACCCCGAAGTCTCAAAATTTGACAACTTGCATTGTGAACAAGTTATAACAAGTGTACAAAATTTCAGATTTCTACGTGCCCTAAAAGTATACTAAAAATCGATTAAAAGATTGTGGACAGACAGACATGGAAGTAATAAGGATTAAAAAATTAAGTCGGTGGACGAGTGGGTAACCCCCTCGATTCCCGACAGTGATGAACCGGGATTGAATCCCGCGTTAAAATTTGTTTAATATGTGAATAACCATCACATATTATTCATTGTTCAATTATCATGAACTAGGTTGCTCTTGCTGAGCGGTACCTATTTATGTGAATTTGAACCAGATAAGGATTAAAAAATGAAACGGAAAATACTTTAAATTATGTAATGTAATGGTGTACAAGAAACAAACTGAAGCTAAGCCCGGAGAAACCCAACTTACTACATCTACACGGCAAACAAAAGATCCCAATGGGAACTTCAAACTTCATAATAAAACCGGTGGAAGATGTAAAAATTTTAGGTATAAAATTTTCTAATCATAGAATCAAGGAAAAAATTAACTTTACACCCCACATTAATGATATTTTATGTATTGATAAAACCAATCACATGAAAAATCTGTTATTTTCACTTTGTGGGAAAATGTCGAGATTGGATGCTAAAAAATATTAATTTTGTATAAAACTCTTTTCAAGTCAATACTAACCTACGGATCTGAAATATGGCATACATTTATTAATAAATACACTGCGTGACAATGAAAATGGAACACCAAGAAATAGTGGCCAGAAAATTATGCAAATTTCAGGGTAGACGCGCCTAACCGAGTTATGCAAATGATGTAAAATGCGCAGCTCTCGTGCGCACATGGAGTAAGATATAAGGGAAGGAACTTGCAGAAAGGACAGTATTCGTGTCGTTATTTCTTCAAGGAAAATCATTGTAGAAATTTTGTTCTTGTGTCAAAAGACACGTGTAATAACAGAGAATGCCAGGTCATCATAAACGGAGGCAGTTAAAGCAGACAGACGCTTTTACGAGGGGCATGGTGATCGGACTGAAAAGGGCAGGTTGGTCCATACGTCAAATCGCAGCTGATACACACCTTGGTGCGTCCACGGTGCACCGACTGTGGAGAAGATGGTTGGAACAAGGAAATGTGGCAATTTATAGGAATGCCGGGGCAACCAGAGTGACGTCAGTACGTGTGGATCGGCGTATCCTTCGACAAGCAGTGGCGGCCCCACAAGCCACTTGTACCGCCATCCTGCAACATGTGCAAGACACCCTAGATCATTCCATCTCGACCAGAACCATTTCCCGTCGATTGGTTGCTAATGGCTTGCACTCATGCCGTCCGCTAAGAAGACTGCCATTGACCCCACCGAATAGGCGCCAACGTTTGGAATGGTGCCGGGCTAGATCGACGTGGATGACGGAATGGCACAGGGTCGTGTTCTCAGATGAGTCGCGTTTCTGCTTGTCCAGTGATAGTCGCCGTGTACGCGTGTGGCGTCGACGTGGAGAAAGGTCCAATCCGGCAGCAATTGTGGAACGCCCCACCGTGCGACAACGTGGAATTATGGTTTGGGGCGCAATCGCGTATGATTCCAGGTCACCTTTACTTCGTATTCAGGGCACTATGACGGCCCAACGATACGTTGATGATGTGCTGCGACCGGTGACACTCCCCTACCTTCAGGGGGTACCCAATGCCCTTTATCAGCAGGATAACGCCCGACCGCACACTGCTCGCATTAGCCAACAAGCTCTGCAAGATGTACAGATGCATCCCTGGCCACCGTACTCTCCTGATCTCTCACCAATCGAGCACGTCTGAGACATCATTGGACGCCGTTTGCATGCCTTGCCACAGCCGCGTTCAGAAGACGAACTGTGGCAAATGGTTGAGAGGGAATGGAGAGCCATCCCTCAGGACGCCATCCGTACTCTGATTGACTCTCTACCTAGACGTGTTGCTGCGTGCATCGCCGTCCGCGGTGGTCCTACTTGCTACTAAGCCGACGCCGTTCTCGCTCTGTATTATGACTATCATTTTGAAATAAAGATCACCTATTGTTCGTCCCTGTCTCTCTCTGTCTGCCGAGTTTCATCACTTTCTGGCGACTATTTCTTGGTGTTCCATTTTCAATGTCACGCAGTGTATATCGAGTTTTTGTTTTCTTTTCCACAGAAGCAGCTAGGATTATCGGTCGCCCCGATTTTCGCCAGAAATTCTCCAAAATTTGTGTTCATTGTGATGAACTGTGAGTTATAAAAATTTGGACGAAAATAAAAAGGAATTCCAAATGGGAAAAATTTCCGGAATGTTTCATTAGTGTCCGCTATAGTTTCAGCCATTCTTGATTCTATGAAGTTATGAATTATAGTGTTGGGGCATGCGGTCTAAATAAGTTAATTTCTTCTTTTGATAGATTGGCCAATTCATATTTTATTATCAACGATTCTATATGATCTGTGAGAATAGGTATTTTTGCCAAACTATATGATACAATTTGATGAGGTCGTTTTATAAGCTCTCAATACCCAAAGAAGAATCTGATATTGCTGAGAGTCTAATATTTGCTTACTTCTTTTATTAATAGAATGTCCAATCTTTCACAGCTACAGAAGTAATCCTTTTTATCCCATCGAAGAATGTGCGAATTTGTATATAACAAAGACACCTATGTAAAATTCAATAATTTTTGTAAATTCATTTTAGATTTTCTTTTCTCTTTGAGAAAACCAACCTTTCAGTTTTAATTTTGTTTTTAGACCTGTTGTTGAACTGTATATAGGTTGATAAAGTGTAGTTAGGCGCAAGTATCCCAAGCTGGAATATCGCGTCCGATATTTCAAATAAATAAGTTAAATAAAAGTTTTTTAAAAAGATAATATTGTTTACATCATTAAAATTCTATAAAGTGAGGCCCTTTTTGTTTTAAATATGTTGACTTATGTTTATTTACATGAATAGTAGCTGTTTGTTGGTAATGATTCATTTTGGGAGTTGACAGTTGATATATTTGTTTTGTAATTCAAATTAGGAAAAAATGACAATTACAAGGACAAAAACAATAGTAAATTGCTTAAGATATCTCATAAGCTATATATTCTTTTATCTTTTTGTAATTCTTCAAAAAAAAAATCAAGAATTCTTTAAAATTACCCCTCTCCTTGTTTAACATAAAGAAATTATATATTTTAAAGAAAATGGGGAGAGAGGGGGTCATGGTTCTATTATTTAAAATATGAATAAAATAAAAAAAAAAGAGTTCTAAATAATTCAATTATCATCGCGAGTAAACAAATTAGAATAAATGCCGAAATCGCCAAATTTTATTTGAAACGTTTATATAGCTTAAATAAAATAAGAATGAAGGTCTCATCATATATGTTAGAAATATTTATCCTTTATGTAAATTTATACTTTGCATTTCTTTTAGGTAAATAGATACTTCGTATTTTTCTCTCTTTGTTTGCGTTTTACAAAAGAGGATGCTGCCTGTGTCGGTAGAAGAGCTCGTGACTTGAGGAAAACACTCCACTTGCTGATAGAATAAATATACATTTTTGTAAGACCTTTAAATTCAACGTCTAAGTTTATTTCTGGAGTGTTCAACTTCTTGAAGCATTTCAAGGCGAGTTTCTCAGTGGTACAGACATCTCGGGGCATATCTCCGCTACAATATATATTGAGAGAACAGATAAAGAATTAAATGAAAGAATTTCTTTATTAAAAAATAGTACAAATGTAATATTGTACTGGGATAAGGTGCATAATTTAAGAAAAAGGCATCTACTTATTGTGCAACTGAAAGTTGCACGTTAAGGAGATGCCTTTTTCTTAATGTCTTTATTATCATTTTTTCACATTATTTTATATTAGGTAGCGTTCACTATATATTTATTATTAAAACATATAGTCTTTCTTGGATATATATTTATTAGATTTATATCAAGGTAAACTTTAATAAGACTTAGGGGACCTGCTGTGATTGTAGACCAGTTTGTTGAATGGGTTATTCTACATATTTTACAAGTTTTTAATAGATTTTCGTAATGGTTTAGTATCAGGCGGCGTTTTATTCGTTTATTTATGTTCTCCTGTAGAAGGACAGAGATTCCCGAAAGCTTGAGACTGCTTTAATAAAAGAAACCCATCTCCAGAAACCTGTGAGGTATTGTTTTAAATTTAAGTTTTAATTGTCTTGAAATTAAATGCTGTGTCATCCTGAGATTTGTATTTTCTCATTTGTAGAACGACATTTGAAAATATACAGCATGTGTTTCTTTTGAACGAAAAATCGAAATTTATTTTAAGGAGGAATAGCGATTATTTTTAACCTTAGGGATGAAGTATGAAAGGATGAATTGTGAATAGCATTACTCTTCACAATTCACTTAAATATAACTCCTTAAAATAAATTTCGATTTTTCATTCAAAAGAAACACATACTGTATATTTTCAAATGTCGTTCTACAATCATAAGCCGCATTATATTGTATTATAAATTTTCTTATTTAATACGCGACAATGTTATATAAAAATAATCTAAATAGAAAACAAGAGAAAATCACAAAAATCCAGAAAGTTGACGACTTTAGAACAGTCCAGGAATCCAGGTTTATATCAAGAAAGAGAGAGAGAGATTCCTAAAATATAATACTGAATAAATACGCAAAGCTATTAATCGAAAAAGAAAGAATAAACAATATTAAGGTAAAGGGTTTCTTTTAATTTTGATTTTCACAAGCTTTCGAGCAAAATTTCTGCTCTTCAACGGGCATATACTTCTATATACAATATCAAGATGAACTTTGTACAGTAATAATTGAAAATGTGTTATTGGCATGTGTGGGCGTGAATGTTTACAGCTAAACTATTAGATATTATGCGAAGATATTAATGCAGGAATAGTGAGATAAGCGAACAAAAAGGTAGAAAATTGAGAATTTTAAGATTGTCTCATAAAAGAATAATGTCAATGAAATGAAAATGTGAAAACAAAGAACTGTGCAAGATTGCAGTACAGTAGAACCTCCCTGTAAAGGACATCTAGTTACATAGCCAAAGTGTCCTTTAGGGAGAGATGTTCTCTTACTGGAGAGTTGCTAAATAGGAAAAATGGTAATTTTGCAAATGAAAACTGTCCTTTGTAGAGAGGTGTCCTCTCTAGCGCGAGTCTCCTCTCATGAAGGTTCTACTGTATATATCAGAATCAAAAAGAATTTGAATCAATTTTAAGACAGAAAACCAGAGACCACAATAATTTCTGTATAATTTATAAATTATTGAACTTATTCCTCATTGCATTATAGGGATATGGCGCTCCATCTCCTTATTATATACAGTTAAACCTTTACAAATATATTCTCACAATGAGTATCTTTTTTATTTAAAAAACGCTAGCTTTCAAGCGTTAATCGCTCTTCAACGGGCTTACTATAATATATAAAACAGTTAAACCTGTCTATAGCGCCCCTCTAAATAGCGCCTTCCTCTCTATAGCGCCCGATTTTAAACATTAAAATGTAAACATTTTACATTAAAAGTGACCTGTCTATAGCACCCCCTTTCTATAGCACCCTATTTTGGTGAGTCCTAAGAGGGGGCGCTATAGACAGGTTTAACTGTACTAGAAATGGTTAGAGGCGTAAGAGTAGTTAGAATTTTAACATTTGACACTTTATCCGTTTTATTCACATGTGCGATGTGTTAAAGTTCTCTATACTTTATTATTTAACTTAAGAGATAAAATTCAAAAGGTCTCTTAACACTGGCTGCCGTTCTAGACCCGTTCATAGAAAAAACGGGCTAATGTTCTAATAAATTATAATTGCATATGTACTTATATATGCATATATCTCGCACTTTGCATATATTACAGACAATTTTAGAAATATATATGATATCTCCATAGGAGCGGTGCCATGTTGTGAGGTTGTAAAGTATAAATTTATCTAATCCATCCTCCAATGAGAGGCTACTATCAGAAGAGACCTGGAGTATATTTTAAGGCTATGGTATTTAATGAAAAGTTCTACTGTTTTCAACTTGAATAAAAAGCAGCGCCCAAACATATTTTTTTGGGATAATTAGATTGGAAAATTTTCTTTAGAAGCAAGCAAGTGCCTTATAGCATTATTATGTAGGAACCTGTTTAGTAAAATATATGCCATATAAAGCAAACAAATATCGCTTTATCTATTTACAGGGTCTTAGAGTGAATTTTTGCATTCATGGTCAGTCTCATGTAGAATCCGAGACATTGAAGAATGGTGCAACCATCTGGGGATTATCAGGTCTTATTTGAGGTGGCAAAGATGGCAGAGGAGATTCTGGTTTTAAACATTGATCTGTTAGTGTAGTGGCGTATCTGTGTCCCATGTCTAGGTCTCCTCATTCCTATTTTCCCAATTTATTTGTGTTGTAGTACCACAGTTAAGTATGGTCTTCTTCTTCTTTCTTATCTCCACTCAATCATATTAGGGTATCAAGCTTGTAAAGCTTGAGATCATGACTGGGTGAAGTAGAATGCGTCTGCCTTTGTCATTAAGAGTTAAGTATGGTGAATTAGCAAATTCCATTCCCAGTTAAAGCTCCCTATGGCTGTTATCTTGTTTTTTCCTCTCTAAACAACCAACCTTATCAATTACCCTTTGTGAACTTTATTATAGGGCCGTAGCCTATATGGTGTTCGCATCTGTTTATACTCACTTTTTATAATTTGAAAAGTCTCGTTTATTTATGTATATATCGCCACAAGAAATTCAATTTCTTTTTCATGAATTAATAGTGACTGTGATATTCAGCTCTAACCTTATATTTGAGAAAGGTTACTGCTTGAAATAATAGCAGTAAAATGTATATATATGTGACAATATATTAGTAGGTGGGAAGAGAAATAAGGACACCACAAGTTTGGAAGAGGAATCCCAGACAACCAGAGAGAGATAGGGAGAGAGTCGGGCCTGCCACCGCTGAGCGGCCGTTCGTGTCGCAAACAATCACCAACTGTCCTAAAAGTCCCAAGGTGTTGACGGACGGGCCCCATTTGCCGCCCCTTGGAATGTCGCTGCTGTCTCAATTGACCGGACTTTACATCCCGTCTCTCTCTGGGCTGGCTCTAGGTTTGCTTTATTATTCCTGGAAGAGTATATATTATGACATATATATATATATATATATTTTTTTTTTTTTTTATTGAAAAATTTCCGGGAGGAAATTGATCTATATAGAAGCATATGGTTCCTCTCCCGTTAAAACTAGAAGCCATCTATTGACCATCACCGCAAACTAGCGGCCTCGGGTCGGTGACAAAGTCATTAGATCCCGTGTGGATATCATGGAATAAAGTCTGCCCTGGACTAACAAGGGCCATTAGCCCGAAACCATGGTCTCTAGGTGGACGCTTTTCAGTTTGCCAAAGCTGGTTTTGTGACTTTGCACCGATCCGAGGCCGCTAGTTTGCGGTGACAGTCAATAGATGTCGTCTAGTTTTGACGGGAGAGGAGCCCTATGCTTCTATATATATATGTATAGCCAGAATTTTAAATGCCTCATTTTTCTTATATATAGGATGTAGTTAACCTTACCTCCTTAGGAATGTTGCTACTTTAACCCGGTTCCATCTTTCAAAACTATGCTTTCAAACAGATAAAATATAAAACTAGTCAGGAATGCAAAATTATACTCTAAGACCCTTCAAATGGATAAAGCGACATATTTTTTGCATTACATAGCATATATTTTACTACTCCAGGTTCCTAGATCTGGTAATGCTATAAAACACTTGCTTGCTTCTAAAGATAATTTTATAATTTAATTATCGATGAAAATGATGTTTGAGAGCTGCTTTTATTCAAGTTTAAAACAGCATAACCCTAAATATACTCCAGGTTTCTTCTTATAGAAGCCTCTCATTGGAGGATTGATTAGATACCTTTATAAAATTTACAAATTTGCTCGCTTTCAGAATGATGATTGCTTATGGGGGGTTAAGTTAGAATTTTCTTGTATTGAATATCTATATATACACGCACACACACACACATAAAGCTTTATTGACAGGAATAAAGGAGCATAGATGGAGCTCCTGTACTCCAGGCAACGCAGCACCCAACAACAGCCTCCAGGTCCGACGCATGTCCAATGGCCACACGTTCCTTCGTGCAAACGTCATGGTTAGCGAAGAACTGAATAGGCTAGTGTGGAATCAGCCACGTTCTAGTCTTCGCTTTCCTCGTCCAAATGGACCATGAATTAATTTCTATTAATCTCCTCTGAACGGTGACTGCGGCCTTGTAGAATTTATATAAACTAAAAAGAAGACCTTGATCAAACGTCATTGCATTCATCCAGTTATATATTTGTTGACTATCGGATTGAAATAAGGAATCTCTATATATGGGTTCAAGAACCTAGATTAATTAGGTAAATAATAAACAAGAAATGGAGGATCCCACCTAGGCACAGCTGGTACAGTGGAGTTGACCCAGGAGGAGCTCTGAACCTTTGACAGCATCAAACAACACTAACAAGATTTAGAACAGGCCATCTCAAGCCATTATAGATAGAAAATAATAACCAAATCTACCCCACTTGCCCAAAATGTAGCTTGACACCTGCAGCTCCAGAACACATTTTGGCTTGCATTAGATGTACTAAACAGGACTTTTGGGAGAGGCCGCTGCTCATCATAAAAACAGGTCGAGGAACATGAACTCATAGAATTTGTGTGATTTTTACGCAAGGTGTAGGAAACAACAAATAATAAACAACAAAATTATTTTGTAATCTTTCCGAGTTAAAGTTCCTATCAAATTCAACAATTTGTTGGTAGTTAATGTGTTACTTGTAGCCATCATATAAAATGCTAATTACATAGAAAAATGAACGTTGAATTTACCTTGTATATTGGCCCATCTTAAAAATAACCACTTTTCTTCTTTCCTATCTTCATCTTGATAGAAAATAATTGTGATTCCTTTTCAAGCAAGTCATTCCTTTTGCTTCAGTTTAGAACTTCATTTATAAAATCCTAAAAAATAAAAATGATTATTTTTATTAATCTTGTAGATCATTTGTTGGTTAGAAGTTGATTCAGAAAGAAATACAGTCATATGAACCAATAGCTTAACTCCTGACGTTTCAGTGACTTCCTTGTCGTTCTCTTCAGCATTCCCCTGAAGAGAGAGTGACAGAAAGTGATTAAAACGTCGGGAGTTAAACTATTGATTGATATGGATGTATTTTTTATTAAGTTATAATATTAATATACCACACTTTATATTAAGATATTAAGGCGAGTTGTTACCATCTTATTCTATGAAAATGTCCCATAAACTTACAGTTAAACCTCCCATGAGATTCTCAAAAAGAGTTACTCTTGATCTCTCTTCGAAATCATCTTTCATTGGAGGTTTGAAATCAAATGTGATTTAGTAGTGACCGCTCATAATAGATGTTACTACATTTTGAAGCGTATTCTATAAAAGAAGTCTCTCCATATTGATGTGAAAAAATTAATTATTAATTTAAATTAAAAATTATTCGTATGTCCCGTCTACCACCTTTAAAGGTTTCAAACAGCCACCTTCCTAGGAATAAGCATATTTAAACCTGAATCCCTGTAGAATATTCCCAAGTACAGCCTGGCGATAACTGATAAATTCGATGTACACCATTAGACATGAAGTCTAAAGACCAACCTAGATAGTTGGCGACACTTTAGTACGTGGCTCCAGGAATCCAGGTTGCCTCAAGAGAGAGAGAAAGATGTAAAGAAAATGTCGACAGATTTACACATCCTCCCCGCTGGCCCCATTAGATCGAAGAAAATACAATGACATATCCAATAACCAGCCTAATGGCCGACCACTCTTGTAAAATCAAAAAGTCCTCGACAGCAATTCAACATCCTATGTATATCCACGAGTATAATCCATGTGTGGTGAAATTTTACGGGAATTTAATCCTTATACAGTAGAACTTCCATAAGAGTACACTCACGCTAGAGGACACCTCTCTATAAAGGACAGTTTTCATCACCAAAAATATAATTTTTACTATTTAGAAACTCTCAGGTAAAAGGATACTTCTTTCTAGAGGACACTTTGGCTTTGCAACTAGGTGTCGTTTACAGAGATGTTCTACTATATTTCAATTCCTAATAATATACAATTATACTCCTATACAAACCACAATGTAGGATATTCACACAAAAATATATTGAACATGGATCAATAAGCGATTACTCTAGTGCAGAGGTCGAAAACCTGCGGCCCGCAAGCCACATGCGGTTCTTTGGATGTGAAGCCTCAATTCTTTAGTTCCATACGAAAATATTATTTAGGTGGGAACTATTTATTGTTAGCAAGATTGTTGCTCTTTAAAAACTTTTAATATTTTGTAAATTGTAATTTTTGACTCTTCCGACTCAAAGATTGCAGACACCTGCTCTAAAGTATGAAATAATTTCTTTTTTTATACAACCTATTCTCTCGTAAAGCTCTTAACCATTATCTACAGGTACTTAACATACGGCTACGAAAAAATATGAATTATAAACAGAAGAATAAATTAAACCTACTTGCATATTTGTGTTAGAGAATTACTCATACAAAATTAGTGCTATGGATTAAGAAAATAACGTTATGCACTTGAAATGATAAGCCACTAATTAAACGGAAAGCCTATGGTGTATATAAGGGGAAAGTATTTTTATATAATACCTTTCTATAATATAGAACTAAGGAAATAACACAAAATATTTTGCATAATAATGTTTTTATTTTGACTATCAATTAAAATATCTATTATATTTTGTTAAAGAACGTGAAATGTATGCTTCAGAAGCCCTTATTGAAAAATCCGCATGAAAGCGTATCATTTAAAATTATTAACGATCTCAATGAGACAATATCTCTTCTCTATATATATAAAAATGAATGTTTGTATGTCTGTCTGTATGTCCGGTATACAAATTCGCAGTAGTTCACTAATTCAAACCAAAATTTCCATACATAGGTAAAAAAATACGGGGAAGACGATAGGCTATTTTAAAAAATATATAAATCAATTATTAAAACTATATATTTTTATTCAGAAAATGATGATGACGATATTGCTGTATCATGTTTGATTATCAGATACAAAATTATATCGGGAAAAATTCCAAAAAGCAGAGACCACGGGTGAAACCAGTTCATTATTTTGTACGCAGGAACAAAATTCTAACAGAAAAACATTCATTCGAGCAGAAAACAAAAGCTAGATCATCTTTCTATAAAAATATCGCTTCTCAGACACAAAGTTTGGAGCGGGACGTTTCACAAGAGTGACATCCACGGCGCCAATTTATAATTGTAACGAATAGTATTTGAATAAAAACATTTAATCGGGTAAAACCCGGGCGTTGCCCGGGTCATTCGGCTAGTATATTTATAATATAAAGCAATAACGCGTCATATCTATATATATATAAAATTGAATGTCTGTCTGTCTGTACTCTATAGATTCAAAAACCATACATCCAATCGCCGTGAAATTTTGGGATATTATTAGGTATATCCCCGGGAAGGTTTTGAAAAATAATTTCTTGAATATCTTGAATATCCTTAGAGTTATTTGCAGATTTGTAGATTTAACTAAATGATGATGATTATTTATCAAAAGTATGATTTCTACCTATTAATTGCGCACAAGTCAAAGTTAGTTTTATCATTTATCTACAACATATATATTGGGAGAATAGAATCATCAAATGATGATTTTGTAATGTAGAAAATTAGGAAAGACAAAATTCAGGATGACACGGCAATTTATTTGAGACAAGAATAATGATACAATTCCAAGGCAAGATACTATCCCTTTAACTTCCAATTACCGAGGGAACCAATTAATATTTATTTTATTCAACTTATCGAGTATTTTTCAAGGGCCGGGAAAAATGTTCACTAGATAAAACGATGATTTTGTAATGTAGAAAATTAGGAAAGACAAAATTCAGGATGACACGGCACACAGGGACCGGGAAAAAATGTTCACTTTATCGAGAGATTCAAATTTACGAGTTTCAAATTATCAAAATATATTTATTATTTTTTTACAAGTTTATAAAGAATTGTTTTAACAAATGTTCGTTAGACAAACCTTTACTCGGGTAAAACCCGGGCGAAGCCGGGTACATCCGCTAGTATATATATAAAATGAAAGGTTCACCACTTATGAGCCAAGCCCTCCCAATATATTTGCTCATCGCAGTAAGAAAAGTATTTAAAATACGTAGTACGATGCGATTTACATTAAAAGTGACCTGTCTATAGCACCTCCTCTCTATAGCACCTTATTTTTGGTGAGTCCCAAGAAGGGGCGCTATAGACAGGTTTAACTACATATAATGTTTTTCGGCTAAGTCCTCAATACTACTAATAGTTGAAAAGAAAATATTGAGATATAAGTTATCATGGCAGCTACAGCAGCCAACCCCCAAACAACCCTACTGTGAGGAATCCCTCCCATCTGCCAAGCACAAGTTCAACAGCATGGACAACCTCTACAACTTTGCGTGTCGTACTTTCGAATCCATCCTTGTGGATTCCAACCTCAACACTCCCAAGAAAAGAAACATAGCCACCAAAGTTTTGCTACTCGATTTTGCCAAGAAAGCAGAGCTCCTTCTGGAAGATGCCTTTAAAGACGCGAGCCTAAGTCGACCCCAACCTACGGGAAGTGTCACAAACCCTTGGAAAGAAGGCCGCCTCATACTCCTGCCAAAGGCGTCCAATTCTGCCAGCAGTCAGTTGGCGAGGTATAAACCAATCACTCTTCTGAGCACCCTGGCCAAGGTTTTTGAACGATGTATCCTGGCCAGACTTCAATGGCTCGCCGATCGTCATGGATGGCTCTCGGACAATCAATTTGGATTTGTTCATGCCAGGTCAGCAGAAAGAGCAATCGCCAAAATTACCCAGTTTATCGATGAAAATCGGGCCCACTGGAGAAAAACGTTGGCCATCAGCTTAGACATTTGACACTGTCTGAAGACCGGACATCATACATGGTCTCGAACCCCTGGCTTTCCCCCATTCACTGATTTGTCTTTTGTAAAGTTTTCTGAAAGACAGGAAGGTGTCTTTCTCCTCGTGGACAGCAACCACTTTCACATTCTCTCAGCTTGGCACCCCTAACCAAGGTTCTGTACTAAGCCCATTCCTGTGGAATATCATCGCCCGGTTCCTCTTCATCATACCTCCCATTAGAGAAAGTTTACTAGTAACTTATGCAGATGAGTTCATCCTGTTGACTCAAGTTCGGGACCGACTGTCGACCAAAGCTATTAACACATTTTTGGATCAAATCGCTTCATGGAGCACTGAGAACGGACTCGAGCTGAACCCCAGAAAGACGCTTGCATCTTCCAGTGGCGAAGAGTCCGCCCCAATCCCGAGCCTGGACTCATAATCCTTGGCCAACCCATCCCTATTAGAAAGACTATAACCATCTTGGGGGTGGAATTCGACCAGACACGAGGATTCGTCTCTCACTTGTCCGAACTCATTCGCCGGTGTCGAGCAATTGTTCCAAGATTGAATAACTCAATCCATAGGAAATTCGGTATTTCCTATGCGGCTGGCATCAAAATCCTTCGGTCGGTGGTCATCCCGGCCCTTCTATAAGGAGTCTCACCTTGGGGTCGTCGCGCTTCCTCCATGGAGGGTGCCCGTCAGCACCGAAGCCACCACTACACGTTTGCAGAGCATATATTGAGAGGGGGCCCTTGTACGCCAACCATACCAGCCATATCCCTGATAGGCAACCCCCCTCTTGACATCTTTATCCAGGCCTGGCTGGCTTTCCTAAAGGAGATCAAGGAGGGGAACTACGAATCGAAGCCAGGACCTGCTTCCATACCCCCCATTCAGACGACCCCTTTCTTTCAGTTTGAACCTAAAAGAGGTAACAACGCCACTAATTTTCACAGATGGATCAAAAAGTGATTCAGGCGTTGGTGCTGAGATCATCTTCCCTTCCCAAGAACATCAGCCAGTTCTCCTACGGCTTCACCCAGACTGCACTGTCTTTCAAATTGAACTACTAGAAATTCTCTGGGCAGCTCAATTCGCGGAGATAAATTCAACCAAAACAGCAGTGACCATCGCCTCGGACTGTAGATCCGCTCTAGCAGCTATCTGCTCCTCGGGACCAATACGTACATCGCTAGTGGCGAAAATAATAAAAGTCCTTAACAGAGCTCCTTACATCAGGCTGTGTTGGGTACCCGGACACACTGGAATCAATGGCAATGAACTAGCAGACAGTCCACCCTGCCTCGATCTCATGTTCGAAACCTAACACGTAAGGCTGCTCTATCATCATGGGCTGTATTATATTCCCAAGACTACTCGACCAGATCCCTCAGGAGAATTTCTTCCACTCCAAGCCATCTCCTTAAAATTCTACCGAAAATCAGCCATGGAGAGGCCACCACCACCATTCTCACTGGCCATGTACTGGCAGACATTACACGTGTGCATCCCGAAACAGACCCTACCTGCCCTCACTGTTCAGAAGAGCCACAGACAGTTGATCATCTTCTCTATAGCTGTCCAGCATTCCTGAGACATAGGATACAAACAGCTATCCTGCTTGGACTGACCCACCTCAATCCTACATCTATGGCCAGTCTCCCAGACTCAACCTCAGCATGGAACTTCCTGGTCAACTGGTTCAACTCAGAAAACAAGACAGTACGCGAGTAAAAGCGCTCAACACTAGTCCATACTAGTGAGCCAGACTCCTCGGGTAGTTGGCGTTCTGCGCTCCCTGGGTTAAAAATATCTCTCTCTCATCAATACTTAACAAATATTGCTAAAATTTTAACAGGACATAGAGTCAAGTCTGGAAGAGGTTTTTGTCACATTTTCAACCAAGCAAAATTAAAATTATCTGAGTACTAGGCAAAAATATTTCTTTTAAAAAATGACACTTCGGCCAGTTAAAGTTTTACTTTCTCATTTAACTGGCCGAAGTGTCTATTTTTTAAAGAAATATGAATAATGGCAACCTCTATCTTCAAAATAGGCAAAAATACTTTTTTTTAGTCAGAATATTGCTGTGTCATGTTTGATTGTCAGAACCAAATTTTTTCGGGGAATATTCACTAAAGCACACCACGGGCGAACCCAAACCATCATTTTTAGTAGGCAGGAACAAGATTCTACCAGCAAAACATTCACTCGAGCAGAAGACGGACGAAGCCAGGTCATCTCCTTATATAAAACAAAAGTTCAAAGTCAAATTTTAGACTCTTTTGACACACACACGATTAAAACTACAATCAATATTATAAATTTAATAAATGAAGAAGCAGTTTGAAATATACGATATACAAAGCATATTCAAATTAAACCTATATCAAATTCACATATTTTGTGATGAAAAAATGATGGATAAATATAAAAGGAATTTGACTCTAGAATTTTAAACTATTCAAATATCATACTAATTTGAATATTTTGGAGTCAGAAAATGAGATGCTAGTATTGATACATCATGATTGGTAATAATGCTTACTTATAACAATATTAGAACATTAGCCAATTCTATGAACAGGTCTAGAATGAAAGCCTGTTCTAAGACTTATTAAAGTTTTATCTTAGTAAAAAGTGCTATATAAACATACAGTCGAACTTTGATAATTCGAGACCGAAGGGACCAAAAAAAAATCGAAATATCCAAAAATTCGAATTAAAAACGGAAATTCTATTTATAGTAAATTCTTGGATAATTCGAAAGTCTTTAATTCGAATATTTATCTTGGTCCCTAGACTTTTAATCCTTTTATTCAAAACGTTTTTAATTCAAATTTTTGGATAATTCGAATTTTTTATTTGTCCCTTGGGCTTCGAATTATTTAAGTTTGACTGTATAATAAAATACTGTTCTAAGTTGAATAATATTCGTTACAATTATATATTTTGACCCTGTGCTTCGCCCGAGTTCTCCTTGAGTGGATGTTTGCTGAATGAATAATGTTTCAACAAATACAGTAAAACCTCCCTGTAAAGGACATCTAATTGCAGAGGCAAAGTGTCCTTTAGAGAGAGGTTTCCTCTTACCGGAGAGTTGCTAAATTACAACAACAACAACAAAAAAAACTTATTAAGACACTATTGTCTTACAAGGGGATTCCCCTAAAAGGTTATATATGTACATGAGTGAGGAGGAAAAGCAATTTAGAGGGGAGGGGGAGCAATCAGCCATTGTCTGTGGAGTTGAGCACTTCTTCCCTCATTTTATCAATTGCCTTGAAAATTTTTAAATATCCATAAACAAATGTTTTATCCAGCGGGAGAGTAGTAAAAATTTTATATGAATTGCTAAATTATAAAAATGGTAATTTTGTAAATGAAAACTGTCATTTGTAGAAAGGTGTCCGCTAGCGGGGTGTCCGCTAAAGGGAGGTTCTACTGTAATATATATATATATATATATATATATATATATATATATATATATATATTTTTTTTAAGGTTCTATAGTAAAATTAATTGAGAAATAAAATATTGCATGTTAAAATAACACTCAAAATGACAATAATGATAGTAATAATGATATATCCACTGGAATCCTCAAGACTACTTGATAAGAGGTTAAATTATATAATAAATACCATTTGTTGAAACAATATTGTCAAGAAGCTCCATCCAGATGGGACACCTGTCAATCATCCCTGGACCCCGGGGGGACCACAGGTGTGAGGGGTTCTCGGAAGCTGATCTGAAAATAAGGAAAACGGGACGGTGGCTGGCGCCGTCCATAAGGATTATCTCTAACTTGGGGTAAGTTGTACTCTCTCTCTTTCTCCCTATAAATACCTCTTATAATAAATTAATTATTCCCAAATTTGCTCTTGCTTTATTTATCTCCGCGACAATATTCATCTTTAAAATATTCATTCTGGAAGAAGCTGGACAAAGCTGGGTCATTCAGTTAGCACATAATACTTATAATATTAAAACGACATTTGAAAATTATCCCGCATGTGTTTCTTTTGAACGAAAAAAAATGAAATTTATTTCAAGGAGAAATAACGATTATTTCTAACCTTAGGGATGAAGTATGAAAGGGTGAATTGTGAAGAGTAATGATAAACGGGAAAATAAGGTGTCCAGGGATGGGAATCAAACCCACAGTGTTCCGCTTACCGGGCAGATGCCATGTCCACTAGGCTACCCTGGACATATTTTTCCGTTCGTAAATATTATATAAAGTATTTCTATTTTTCGTTCAAAAGAAACACATGCGGGATAATTTTCAAATGTCGATCTTCAATTATAAGCCGCATTACATTGTATTATATTCATAATTGTTTTGAAAATAGAGCAATCCATAAATAAACCTTTAATTAAAAAGGCATATATTGGATCGAATTATCATTTATTTTACCAATATTTCAGTTGGCTGAACGCCAACCTTTATCAAGCATTATAACTATGATTATAATACTTATAATACTTTGATAACGGTTGGCGTTCAGCCAACTGAAATATTGGTAAAAATAAATGATATTATTATTTAATATATGCCTTCTTATTTATATACTAGACGGGTGACCCGGGCTTCGCCCCGGGATTGACCCGTGTGCATATCTACCCGAGTGATATATATTTAGATAAGATTTTTTTTATAATTGTTTGTTATTAGCATTATCTATTTGTTTGCATCAGCATAATTTAACCTAATCTTTGATAGAGGGCGCTGTTCGTGAGCTAAGTAGAATAATTTGAATATATAGTTTTAATAATTGATTTATATATATATTTTAAATAGCCTATCGTCTTCCCCGTATATTTTTACCTATGTATGGAAATTTTGGTTTGAATTAGTGAACTACTGCGAATTTGTATACCGGACATACAAACATTGATTTTTATATATATAGATATGCCTTTATATTTCTCTAACTCCTAAAATATGTAAATATAGTTTGTTGTTTATTAAGTATTAGGCTTTGAATGACTGTTATGTTAATTTATATATTCTCTCTCACACACACACAACTCTAAAAATAAAGGTCGCTTCTGACTTCAAAATAGACGCCAAAACACTGCATCATCAATTGGCTGTCTATGCAAACTAGCGGACTCAAGTCGTTGACAAAGCCACACTTTTATAGATCAATTTCCTACCAACAAAATTTACATCTCTATTCAACTATATACATGCAATATTTTACAATGGTTTTCAGTAAAAATTGGAAAATCAACTTATTTTTAGAAAAATGGACTCGATAATAAAAGTATTTATTCAGTGAAAATTACAAAATTCAAGTTTCTCGTAGATTATAAAGATAATGATTATGTTATTAATTCCTTATCATTAAACATCATCTCATATTTTTGGGTTCTGCTGAAGTGGATGTTTGCTCAAAAATATAGTTTCAAAAAATGTCAATTATTTTTGTATATAGAATTATTATTCTTAACTATCTGAATGACACAAGGCAATCCCCAGGTTTTACTCGAGCGCAGTTTTATCCAAATGTATATGTATAAAATGATGTTTCACACACACACACACAAATCAAATAAAATGTTTACAATTATTTATTATGACTCGGGTTCGCCCGTGTTCTCCCCGAATAAATGATGTCTAATGAATAATGCTGCGCCTAATGTTAAATGATCTTTTTAAATTATTTTTAATGAAACACAAAATGATTATGATCAACATATATAGTCACGACCGTCTTTCCTCCTCAATTCCTCATCGCTGTCACGGATGCGCGCGCATCATCATTATGATCATTATCATTATCTAATGATAATAATAATAATTATTATTATTATATTATTATAATTAATATATATAGTCACGACCGTCTTTCCTCCTCAATTCCTCATCGCTGTCACGGATGCGCGCGCACAGGGAGGTCACGTGCTCGCCGGCAGCCAACGGGCGCGCGCCGCCGGCATTACGTCATAGATTATAAACACAAGGTAATAAGGCCAAATAAAAAAATAGTGTGTGATAAGGCACAATTTGGATTATCTACTTATATAATTGCCTTATTCTGTCTGTGTGAAGTTCACTGTGTGAAGTTCACGGATAGATTTTGTTCAGAATGGATAAAATAAAAAAAGTGTCAAGGGATGGGAATCGAACCCACGACCTTCCGCTTACCGGGCAGATGCCATGACCACTAGGCTACCCTGGACATATTTTTCCGTTAACATTTTTATTTTTATATTTTCAAGACACACGCAGTTTTGGGGCGGGACGTTTCACAAGAGAGACATCAACGGCGCCAATTTATAATTGTAACGAATAGTATTTTAATTAAAACATTTTTAAAATATATACGCACTCGGGTAAAACCCGGGCGTTGCCCGGGCCATTCGTCTAGTAATAATAATATTAACAAAAATTAATTAGAATATTCGTGACCATTAATTAGAGTAATTAGGATATAATTATAATAACATTTGTTAAAGAAAATTTCGCCTGGAAAACATTCACTAGGGGAGAAGCCGAGCGAAGCTGGGTCATGCAGAGTCAGTATATAATAATTACATGATTTTTCAACTCCAAAATATGAAAAATGGTTTGTTTATTGGCTATTTTTTTCTTTGAATAGTTTTATATGTTTATATATATTCAGATACCTATATGCAAAATTTCTCAATTGTTTTATTGGAGAAGAGTAACAAATACCAATTTATCTTGACAATGAATTCTGTAGGGAGTGGATGCTAGCCCCGCGATATTGTTTAACAAATGTTGGTTAGGCAAAATTTCACTCGGGTTAACAAGCCAGGCGAAGCCGGGTATATTCGCTAGTCCCAATATATATAAAAGTCAGTGTATGTATGTATGCATATGTTTGTCAGCTATACACGTCCACAATACGTAGCTAATCTGGCTGAAATTTTACAGTATATAGAGTTGAATCTGGGAAAACTTATAGGCAAATTTTCAGGCTTCTATCTCGAATATCCTTGGAGTTATTAACAAATTTCCCTATTTCACTTGCAACCAGCGCCTCACTGCGGTAACTGAGAGAAGTAAAGTTGGGGAAGTTGGGTGGAATCCAGCTGCAGGAGGATGGCCCACGTGGGGCCCCGCACAGCGCGACGGGGATTGGTGTGTGGGGGAGGTGGAGCGGGACGTTTCACAAAACTGACATAAGACGTAATGACGGCGTAGGGGCAATAAATGCTCTCGGGTAAAACCCAGGCGTTGCCCGGGTCATTCGGCTAGTACTTTATAAAAATAATACTTTTTAACTATGATTGAAACTATAAAAGCTTCAAATTATGTTTTCGGTTTTTTATATCCATATAATAATCCATATCGTGTGAGTACAATTTCATCAAGATCAGGTAAAAATTGTGCTATTACAACCGCCGTGTTTGAAAACTCATTTTTAAAAGTGACGAATTCACTCTTAAAATGCTTTATAAAAACAATTTAAAGGGCAATTGTATTTTATATTATATTCTCCCGAGCTTTTCATGAGATGAATAGCCCTGGACTACTGATCATTAGAGATTTGGTTGGTTCAGCTCAAGTTATTTTGGAATTCGCGAAGAAGTTAAAAAAAATCTATTTTGACCTGCCATAGGGTACAGTCTTCCTAGAAACACAATAATTATGAATGGGCCTCTTGATGGAGATTTTTTTTGCCACCATTTTTGATCTTACAAAACATTTCATACATTTTTACGAAGTTTTAATCAACTTTTATATTTTAAACAGCGTTTACAGCATTTTTAAGTCACTTTTTTATATTTGTAAATTAAGAAATTTGGAAATTAAAAAACTTCTGTCATTAAAACATATATAAATGCCGCCTAAAGTTATATTATATTTAGAATATAAAGATTATAATTTCTATGAATATTTTTGTTTATCTTTTTAGAAACTAAAATAAAACAAAATATAGTGGTCAGTGTTTGATGGGAAATGTGATTAGGATTTTTTTATTTTTTTTTGCTTAATCATATGATATGCAATTTTTTTTTCTGATAAAAATTGTCCTATAATCCATTTATATTTGTCAACTCACCATAATTTACCAAAGTGTTACCATAAAATTTTGTTATACATTTTTTTTATTATACTGCTTTGAAATCAAATCCCAAATTGCATATACACTCAAATTAAGGTGTAATGAAAAACGGATAAAATAGAAATATAAATTCGGGGAAAAACATATATAGGTTTTGCACTTTTGATACATATTATAAATTTTACACTTTAATGACAACATTTTACACTTTAATAACATTAAATATAATTTTGTGCGCAGTCAAAACATGCCTTTTTCTCACACATATGTCATAATTTGTATAATATCAAAGATGTATAATTTCTTTTCACCAAAATAAGTATGTAAATATGTTAAACTTGTGCTAAAATGTAAATATGCAAATTCATCCATCTATAAAAACTGTACAAAAATAAACGTGGCAGACATCGTGGGTGAATGCTACGGCACGTCGCGAGTGCGTTGCTCACTTGGCTGGAACTAATTCTTGGGAATGGATGCATAACGGTTGCACCCTTCCATTCGATCACGACATATATACTTTTTTTAAATATCGCTATAGTATGAAACAAAATAATTATAGATGTTTGAGATTAAAGTATTAAATATCCAAAATCTTATCCAACACAGCGGAAAAACAAGCAGAGGGTCGATTCTTTAAATATAGAAAAATTCTTACTCAAAAGTAACAAAGATGCTATAAAAATACATTCTAACTTTCTAATATTTTATACATTTAAATGTAAAGAGAGAACCGCTGAATTTGCTAAATCATTCCAGAATTATATAAAGTGGAAATGTAAAAAAAAAAAATTGGTTCTTCTGCGTATATATAATACGTTTGATTTCAATTTTTAAAATAAGCTTTAAAAATGAAAACAATTTATACATCAGTACGTTTTTAGTTATATCCCATTCAATATAAATATGAACACACACACACACACTAGCATAAAATATATGACTTTCATAAATAATATTTGAGTATACCTCTAAAAGTCATATCTTTCTTTCGTTCTATATAGGCAAATTTTATATATATATATAAAGAAAAAGGCATCTCCTTATCGTGCAACTGAAAGTTGCTGATGGCTTACGCCATCTTGTTGTACGTCAGTTGCACGATAAGGAGATGCCTTTTTCTTAATTTATGCACCTTATCCCAGTACAATATCGTATTTGTACTATTTTTTCACATATATATCTTTTTTTTTTTACCTCTTAATTTTGTTTGCCTATAGTAAAGTTGTAATGGTATTTCAAATCTGTGAAGTATCTTAAGCTAATACTTGTAACTCAATATATACCTGGCGAAAATGTCTCTTAGTTTGAGTGAATCTTGTCAAATTCTTAATATTGACTTTGATCTTCTTCCATTTTTCAATCTTGATCAGGCATTGTTCATATTCTCATATTCTTTTGATACACTGCCATCAAATAATTTGAAAACGTTAATAACCATCAGGTTGCATTCTCACAAACAACAAATAAATAAATATTAAAAAAAAGGGGAGACTAAATTACTTTTTTCAAATTGTGTTGTTTTTATTGCATCTCACAAACCACAATAAGCTAACAAGTATTATGATATTTACATTAGAGTCAAAAATAAAATAAGCATTACCTTAATGTTAATATCTTCTACTCCATCTATCACCACCTCGGCGTCCTCTGTCTCCCATGTATTGTCCAGGAGTTCTCTGGTGGGGACGATTTGTGGTGGAGAAATCCACGCGGATCTCTGATCCGTCCAGAATTTGACCTCTGCTTTCTTCAACTGCGGCTTCTGCGTCCTCCAGATGTCTGAAATATACAAAAGCAAAACCCCGAGACCTACCTTCAGGCGTCCGAATTAGATTGATGGTGTCAATTTCACCAAACCCTGAGAAGAAATCATCTATATCTCGCTCGTCAGTCTGATAACTCATTCCGAAGACACCAATACAGTTGTTGGGTCGGGGGTTCTGTCGCTGTCTGTAGCGTGGAGAGGGTGAACGTCTCCTTCTGTAGGGGGAGGGGCTCCTGCTGCGACTATAAGAACGAGAAGGGGTGTACCTGCGTCTATTTCTCCTTCTTCTAGAACTTGATCGAGACCGAGATCGGTAATCCCGACGTCCCCTTGATCTAGATCGGGACCTATAGGAATCCGACCTGTCGTTACGTCTTCTCCTTCTCTCAGGACTTGGACTTCTAGATCTAGATCTACTCACCTCTCGGTTGCTCGGTTGTTCAGATGGCGAAATCCGTCTTGTCGTTCTCTCTGGAGTGGCGCTATTTCTGGAAATGGATCTTCGAGGAGAAGCTTCCCTTATCTCTCGAGAGTTCCTTCGTTCAGAAGGCGGCGGTAATGGACTCATGGAAGGAGAACGCTCACCACTTTCAGGACTAATCCTGCCTGCTTCCACTCCTCGTTTCTTATAAGCTTCAGAACTTGAACTTGAAATCGACCTCTTTACTCCTCTTTGGGACCTGCTTCTAGATCTGGTGTTCCTATCAGGAGATCTCGAAGCAGAGCGTGAACTTCTTGCTATTTCTCTAGGATCTTCACTTCTTGATCTTCGTTCATACAAGTCCTCGTCATGTTGATTAGGTAAAGGCCTACTCGAAGTACTGGTAGATTCTGAAGAACGTGAACTGTGTCTTGAATTGCTTTTGGAACTAGAATTAGTCATTTTAAGCTAATTCAACTGCTATAATAGTCTAAGATATAAATTTCCTCTTTAAAAAATAATACCTTTAACAAACAACCGGGTTTCTGGGGCGCAAGACTTCAATATCAATATAAACATATATATGTGAAAATCTTGAAACAAATATTGGGGGTTATTGTTTATTTGGACATGGAGTTGAAAAATGACTAATTAAAAAAATGAACAGAGTTTTCAATAATATCATTGAAATTCTAAAAATGTATTATTTTTTATATATCATTTAAATAGGTTTCAAAATTTTCAATATTTGTATTAATATTTATTACTATACAGGGTGTACCAGGTAAATTGGGACTAACTTTGACAGTCCATAAAACAAAAACTACTTGAGATTAAAAACTTGTTTTTTTTTCATTACGTAGCCATATTCATGTAAAATGCAACAGTACATGTGTGCGCAGTGTAGTGATGAACAGTAACCGAGAATTTGAAAATCGAGCTGCCATCATCGTTGCTCTGCGCGCCGGAAGGAGCCCCAAAGAGATAGTGGATTTTCTTAAGTTGCCCAAAACCACTATTTATCGTGTCAAGAAGCAGTTTGATGAGGCCGACAGTAACAAAGAGGGGATAGCTACAAGGAAAAAGCACTCGCGTCGATCGGACAGGGTAAGAGGCGAAGAATTTGTCAAAAATGTCAAGGAGAAGATTGATGGAAACCCTGGGAAGAGCATGAGGGCCATAGCCAAGGAAAAGGACGTTGGCTCTATGACAATTGTCAGAACTATCCATGAGGACCTTGGTCTCAAGTCTTATGCCCTTCGGAAAGGTCAGTTGCTGACTGAGAATATGAAGCATAACAGAAAAGGAAAGGCTGCTGCCCTCCTCAACAACCTGAAACACGACTCTTTTGGAATGCTAAGGTTCTTCTCTGACGAAAAGAACTTTGACGTGGACCAAAAGGTAAATCCCAGGAATGATCGCTGGATCTGTAAAGACCCCTCAGAGATACCTGTCGTGATGCACACGAAATTTCCTGCCTCCGTAATGGTCCTTGGCGTTATCAGCAGTGAAGGTGATGTCATGCCTCCCCATTTCTTTGAGAAGGGCCTTAGGATGAACGCTGACACCTACATCAATGTTCTGGAGACCGTTGTGAAGCCTTGGATGGAGATGGTGGCCGCAGGAAGGAAGTATGTCTTCCAACAGGACTCAGCTCCAGCCCATAAGGTAAAAAAGACACAATCGTGGCTGACACTTAACGTCCCTAGTCACTGGGGTCCTGATATTTGGCCCCCTAATTCTCCAGATTGCAATCCCCTCGACTACTATGTATGGGGCGTTATTGCGAGAGATGTCAACAAAGCTCCTCATACCACCATCCAGTCTGTCAAGAAAGCAGTTCACACGGTGATGACCCAAATGGACAAGGTCATCGTCGCCAAGGCCTGTGCTTCATTCCGCACTCGCCTCGAGACTCTTGTAGCTAATAATGGAAACTTCATTGAATAAATAAAAACTATATCCTTTTATCTACTACTGTGTCAAATTTCATTCGGATATTTTAATTTTTACCTGCAAAAAATTTCAGTTAAAATACCATTGTTGAAATCCCCAATTTACCTGGTACACCCTGTATATATAAAATGTTTAAACAAGAATATACTAGGTATCTTTATTATGCACTTTTAAAAAGACGAGCATTTAAGCCAAGGCTCTTCTATGAGCCTTTTACCTATTTCTCTTTCTCTCCAATTCTACATCTGCATAGAGAAATCTTTACAAAGGTTTTGAGATATATGTATATATACTAGAACATACAACCGGACATATTTTAAGGATATTTGAACCAAAGTTAAAATATAGCATTTTTTCTAAAAATCAAGTCCTGCTCAATGAAATTATAGTACATATGATAGAGAGCTTCTCGCAATATATTTGTCCATCAAATTATTCAAGCACCTGCTTGAGGCGCGTGAATTTACAATATTGACTGATCATAGACTTTTAATCTACGCATTTAAACAAAAAAAAAAAGAGAGAGCTTCTCCTATACAACTAAGACATCTACAATACATTTCACAATTCACTACTGACATCAAGTACATAAAAGGAACTGGCAACATAGTCGCTCTGTCCAGAGTTGATGATATTATAACCATCGACTATGAAGAGATCGCCAAAGAACACACTGGTGATGTATCAGTGTTGTACACATAGATCTTATTGGTCCTTTACTTCCATCGAATGGTAACATCTAATGTCTTACCATTATCGGCAGGTAGACTAGCTGGTGGAAGTTGTTCCGCTCTAAGATGTGAAGTCTAAAACGTGGCAAGAGCGTTCTTCGAAAACTGGATTGTTAGATTGGGGGCAACGCATACAGTGATATGAGACCAAGGAAAGCAGTTCTCTACTCAACTCTTAAAGATTTAACATCGCTGTGTGTTATAAAAATTCGTCATTCCACGGCGTACCGCCCTCAGTGTAATGGAAAGATTGAAAGGCTTCATAGAACCATCAAATGTGTCTTTCGTGCCCACACGAATATCAAGTGGACAGAAACTCTGTCAACAGTTCTCTTAGGCCTGCGTGCTATTATCCACAAAGATAAAAGCCATTCTTTGTCTCATATGGTATATGGAAAACCATTGGACGGCCTGGCGAACTCTGATGATTCTAAATATAACCTGGATGCAGAAGAATTTGTTCAACAACTTCAAGAGCAAATGGAATTACTCAAACATTTCAGAGAAAAATCTCATTCTAAGACTAAAGTATTTATCCATAAAGATCTGAAAACATGCTCTCGAGTGGTAGAGTGAAGAAACCTCTGGAACCACCACTTGATGAACCCTTTATAGTGCTTGCTCGAATGTAAAGTACTTCACAATCATTGTGAAAGGAAGAAATGAAATTATATCAATTGACCGATTGCGACCTACTTACTTATTGGTAGATTCAGACAATATCTAACTTCAGAACACTGACCTGCAGCAAGACCGATCGTTTCGGGAGCAACGCCGCATTCTACATCGTTTTACAAGATCCTGACGACCAGATATGGAGAAGTACACAGCATTCTAAGGAACAGGATCAGCACCGAGGAATAGATTATATTTCTGCTTATTTTTCCTTGCCTACATTAATGATGCACATAAATATGTATATATATTTATAATAATCAGCCACTTTATGCACCGAATCGTGTCTTCGCGACTGGAAGGGGAGTACTGTGGGAGTGGAGAGACTTGAATGTGGCAACCTAGTACCAGAATGCCGACGGCAGCCAAAGAGAACCTTTCGAACATTCTAGATCAGATGTCCTTTGTCTACTTATAGAATTTGTATAAATAATAACTAATGCATAATAAAATTATAAGCTAACTTTAAATACTTTTTGAGGACACATCGCAGGAATTAATTAATCAACACATTACAATTTCGAAATACATAATTTTTTTAAAATTAAATTTGTCTTTTAGACATTTTTATAACCCCCATTTTGATCAAACATTTTAGAAATAAAGCATTTGAGTTTTCTCAAATAAAGTTAATCACTTTTTCATATGGCGTTTTCTGATATTCCCAGTACAATATGCTTACCAGCTTAGCCTTCAGCCATTCTCATAACTGTGTTTTTAATTGATTTGTACAGGTTCAAAATAAACATCACATAAATTAGTACTTCCCTTGAGTGCATTGATATCCATTCAGGAATAGGAACTAATATCATCACACATTGAAAACTAATAAATACACTGCGTGACATTGAAAATGGAACACCAAGAAATAGTGGCCAGAAAATTATGCAAATTTCAGGGTAGACGCGCCTAACCGAGTTATGCAAATGATGTAAAATGCGCAGCTCTCGTGCGCACATGGAGTAAGATATAAGGGAAGGAACTTGCAGAAAGGACAGTATTCGTGTCGTTATTTCTTCAAGGAAAATCATTGTAGAAATTTTTTTCTTGTGTCAAAAGACATGTGTAATAACAGAGAATGCCAGGTCATCGTAAACGGAGGCAGTTCAAGCAGACAGACGCTTTTACGAGGGGCATGGTGATCGGACTGAAAAGGGCAGGTTGGTCCATACGTCAAATCGCAGCTGATATACACCTTGGTGCGTCCACGATGCACCGACTGTGGAGAAGATGGTTGGAACAAGGAAATGTGGCAATTTATAGGAATGCCGGTGCAACCAGAGTGACGTCAGCACGTGTGGATCGGCGTATCCTTCGACAAGCAGTGGCGGCCCCACAAACCACTTGTACCGCCATCCTGCAACATGTGCAAGACACCCTAGATCATTCCATCTCGACCAGAACCATTTCCCGTCGATTGGTTGCTAATGGCTTGCACTCATGCCGTCCGCTAAGAAGACTGCCATTGACCCCACCGAATAGGCGCCAACGTTTGGAATGGTGCCGGGCTAGATCGACGTGGATGACGGAATGGCACAGGGTCGTGTTCTCAGATGAGTCGCGTTTCTGCTTGTCCAGTGATAGTCGCCGTGTACGCGTGTGGCGTCGACGTGGAGAAAGGTCCAATCCGGCAGCAATTGTGGAACGCCCCACCGTGCGACAACGTGGAATCATGGTTTGGGGCGCAATCGCGTATGATTCCAGGTCACCTTTACTTCGTATTCAGGGCACTATGACGGCCCAACGATACGTTGATGATGTGCTGCGACCGGTGACACTCCCCTACCTTCAGGGGGTACGCAATGCCCTTTATCAGCAGGATAACGCCCGACCGCACACTGCTCGCATAAGCCAACAAGCTCTGCAAGATGTACAGATGCTTCCCTGGCCACCGTACTCTCCTGATCTCTCACCAATCGAGCACGTCTGGGACATCATTGGACGCCGTTTGCATGCCTTGCCACAGCCGCGTTCAGAAGACGAACTGTGGCAAATGGTTGAGAGGGAATGGAGAGCCATCCCTCAGGACGCCATCCGTACTCTGATTGACTCTCTACCTAGACGTGTTGCTGCGTGCATCGCCGTCCGCGGTGGTCCTACTTGCTACTAAGCCGACGCCGTTCTCGCTCTGTATTATGACTATTATTTTGAAATAAAGATCACTTATTGTTCGTCCCTGTCTCTCTCTGTCTGCCGAGTTTCATCACTTTCTGGCCACTATTTCTTGGTGTTCCATTTCCAATGTCACGCAGTGTATATTCAATTTTGAAAATTTTATTATATATTACTATATATTGTTATATATTATTTAACACATTAGCTTGTCATAAATGCAATGAAGAAATATCTAAGCTAAAATACTAACTTGTGCGATGTTTTTCATTCAACATTAAAAAAAAACTATTCAAAACAATATAGTTATGAAAACAGTGCATTTTAAGCTGGAGAGCAGCTTATAGCGGAAACTTAAGAAAAATCATCAGATTGCCCAAAATCCTTTATCCCACGATATTTTCATCAGACTGCAGAAAATACTAAATCAATAACCAAAAAGCCATAAATTTATAGAGCAACATGCATAATCCCATATTCCCTTCAATCAGTCTCCATAGCTAGAATACTTAGAAAATATGGTATCAAAACTATGTACAAAAATTCTCCCAATTTAGTCAATATGATTAGAAACCCATTAACAAAGAATCAATCCAATATTTCATTCAATAGAAAAGAAGCCATCTACTCCATATCATGCAATATATAACTGTAGTTCTAAATATGTAGGGGACACTGGAAGAAAAAAGTCCATAATAGAATAGCCATAGGAATATTAACAATAGCGGGGGTAGGTTGAAGGCTGGTTAAACCGTTTTGTTTTAGACCACTACGACCCGGGTTCGATTCCGCATTGGACACTTTTCTGTTTAAAAAAATGCTCCAATGACCCCCGATTCTTGCAAAAGTCCAACCCCACCAGCGAGTGCAAGTAACCAAAAGGGCTCTGGCACATTTGCAAGTGCAAAGTTGAACTGCTTTTCACATGTGTATACACGTGGTGCGCTTACAGTAAAAATCAGTGGCTAAATACCCACAATGTTTATCATGGCCTGTACCACGTGTACTAGGGATAAGCAAAAAAAAAATAATAATAATAATAATAGCGACCCAAGATCCTTAATAGCTCAACACATAAAAGAAACAGGTCATATATTTAATTTATCTCAACCTATAGTGCATTATGACAACATCCATAGTAAATACCAAAGACTTTTAATAGAATATATGATAACCAAACAGCAAAAAGGCATAAACAGATGCATTGAAATATCAGAAACATATAATACAATATGGACAAATATTATCCCATAGATGTAGGTACGCTTTTATATATACCACAATAGTTAACGAATTTATTAAATTTAATTTGAGGTCTCGAGATATCATTCAACTAGCACGCATCCATCCACCATGCAGTATATTTTCAAAAGGTTGTTTTTCACACACACAGAATGTAATATATTTTCTCTTTCTCTCAATATCATAAGTATTTAAAATATGTAAATAATAATTTGTATATATAAAAATTGTATTTATCATTATAATTTATCAACGTGATACTCCTGTTGAAGGATTGACAAGTCCAAAAGCTTGAAAATAAAAAGTTGCACAAGAAACTTAGCCCTGGAAGCTTTATTATTATTATTATTTTTACAATTGATGGGTTCCCCGGTTTGGATAGTTGAAAAGGGAGGGTACACGATGTGACTTATTAAAGTCTCCTTACTTAAGTATATATATATATATATATAGCAATTTAGGCCAACAACCCTATGTATATAACCCGCAGCAAGACCTTAATGTTGTATAATAGCAGCACAGCTGTCAGTGATGCACTATCGGCATATGTCTTTACATCATCACATGTAATACAATTTGTGCAAATAGGATAAATAAAATAAATAAAAAAGAAAAAGGGAAAAAAAACTCTGTAATTGATTAAGAGTTGAGCTAAAGCAAGGATTGAGCATATAATATTGTCAGTACAGTGGTCTAAAGATGGAAACAACCGCGACACTATTATACAACTTCATCTGACAACCCACGAAATCGTTATTAAATTGGGCAATCTATAAAACACTGAAACACAGACACTCGCGGCAATGTATGTGGCCGGTAATTTATGGGAGACTTGATTATTAGTAACATTCCCTTCAAATAGGTAATAAATATACAACATTTTATTTAAACAGTTGGAATAGCACCCTAAGACAAATTATGTATGAAATAGGTAACAGAGGAGACAAGAAAATTTCTCTAGATATTTATTTAAATATCTTAAAATTTGGGAACATGTCTATACTGACGAGATATGCTATTTACATAGTAAAATTTAGATAGAGGTGACCTGAAGTTACTTTATAGCCCGTTAGGGCCCATGCGAAATCTAGGTTGGCTACTACACAAAAAAGAGGGGGGGGCGCTAAGTCATAATGACAAATGGCTTACCTTTCTCGAAAGTGCCGGCAAAGGTCTCCTGTCTACAGACTGTCCTTTCACTGAGCGACTCCTATCGAATCTTGCCTTTTGGCAAAGAACCTTCTTTTATATCATCTCATTCTCCATTTTCATTCGCCGAAAGAAACACCAATCAAAATGGCCAACGGCTCCAGTATCAATTTCATAGACGCCCCAGGCCTCTCCCCTTCAAAATAGAACATATAGTATTACCAAAACAAAAAAATCTAAAGAGGGAAACAACTACAGCGATCGTGTAAAATTTCAGACGCCAGCCCCCCCTCTCTCCACATGGGTTGGAATACAATCCTCCCTTTTTCTCGGGATGGTATATATATCGCCCCCCCCGTCTTGGCTAAAATTGACCCAGGCCCTTTTTACCTGGACTGTAATGTGATGCTTTCCTTTCTCTGGAAGGATATTTTATAAGGTTCAGTCTTTAGAGATCTTCCTTCTCCATTTTTCTCTTTTTTTTTTTTTTTTTCTGGTCACCTTTACCTAAATTTTTGGTGAGGGGAATATATGTACATATGAAACAACAGTTTCCAGCTCGGATGTCTCTGGATGTCTTCTTCTTTACCAGGCATCACCTTTCGGCATGGAAGTCTGGTGTCATCAATTGTCTAGGTTTCTGGGCAAAAAGATGGTCTGTAAGTCTATGTGGGAGGGAAGCCATGTATCCATTTGATTTGATTATACATACGCCTTCTGTTGGGGTATGGTTACAAAAAACGTGCCCCAACACAATGAGAAACATTTAACGCCACATTAAACAGTGGTTAAGTTTACTTGAGAAAAATCTCAAATGATTAGAAAAATCAATTAAAAACAAAAAAATTTTCAAACAATCTCCTTCAGAGGAAATAGCTAAAAAAAACTTAAGAATTAAGAACTCTATTATATTTTAATAAATATAATATTTTGGAAAGTTTTCTAACAATCCAAATAGAGTATCAAAAAGAAATTTGAACACATTTAATACGAATAAAAAATTCTATTGATATATTTAAAACAAAATATATATTTTTGCACTAATTTTTCCATTATCAGCGATATACATGCCAACTTTAAAGCTTTAGATCCGACAACTTGGATTTGTATTATTGACATTGTATTAGGTTGTTTTTGGAAATATTTTTTAAACCAAAGTTTATTATGTCTTATTTAGAAATAAAATTAATTTCTCATGCCCGAAAAGTATGCAGTTTATATAAACGAATGTGTATGAATGCCAGATCTTATGCCGAAAACAGGTATTTTTAAAAGTGTATTTTAATCGTTAAGATTATTTTCTATAGAATAAATCTATATCGCTTTAAATGGAGCAAAAAAAAAAAGGTCGTAACTTAATTTATATAACAATGATTTTTAAAAAATATATATATATATGCAATCAACAATTATTATATAAATGTAATATTTGCTATGGTTCACATATTACTAATGTTTTCTTGAGCAGAAGTATAATGAAATGCTCATTTTTTCGACTTTGCATTTCAGGAATTGACCTTTCTCTCATTCGTTATAAAACCAATTTGGATCCTTAATGTAAATTAATTTTTTTTAAATTGGTAATTATTAAAAAAGTTTTATTGAAAAATTGTACTTTTTTTCAATGGCATATTTTTGGTGAGATACTTATTTCTGCAGACCACTGGGCTTGGTTTCACAATACTGCCAAATATATCAATAAGCTAGGTTAGGTCAGGTTCAGTTAGTTTAACCTATCTTAAGTTATTTTTGGTTAGTCGTTTGTTTTTTTAAAGCTTATTTTAAGTTGATTTAGAAATGGAACTATTTTTCATTTACTGCGAATAGACTTAGCCTGGAATAATACAGGATCTGCTGAAAATGAGTATCTCATCATATTTTTAAACTGCAGGCTCAATAATTTAGTTTCTTTGTATTCATTAAAAAAAAAAATCTATTTTAATATGCATGTTGAGCAAAAAATTGAACAGCTAATCCCCAATTAGTGACCAAAAAATGAGAGGAACCCAAAATGACAAAGTCACTGAATTAAGTTGCTGATATACTAACATTATCTCTAGAATAAGGTGCAGTAGAACCTCTTTAATTCAACACCCCAAGGGATCAAAGTTTTCTGTTGAATTAAGGAAGTGTTGATGTTAGATGTTGATGATTAGAAAATCATCTGACTCGCTAAAATAATATATATTGAAAAAAAGCTTTATAATTATTTAATTATATTATATTATTAATAATACAGTAGGACCTCCCTGTAAAGGACACCTAATTATAGAGTCAAAGTGTCCTTTAGGGAGAGATGTCCTCTTACCGGAGAGTTGCTAAATAGTAAAAAATGATAATTTTGCAAATGAAACCCATCTTTAAAGGTGGCGTGATCGTAGCGAACCAATAGGAGAGCGCCATTCCAAAAAAAAAGCAAACGGTGACAGAGATGAAAAAGAATTGATGACGCTCGTAACTGTATATAGAATTATAGATGCGTATGATTCTTTTTAAAAATAAACAATTTCTACTGCCCTTACTGCAATGGAAAAATTAATGGAAGGGCCTGGCTCATCAGTGGTGAACCCTCCCAGTGGTTTCGCCATAGTTTATAATTTTGATAACAGATCTCTTCTTCTTTCTTATCTCCACTCAATCATATTAAAATATCAAGCTTGTAAAACTTTTGATGGTGTTTGCTGGGGAAGAGTAGAGCTCATTAATGGATGAGTCAATACAGTCAATAATGTGTTTTGGGGTTGCAGGTTGAGAATTGCACTTAGTACATTGTGGGAAAACCTTGCAGCCATTCTGGAAAGTCATTGTCTGTAGATGACCAGACTTAAGTCTGGAAATCAAAGACTGTTGGGAGGACAGAACCGGTGCTTGTCCCTCCTGCTCTGTACCAGTCATGTGCAGATTTCCATTCCTGCAGGCATTGGGTTTTGATGGTACGGAGGAGGTTTAATAACAGATGGAGTGCTAATGTATCATAATATAAAGGTTCTACTGTAGTAACCCATTGTCATTAATTGTAAACATATAAATGTGAAACAGGTTATACTTCAAATATTCATCAAAACCTACAGTACATTATAATAATATCCACAATAAGCAACAAAGATTGGTTATAGAATCAACAATATCTAAACAGTATAAACCTTGTGAAAAAATAGTACAAATGTAATATTGTACTGGGATAAGGTGCATAAATTAATAAAGACATCTCCTTATCGTGCAACTGAAAGTTGCTGATGGCTTGCGCCATCTATTGGAATAAATATCAACTATTCTTGTTGATTTTCAATTATTCTAGAATTGGCCAAATACCCATTCTTGATTAATCAAGAAAAGCTAACCACGGATAAGTATAAACTGTAGTATTGATCTGCCAGTACAAATCAATAGCACCCTTGGTTAGTGTACCATCTTGGAGACCATGGTTTGAGGAAATTATAAAAGTATGGTGTTTAGCTGATAGAGTAAATAGGCTGATTCTATGGTCAAAACTTTCCTTGGGGGAGTCAACACATTGGAATGTTGTCATTGATCTGAGTCTGCTAGATTTTGAAATGATGGTCAATAGATGGCACATGGGTTTTCCATTTGTTTCGAAGGGAGAGGTGTCTTTATCCCAAGTAGATTTCCTCTTGGCAAAATTTCCTCCGTCATTGAAACATCATTTCAGATGGGAGAGAACCTTGTGTTTTGTACAATTTAGAAATGATAAAGCACAATTTGGATTATAATACAAGAAAATAAGACCTAATCCAAATAATTTATTAGTGTGTGACAATGCTGTTGCCAAAACATCACACACTAATAAATTATTTGGATTAGGTCTTATTTTATTGTATTACAATTTATAAATGTTTAAATCCTGTATAGATGTGTAGAAAAGAGCTAAGTAGTCTGTTGGTGTTTCTCCAACCATAAGGTCAGTGGTTTATCCATCTCAAACCATCCTTACTGACAAAACTCTTGATAAAGCACAATTTAGATTATAGCTACAAGAAAATAAGACCTAATCCAAAATAAATTAATAGTGTGCGACATTTAGGCAACAACATTGTTACCATTATCAGACAAAAGAGAGAAAAAAAAATCTGTGATTATTTCGGTAACAATGCTGTTACCAAAACATCACATACTATTAAATTATTTGGATTAGGTCTTATTTACTTGTATTGACAAAACTCTTCTAAAAAGCTCATGTGCTCGTGGTCAGGATATGCCTTTTTTTAATTTTAATACCAAAACCTGACCTTTTATTATTTTTAAAAATTATTTTTTTCACATATTTAGTGTAATTTACCCAAGTTTGGCCTTAAATACCCAATTTCTTGATTTCTCAAGAAGCCTTTGGGACCAAAACATATTTGGTAACAGTAATACAGCCTGCACCATGCTGAAGAGGGCCAACAGCCATCTAAAAAGATTATGTGCTCATGGTCAGGATATGGTGTGAGCCACAGCCTATTTGTTTCATAGTGTAGATTGTGTTATATTCAGTAGAACTACCTCCCTGTAAAGGACAACACCTATTTGCAGAGCCAAAGTGTTCTTTAGGGAGAGGTGGCCTCTTACCAGAGAGTTGCTAAATAGTAAAAATGTTAATTTTGCAAATAAAAACTGTCCTTTGTAGAGAGGTGTCCTCTAGCGTGAGTGTCCTCTCATGGAGGTTCTACTGTACATATATAATTTGGAAGAATGATAAAGCACAATTTGGATTATAGATTATAATAAAAGTTATTAGTGTGTGACGTTTCGGCAACAACATTGTCACCATCATCACAGACAAAAGAATAAAATCTCCAAATAATTTATTAGTGTGTGACGTTTCGGCAACAACATAAATTATTCTTTTGTCTGATGATGGTGACAATGTTGTTGCCGAAACGTCACACACTAATAAATTATTTGGATTAGGTCTTATTTTCTTTTAATTTGGGAGAAAAAAATTGAACAAAATACAGTAAAACCCCTCTATAGTGAACCCCAATGGGACAGAGCTTTTGGTTCACTATAGCCACGGTTCACTATAGCCACGGTTTGGCAATTTTTTTTTTACTTTTCAAAATTTTTAGACCGTATAATTAAAGGACAGCCATACACATAAGAAGAGGCTTCCTCTTAATAGTGGTCACTTTGTTTCAATTCCCTTAATTGACCAATTTCCTTACATTAATACTGAATAATAATAGAAATCATTAGATGATAGGTTCTTCTTATCATTAACATACATGTACCTCTATGTCTAATTTAAAAATCAAGACAAATCCTAGGCAAAGTTTTATTAAATATATATTCAAAGATACAAAATGATTTTAAAACATCATTATCACATTATATAATACATTGTTTACTTGGAAAAATGGCTCTAACACCTTGTTGCTTCAAAGCATTCTTCAAGCATTGCACCATTCAAATAAAGTTAGTGTTTTTCTTCCATTTCATTTTCCCACATATTCTTCTAGGTCTAGATTTAATTTTTTTAACCTGTCATGCAAAACATTGCTGACTTTAAAATCACCATAGTTAATGGCATAAAAATAGTTTTTGTTTTATCACGGGACCATTTATTTGGATTTTTTTTTAGCCCTAAAACGTACGATCGCGGCAAAAGTTGAGGTTGATTCCTCTTTGTAACAATTTTTAATAGCTTTATATTTTCTTATTTTAATATGTTCTTAACATTTTGCCTGTGTTGTTTCACTTTGAAAAGTTCTGAAAATGGCCTTTTTTTTTTTTTTTTTTAAGAAATAACGCTTTTGTTTTTGAAATGCCTTTGTTTTCTTCATTTTGGAAGCCATTTGTATTTTTATATTTCAAATTTAATGGATGCAAATATATTCTATTTAATAAAAAGTATAATGTGTTAAAATTTATACAACATACAGCAAAAATAAAGTGCAAAATTCAAAACAAACAATGCCGCTAAATTTATTGTTTTGAAATCGCGATCCGCGAGCTGAAACATTCTCAAAATTTGGTTGTTTTTATTATTATTTTTTAAAATTACAATTCTAAGTTCGTTATAAGCATAGTATTTTAAATAGATTTTATTATTTTGGGACCGAAAATAGGTTCGTTACAGGGGTAGTTCGTTATTCTAAAAATCGCAAAGTTCGTTATAACGATGGTATTTTCAATGGAATGGAATTGGGAATCGGCGTGGGTTCGTTATAAGGGAAGGTTCGTTATATCCAGGGTTCGTATTAGCTGGGTTGTACTGTATAGTGTTGTTGGTAATTTTTTTTTTTTTTTGCTTTCAATTATTCCTTAAATTGTATTAGAATTGCTTTTAGAATACAGTAAAAGTTCTGGAATTTACGCCAAAAATGTACTATTGGCAGGGGATAGCATTATCTACACTAAATAATAATAATTAAAAAAAGATAAGGTGGAACCAGGAAAACATGGAACTATTGCCACTATAAACAGGAACTTTGAAGTTTTACTGCAGCTATTGTTTTGAACCCATTTTGTGCAGAGTTGACTACCGGCGCAGTGTCACAATGATCCGGGCCAAGTTTGATGCCAACAAAGACGTCCGAGACATGAGGAAGGCCAAAGATCTCCTGTTGGAAGGAGAGGTCTGGCTTGAGAAGAACATGCATTACCAGCCATTTGTTTGTAAGTTCTACCTGTGAGAACAAACTTCCCATGAGAGACCAATAGGGATACTTATGATCTTATTTGAGGTTGGGTTTAACAAGGCCAAAGCATTTTACCAATAGGAGCAGCTGCACATGGCATCTGTTCCTTATGTCAGAGGCGGCCATTTATTTTGAAACTAAGTCAGCCTGCCACTGAGTAGTGCTCCCAGTCTTAATGACAAAGGCATTCTACTTCACCCAGTGTGGAGATAAGAAAGAAGAAGACCAAGTTGGTCTGGAAGGTAGTATCTCTCCTGGAGGGAAATTCTGGCTGGAATCA